>JAZAYU010000001.1:7841376-8383205 GCA_038501625.1 Corbicula japonica | reverse complement strand
TTCCCATTACCATATTTTCATTTAATCAGGAAAGCTTTGAATTGTGTTTATTTAGTTAATCTCAGGTGTTTTTGAGTTAAATTGTTCATGAATAAAAACTTTCACACCAAGACCTGAGGAACTGCCAATCGAATAACAATTAATCAAGACTTACAAAACACTACATATTCAATTTAAAGGGAGGTAATTGGAAATTGTTGGAATTTCTAGCGTTGTTTATCGTGGACCAGTTGATTTATTTATGAAAATTTTGTGATTTTATTTATCCACAAAAGGTAGAGAAGGTGATTTAATTCCAATAAATGTGAATATTTCAAAGAATCGCTGACATTTTACTGAAACCCATATTACAATAAAGGGAAAGACAACTAAGTTGTGGCTGCAGATTTTCAAGAATACTTTATCCCTTTGCAATGATAACAGAAAAGCATATGTGTACACATATAGAAGTTTGAGTTTCGTTTTCATATTTTACAAAATTTAATATAGGAAAGTGGATACTTTTTATTTTTGTTGAGTATATATGATTGAAATTACCGATTCTGATTTAATCAAGGTTTGTTATGAAGGTTCAAACACGACTTAAAAACTTGTATTTTACATGGTTTTGTCCATTGTTATAATAATTAAAGGTGCAAATACCGTTATTCTTTTAAAAACGGAATGCAAGTTTTTAACTTAAGTACAGCAATTAAAACAACACGCCCCCTGCAGTTAACCCTTTACTCAATGAGATATAGCTGTAATTCCATGGGCGGACAATGTTGATCCAGATCAGCTGTCACATCCGTACGCGACCGTCTGATCAGGATCTACACTGTTCGCTTTTAGGTTCAGTAGAATGCGACCAGTGTAGATCTTTATAAGACGACAAGAATTTCCCAGCTTACTGGTGCTACACTGGTCGCACACGCGATAAAACTCGTACCAGTGTTTTATGTATATAGGGATAAAAATGTTCAAGAAGGAGGGGTTGGGGGTTAAGCGCTGCAACTTTAATTTATGTCTCGCCCTCTCAATAAGCGCGCATAGTCGTGCACTTCCTTTCACTTACAGTTTTAAAATAAGTACTGTCTTACAGTGATAGACATTTGTTTTACATGGAAGGTTATTCTCATGCCGGCAGTATGGCGCAGTAAACTAGGCGAACATAATTCAAAACCTTATATTGCACCGTTGTTGAAAAACTTGTTTTAACAAATAGACAGAAACACGAATAAATGAAATGCTATTTCTCTTGTATCTGAGGAAAGAGGACATAATATAACGAACCAAAGATCTTACACAACAGCGCAGAATATTATATGAACTTTGTTATGATGCAAAATAAATAAATCAGGAAAATTAAGTGTTGCGTTGAAAGTTTAGTATATAAGCGACACAGAGAAAAAAAAAGAGCAGCTTACGGAATTAAAAATACTTTGTTGACGCGTTTGATCAGTCTTAATGAAATGACTAGGTTTCAGCTATTTCGTATATGCTGGTTCTTTCCTTTTTTCTAACGCTTCTTTTTCTCGCATTATGTTGGAACATTTTGTGGTTTTATACAGAAAAAAACTCGTGTAATGCTAACCTTTCGGACAGTGACCGCCATAAATATTTAGACCACACTTTGAGATCAGCGAAACAAACATTGTTGCTAGCGAGAGTACTGAAATTTAGCGTGTTGATTTCTATAAGCAAACAATTAGAAATAAAGAAATCAAAAGTAAAATTCTTTAATAATGGAAAATACTTTTTGTATGTTGTATTAAGTTAAACGTGTGTCAAACAAGAGTAAGAAAGCAGTTTTTTTTTCGGGAATAAGCTTGATGACTTGTGAATTTGTGATTGAAAAATTGAACTTGTTTAAAACATGTGCGTGCTTTTTAATTTTTCTGGTACGTGAAACCAATGTTTTGCTGTGAATTTTATGTGGGTTCAAATAAAAGATTTTGTTTATGTTTCAAATAGTTCTGGGAAGTAAAAACTGCCGATTTTCATTTGTTGTTGAGTATATTTGATTACTTTATTGAAGTTACGGAGAAATTGATAATGAATTCATTTCTTTATAAAAATGGCACACACGGCGTAGCTCACCTTTTAAATGTAATGGGAGCACACGCAACTTTTCGGGCTGTTCAACGGAAACCGGTCCAGCTTTTAAACTTCAACTATGTTCATTCATAGACTGATTAGTAAGTCTTTCCTCTTGATTCATTGTGTTATGTTTTTGTGAAATATTTATTTATAAAAGCAAACTTAAGAAAAGCATCAATACTGTTCTCGTTGATTACATGTACCTACAGGAGCATGTAAGTCCAGACCTGCGAAAAAATATAAGATGAGAATTTGTCGAAAGTGTAAATGTGTGGTGCCGTCGTCTAACTACATTATAGGTGTTTTAAAAATGTGCGTCATCTTGCCAAAATCTCTATGTTTTATACTCGATTGTTTTGATTTGATATCCTGATATCTGTAATTAAAATTAGTGTCCTTCCGCCAGGCTTCGAAAACTTAAAAACAAATCAAAGCTAGTTTTTGTTGATATTTTAATGAATCATCCCTGAAATGTAAATGACATGCTGTAAAAATCGAAATAAAGACGTTTTTCAGATAAAAATAAATTATGATAAATAATTAGTTCAAGCCGGTAGGCCGCCAGGCCGCCAGGCCGCTAGGCCGCCAGGCTTCGAATACTTAAAAAAATCAAAGCTAGTTTTTGTTGATATTTCACTTAATCATCCCTGAAATGTACATTGCATGCTGTAAAAGTCGATTTCAAGACATTTTTAAGATAAACATAAATTATGATAAATTTTAAGTTTAGGCCGCCAGGCCGCTAGGCCGCCAGGCTTCGAAAACTTAAAAAAAAATCAAAGCTAGATTTTGTTGATATTTCACTTAATCATCCCTGAAATGTACATTGCATGCTGTAAAAATCGATTTCAAGACATTTTTAAGATAAACATAAATTATGATAAATTTTAAGTTTAGGCCGCTAGGCCGCCAGGCCGCTAGGCTGCCAGGCTTAGAAAACTTTAAAAAAAAATCAAAGCTAGTTTTTGTTGATATTTCACTTAATTATCCCTGAAATGTACATTGCATGCTGTAAAAAATCGATTTCAAGACATTTTAAGATAAACATAAATTATGATAAATTTAAAGTTTAGGCCGCTAGGCCGCCAGGCTTCGAAAACTTAAAAAAAATCAAAGCTAGTTTTTGTTGATATTTCACTTAATTATCCCTGAAAAGTACATTGCATGCTGTAAAAAATCGATTTCAAGCCGTTTTAAAGATAAACATAAATTATGATAAATATTAAGTTTAGGCCGCTAGGCCGCCAGGCCGCTAACTTCACGCCGCCAGGCCGCTAACTTCACGCCGCCAGGCCGCTAGGCCGCCAGGCCGCCAGGCCGCTAACTTCACACATCTTCATCTCACAGTAAATGCTTCTCGGAATAAAAATATTGAGACTAATGAATATTTGTTGCGCTACAAAACAATTTTCAGCTACGAAGATTTCAAACAAAAAAATTAAAGTTTACCTTTGAAGCGACGGGTTTGTTTACAAAAAAAGTCCGGGATGGATCTTTTTGGTAGGTGCTCGTGACGTAGTATGATACCATTGGCGGAAGGTATAAACACCGAAATGGAAATTCTACGGCGAAATGGGCGAAATGGAAATTCTACGGCGAAATGGAAATAAAATAATACTTTAGAACATTTTTTAATGAAAATTAATATTTAAATATTTGAATAGATATTCATTGTACATACATGTTAAATTTCAACAAGTTCTGTTAATCTATACGGTAGTTATTGCAGTTTATAATGTCATCTTCACTTTTCAAGCCGTACTTGATTAAAAGTACGGCTGGAAGTGTTCATATATGGTAAACGTAATGATTCACATTACGGCCGTACTTTAAAGTACGGCTATTAAAATTTCGAGGTTTTATAAGGTCACATTCTGGATTACATGTTACATTTCAATTACACAAGTTCTTTTTTTTTTCAAGCGAAGTAGGATTCATTTTGAAGACCTAAAATCGAATTAAAAATACATCTTTAGACCCAAGATTACGCACAGAAAAAGAAGTATCTGTCATACAATACTGACAAGTTTAATAACAAAATATGACTAACATATGTATTGTTCAAAGCTTCTGATATATAAGAAATATACAGTCTTCAATAGCTTATGATACATAATTATGAAATGTACAGTCTATCATTGTGTATATTGACAACCTTACTGTATGCTCCTGGGAGGGTTATATTTTCAAAAGGGGTAGGACCTGGGAAGTAAAATTTCTTTAAATCCATACAATTGATAGCATTATAATGTTTAAAGAAACTTCATTAGACCAAATTTACTGAAATTTAGTGAACTTCTGGGGAAAAATGGGTGGGGCATTTATTTAGGCAGGAGATTTGAATAGATCATCTGATGATGTTAATGTTAATCTATTAATCTATATTTTGCAGTGGTGAAATAGGAATCCTCAAAACAGAAAAGTATAAAACAACAATGTGTTTAAAAAGAATTAAAAAAACCTTAATATATAAAAGCTGCTAAAGGATTATATAAATTGCTTAAACTCACTAACCTCTTTTTTAAACCAACCTTAACCAGTGTTTAATATTTGGAATTACACATGAAGAATGTAAAACAATCTTTAGTGCATGTATAGTGTTTAAACACTGTGATGTTCAACATGTGAGATCTGCATAACTGAAAGCTAATGACAAATACCTGAATTGTCTGAAAATCCTCATTTAGTATGCAAAAAATCCTGTTTTATTTTAACATCAAGTATATTTCCTTACTGTACACATAAACATTAATAAAAATTAACTATGAAAACTAGCTTTATTTACCAGAAAACTGATTTTCTGACAATCCTTTGTTTTTCTCACTTCCCTCAAATTTTCAAACATGAAATGATTTCATTGGACAAAATTCAATCACATGATTATTTTCCTTCCAAGAATGTACGGCCGTAACTTTATAAGAAGTCCAGCCGGACTTTTTCAAATTCTAAGTTAAAATTTTACGTCTGTTAGGGATTATGGTTGATTTTTCCAGCTGTAAAATGCAGAAAGTCCGGCCGTAACTTTATTGTCAGAAAGATTGTTAGGAACGTAATTTTATGTTACGTCTTGATTCCAGCCATACTTCTCAAAGTACGGTCCAATTACGGCCGGATTCCTGTTCAAAATTTCGTACAGGTTGTCAGTTACAAGTTTTATTCCCATAAAGCAGTTAATCTATTCGAATTATTTAACTTGAAAATAAATATCACTGAACATATTCTCAATACACTCTATCTTATAAACAATAATGTAATATAAAGCAAGCAAGGGCATCATCAACTGTGTTACAAACTGTCAACTTTAAGGGGATCAGGCCTTTAAACATCCCGACAATTAACCAGTCCACAATGGACAAACAATAAAAAATACACGTTCTGATGTGCATAATGTATGCAAATAATACAGTTAAATTACTTATTTAGGACAACTTTACATTGAATTTTCGACTTGGCGAGGCCTAACACTGCGGTTTCATTCCATATTTCGTACTGATATATATTTTATGAGAAATATTTAATTTAATATTTCAGAACAATGTTTACCTGTTCATATTGTGGCATGGAATTTCACAGTAAAAGTAAATTGCGAAGACATGAAAAAAGACATGAAGAAACCGGGAAATACACACTTGTACGGTGTGTGGCAAGCTGACATTCTGCTAGAAAAAACATGAAGAACATTCTGCAAGACATAAAAACGACAAGAATTCTGTCTGTCCAAACTGTGGTAGGTCAACACAAAATTTATTACTTTTCTCTACATTTGAAATGTATTAAATATGTTTTCACTTTATTTGAAATCATCGATTCTTAAACCATCATTTGTAAATGTTTTATAATTTCACAAAACGTATTGTACGTAAAGTCCGACACCTGCAAGACACTCTAAAACAAATGGTATCAGTCGAGACATTTCCTGTATTTCTTCATCTGTATGAGTAGATTCTTCTGAAAGATTAGACATGTATAGATAACCCAAAAGCAATACAGATAGGGCGGCAGCGCCTAGCCAACCGTGCATGAGACAATAGACACAGTAAATATATAATATATGTATCGTTTACTTCATTAAACACTTTCTGATTGGTTTAAAACTTACTACTAACATACATATAAAATCATTAAAATAAAGTGTATCGAATTACTAGTGCTAAATACCAGTAACAAATTTGAACATTTCTTCACACATTGCAATTTAAGAGAAAATAAATAAAATAGAACCACAATATTGAAAATGACCACAATATTTGATCATAAGCCTGCTGAAATAAAAGCAGCGTACATTACTTTTCGTCTGTGACAGTGTGGACGTCATTACTTCACTTTTAAAAAAATCAATTAGAATTCAAATTAATCAAAAAAGAAATTCTTTCGTTTCGTTTTCATTGAATAATTATACTCTTTTCATAAAATTAATTATTTATATTAAAATGTATGCCTTTGGAAAATAAATAACACTTTGTTACCACATTGTTAATCTAGCTATATTTTATAGATCTTACGTGTGGTAACATATGCAATATAAAGATACATTAATAACATTTATTTGTGCAAATTTATTATTTATCGATGAACGTGCACGGATGACTGCACTGTAGACGGCATTTAATAAACAACAAATAAATAATTATAACAAGGATATTTTGAAAACAAATTAATTCCACTCCTCCACGTAATGGGACCAGCACGTAATGGGACCAGCAAAGCAAGGAAAAATTCCAGTGAAATGGACAAACAACAACAGTGAAAGTGTCAACCATATCTTGAAGGCTGCAATAAAATGGAAAGCACAAGACATGCCAAAATTTATAAAAACGGTACACACTATTATAGAGGAGATTTTACCGAAAGATGTCGGGCCATTAGAAACAGGAGCAACTTTAGATTACACCCAAACTTCCATCATCATCTGGTAGATTTAGATGTGTGGACCGACATGTCTCAATCACAACGGGAAGCCAGAGAAAAGAGGTTTTTAAGTGACAAGGGAAGAGAAAAACCAAATGTTATAACATCTACAGCAGGAAACAGAACGGTTATGAAAACGCCCACTGCCGGAAAAAACCACATCAACGCAAAAGAAAGCGTTCAGAAAGATCACGAACTCCGAAATCTAAGCGTCAGCTTATTGCAAATTAGAAAAGAGCGTAGGATAGGACGCGGTGACCAGCCTTTGCATTAAATATGCACAAATTTATTGCAAATTAGAAAAGAGCGTAGGATAGGACGCGGTGACCAGCCTTTGCATTAAATATGCACAAATTGCCATCAGTTAATTGGGGTACACACATTCGCCATTTATGCTTTGTATATATATTTTGAATGTACATGTATTAAATGTTTAATGACATTTTAAATACATAAATGTGTTCTGATATGTTCAAATTATTTAAAATATATTTATTTTTATGGCGACAATAAAAAATATTAATATAGAAGTTAAAGAATATCTATTATATATATATATATATATATATATATATATATATATATATATATATATATATATATATATATATATATATATATATATATATATATATAATATATATATATATATATATATTATATATATATAATAGATATATATATATATATATATATATATATATATATATATATATATATATATATATATATATATATATATATTTTATATACCGTTATTACCGTCATATATTTCCACATCCCGTTTCCATTTCGAGTTACATTTGACTTGTAACACAGGACGATAAAGTAAGAAATAAATTCATAGAAATAGCTTAAATATTATGCACAGAAACGCAAAATAACAATTAGTTGTCTAAAATAAGTACGGAAAATAAAATTTATAAATATACATTTGGCTAATTTAAGTATTTATTATCCGATCCTTTATTATCTCTTACATCATGTACATACTGTCCTCTATAATTTTCAGTGCACTTTTACGTATTTAAATTCCATTTCGGCGGACTAAATTTCCATTTCGTGGTAAAAAGCTAGGACTTTAAATAACAATTATAAAATTGCGAATTAATTATAAATATAACTAAAGCCTTCTTTTTTTTATTCGTTTACATTTCGCCGTTGGATGATTCCAATTCGCTGTATCGCGAAATGGAAAATAAACTACAACAACAATCTGAATCGGTACGGTAATTAAACTGATATTGGATTAGAGATGACCCAATCATTCTTCCAATCTCCTATGCGGAGTTGTCGTTCCTTACACTCACTTTTACATCTCTGCGAAAGGCTCACTGTCAAGATTTTTGACCAAACTAATAAGCTTCGTTGTATACAGTCATAATTATGAATTTTAAAGCTTGTGGTATAACAAATGACAGAAATCTTCACTATCTTTCATTTAAACCGAAGAAACCCAAGTTATTTTAAATGTAGTTAGTGAACTATTTTGTTGCGCCAAAGTAAACGTAGTTGAAAGTAGTCCTAGCCTATAACAGATTAAAGGGGCAGGGGATAGTTTCGCACTTTGGTCCCGGTCGATTTTCTAAGTATTTGGGGTAGCCGTGAATAAAATGCATTAAAATCATTGTTTGAATAAAAGATGGCATATTCTTTTATAATATTGTATAGTATACGAAATGTGAAATCTGATCACAGTGGCTCAAATGCATTGATGCTAGCTTTTTATGTTCTGAGTTGAACAGTTGCCGGATGAAAACGCATTCGGCCGGGCTGAATTTGAGAATAATTTGGGGGTGAGGTATTTCAATGTCAAATGCTGAAAAATCGAAACTGGTGGGAGACACTTTCCAGCTGCTTGCGAGATTAGGGACACATAAAATACTAGCATGAAAGGGGTTTTATTTGAAAAGTCATTGCAGGAAATATTTTGCAGGTTCTCAAATATGTAGAATTTCGGCCAAATTTGCATGAGAAAATCAGGACTTGGGGTGACTTTAAATGCCTGTGTAGATCAAATGACTGGTTCTGTGGAACAGTTGGTTGTGGTTTGTAAAAAGCTAGACCCCTGCAACACAGAAAGTACAACAACACCATTTTAGCTGTGCAAAGTTTTTATTTTCGGTCGATGTAAGCTTGCACGGGGTCCCAGACTCTGGCGGATGCCTCGGAAACTGTCCCCTGCGCTCTTAGAGGTGAATGTAATGAGCCGATAGTCAATGGTATCACACTACGTCACGAGCACCTACCAAAAAGATCCATCCCGAGAAGCATTTACTGTGATATGAGCCAGTTTATGAGTTTATTCGGTTTTAATTTGTTTGTTTTGAGAGATCCATCTCGGACTCAGGCCAAAAACAACATAGCTTTTATTACATCGATGCCGAGTTCTGTCGATGCAGCCCTTCATTTTTGTAGCCGATTGGAGCCGATTGTTCGTTACATTATTAAAGTCATTTTCGACATTTGATTTATGCAAAAATCTTGATAGTTTGTCCAATTTCGAGTAAAAAAGTAAAAAGATCCATCTGGGACACGAGTGAAAAAAAGATCCATCTGGGACTCGGTTCCGTCGAGCGCTTTGTGTACCTTGTAGATTACAAGTTTTATTCCCATAAAGCATTTTATCTATTCGAATTATTTAACTTGAAAATAAATATCACTGAACATATTCTCAATACATGTAGCTTACAAACAATAATAAAATATAAAGCAAGCAATGGTACCATCAGCTGTTTTACAAACTGTCAACTTTAAGGGCATCAGGCCTTTAAACATCCCGACAATTAACCAGTCCACTTTGGACGAACAATAAAAAATAAACGTTCTGATGTGCATAATGTATGCAAATAATACAGTTAAATTACTTATTTAGGACAACTTTACATTGAATTTTCCGGCTTGGCTTGGCCCAACAGTGCGGTTTTATTCCATATTTCGTACTGATATATTGTGGCAAGGAATTTCACAGTAAGAGTGGATTGCGAAGACATGAAAAAAGACATGAAGGAACCGGGAAATACACATGTGTTGTGCGTGGCAAGCTGGCATTTCTGTGCAGAAAAATGGCATAATTTGGTCAGGTTTGTGCAATAACTTTATCGCAGACTCAATCATTGTGTTATGCTTTTCCGACGTAATTTGTTAATTGTTGTGGTTGGTATGTTTCGATTTTCATTTAAACAACAAAAAGACAGAATATTTTATCGGTTTTATTTATTATCTTCTATTTCCTTTGATATTACAATCATGAAGAGCCTTTGTATCTTTTTATTCAAAAACAATTTTGTACAGACATGCCGTCTGACCCTTTGAGAAACAATATGTTATGCTCAAATTCAGAATCTATTATGTTTAGTGTGCGAACTTAAAAAAAAGGTGAAATATGCATATCAGGAACTGCCACATTTAAAAAAACACAGCCTCCCTAAATTGAAGAAATGGTTGATATGCACGTGTTAAACACTTTTCGTGACCAATAATGTCTTTTTAATTCACGCAGGTCCAATTGGAAGCTGCAACTGTTTCATTTAGATGGCGCTGAAGACGACAGTAGTCAGTCAGTCCATGACAACTATGTAATAGATGAAAAGGGAACTTTGAAAGCCACCGAACACGACAAATATGAAAGTACTGCAGGCTCGGTTTGATTGAGCCTGTTCATGGGCAGTAATGGAAATGCTTATTACTGCCCACGCCGCCTAGCCCCGGGTTGAGCGCAACTCAGTAATTACACCATTAAATAGTACAATTTCGATCCATCCCAAACGATGGTATGCATATGGCGGTGAACATGGAACCTTCAATGAGGTATTTTCAGATTAATACCATTCCATGTTCAGCGGCGTATGGTCCCCAGATAAAATAATGGGTTTGCCCTAAACGAGAAAACAATGGGCGGAACTAAACAGAATAGAATTTTGACAGGGGATCTTAGAATATAAATCCTGCATATCACAGACTACGCCAAAGGCAAAATTTAAAAAGCAGGAAGTATATCCTTGGGGGTGATTGGACAATATCCAAATCAATATTGGCTGGGATATTGAAACCACCTATTTATAAACTGGCCGAAATATTAAAACAAAGGCATTTTAGAAGTACTATAAACATAGTACATAAGTATCGTGCTCAACGACCTTCAAAGGACGTAACTGAACAGATGAGTATTCTGGGTCTGAGTTAGGTCCTGTTGAAGGTATATTACACGTCACAAAAGCTTTATCTGAAATATAACAAAGTGATATTGTTCATCTTAATTAACGCTTGTTTATGGCGAGATCTATGAGCAAATAGAACAAGTTATATAAAGTCTGCGTCGTCCATACCGCATGTTTGTTGTTGTTGGTTACTTCTCCACAATTAAAAAATACAAAAAAATGTAATTTGATACAATGATAATTAAGATAAAGTGATATCTCTGTTAATTGTGTCGAAATATTTTATAACAAAGCACGTACTTACTATATGTGAAATTATCCGTGTTATAATCCTACATGTATACTCCACTACAAGCATTCATTTCTTCCTTTTATTTAAATCCAAATTTATAGAATATTTTAACACACTTTTTATCTCACAAACACAAAATTTTTGATAAGGATTCTAGTAAATTTAAATTCATATTTTTATGTAATAAATTAAATCACATCATAACATATTTAATTCCGCCGTTGGCAGATAATATTCATGAATTATCCAATCGCATTAATTTTCACAAATTTTACCAACTTTCTACAGGTTTTAACTCAGAAACTAGAAAACCCGGAATTTGAATGTAAGATGAAATGAATATTTTATTTGGGTTTAAAACAACGAAAACGGGATCAAAGAGCACTGTAAAAACAACTTCTGGGCTAAAACAAACACTCTCTAATTTCTATATACATATTCAATATTATCATGTATTGTAATGCTTGTAGTTCTCTTTACTGTCTTATTTTTACTTAAGAAATAATACATTTCTGACTGTGTTTTATCGCAGAATAAAATATGGGTACGAGTTTGATGCGTAGTAATTAAATCACGAGTGCGTTAGCACGAGTGATTTAATTACGACGCATCAAACGAGTACCCATATTTTATTCTGCGATAAAACACAGTCAGAAATGTATTATTTCGATTCTAACATGACACATCTGACTGAATAAGCGAAATAATCATAACTCAATTTTAGCGCGTCGTAATAAACGGAAATTGGTTTTAAGGTCGGCAGTTAGTGTTTACTCCCTAAACATCTACATAATTCAAAAACTGATAATAATGAAAAGATTAAATGACAAACTTGAATACATATCCATCCAACCGCGCATCCAGCACTCTCTAGTCGTCGTTCGAAGCGTTTTTGTCATTCCAACGGTTTAATACTGCACCAGAAAATAACATGTAAACAACGGAAATGACGTGACGTCGTTAAAATGGCGCGTTAACGTCACCTTAACATTGCCGCAAAATAGCGGAAAATAATTATGGTATTTCATCTAAATATATAAAATAAACATTATTCTATAACTGTGGTATCATCATATTACGCCCGGGTAAAAAATTCGCGTATTTTTTGCTTTCTTAAATGCGCGAAATTAAATCCCAGCGAAAAATACAATTGTCACGTGATAAGTTTATACCGACAGGTAATTAGTAATAGCCGTGAATTATCGTGTAATAATTCACAGCAAATTCAATGGGAAAAACGTCAAGTCGTGTTAGAATTTTTGTTAAAATATTTGTTGTCCTCTTTGTTGAACAGGGCCATTACCACGTTGACCGCCGAGCTATAATTATTGTAAATAATTATTTGTTCTCATGTTTATGTGTATATACATTCTGAGAAATATTGTAAAATAAACTTGGAAAAACTTGGAAACTTGGAAAAGATTCATTCAAACAAAATCTGCTACTGATAATAAAGCTAAATTGCTAAATTGGTGGTTCTATTTTATTTATTTTCTCTTAAATTGCAAATTTTGAAGAAATGTTCAAATTTGTTACTGGTATTTAGCACTGGTAATTCGATACACTTTATTTTAATTATTTTATATGTTTGTTAGTAGTAAGTTTTAAGGCAATCAGAAAGTGTTAACTGTATAATTTGCATACATTATGCACATCAGCACGTTTAGTTTTTATTGTGGATAGGTTAATTGTCGGGATGTTTAAATGCCTGATGCCCTTAAAGTTGACAGTTTGTAAAACAGTTGATGATGCCTAGCTTGCTTGCTTTATATTACATTATTGTTTATAAGCTACATGTATTGAGAACATGGTCAGTGATATTTATTTTTCAAGTTAAATAATTCGAATAGATAAAATGCTTTATGGGAATAAAACTTGTAATTGTCAATGTACACAAAGCGCTCGATGGAACCGAGTCCCAGATGGATCTATTTTTCACTCGTGTCCCAGATGGATCTTTTTACTTTTTTACTCGAAATTGGAGAAACTATCACGATTTTTGCATAAATCAAATGTCGAAAATGACTTTAATAATGTAACTAACAATCGGCTCCAAAAATGAAGGGCTGCATCGACAGAACTCGGCATCGATGTATGTTGTTTTTGGCATGAGTCCTAGAAGAATCTCTCAAAAAAACAAATTAAAACCGAATAAACTCATAAACTGGCTCATATCACAGTAAATGCTTCTCGGAATAATAATATTGATACTTATGAATATTTGTTGCGCTACAAAACAATTTTCAGCTATGAAGATTTCAAACAGAAAAATTAAAGTTTACCTTTGAAGCGACGGGTTTGTTTACAAAAAAGAGTCCGGGATGGATGTTTTTGGTAGGTGCTCGTGACGTAGTATGATACCATTGATAGTGTCATTGTGTCGTCACCGGTCTCAAAATATCAAAATGTCAGTAGACCTGTGTAACACAATGTTGATAGTGTAACTAAGAGAGTGTAATTCTTCCTGTATGGTAGTCACGTGACTGAATCACCGAATTGGAAAGGCGTATAGACCCAACCTCCGCGCAGTGATTTGCTTCGTTTCGCTACACAAACTGAAACTGTAAGGGGAAGTAACCACTGCGGGGAGTTTGGTATAGACCTTGGGTTCCGGGACTATTCGTGCCAAAGACTGTTCGTACTAGGACGTTTCGCGCGGGACGATTCGTCCCAATTTTTTAATTGGGACAATTTCGTTCCATTTTACGGGACTATTCGTCCCAAAGTAATTAATTGATTGGATGTACTTGTAAAATTTATCAAATCTCAAGAATGTCGATTTTTTTTTTAATTTTCTTTATCGTATGCTTGACTCTTCAGTCTGTCACTGACGACATTATGTATAGGTTATTGTTCATTTAGAGGCTTGTATGAAAATTAAACGGTCAGGCCTAGCGCAGTTGGGCGACCGTTTAATTTTTCATACAAGCCTCTAAATAAACTATAACGTATATAATGGTTGAAATTATTTTTGTTACTGACAAAACAGTCTTCGCCTAAATTAATTATATATGGGTATACACAAAATCAACTGTCAAACTGCAAGTAGTTTTGTGGCTTGTAAACATGTACTAAAAGAATATTTTAGAAAGCGAATCATGCAATTTTTTTTATCTGAAAACACAATGGATCTCAGGGGAAACCTGTGTGACAGTGTATTTTGGGTGGAGAAACAAGGGTTCGTCAGTGAAAGTTCCATTTAACCCTTTACTACATAAATACATATTTATCTCTTGGCAAAACAGTTATAATCCAGATCAGCCGACACATCAGTGCATTCCGATCATGATCTACACTGTCCGCTTTTAGACTCACTAAGTTATTTCTGACAAAAAACAACAACGAACAGTGTAACTCCAGATCAGATGGCATTGATTTTATGGCTGATCTGGATCTACACTGGTCCCTATGTGATAACAGACGTGCATATGGAGTAAAGGGTTAAACATTTTAAGAAGTTGTTCATCAGCCAAAAAGTCAACGCTCAAATTAATATTTAAATGATTTCTTTGTACGTCACGCCTATTTCCACGCTTTAAAAGATCGTAAGCAAACAATACATGTACATGTTCGTCATTAAACTTTCTAACAATAATCATGAGCAAATTGTCCTATAATAAACACATTTCCGACGCGCAACAATATGAGAATTAAGGTTCGAAATATTTGAAAAATACTGTATGTCCATTGGCTCAAAAATAATTTCAACCATTATAATCGGAAAGAAATCGGCGGTTTTGTTCATAAATATTGTTAATTAGAGAAAGTAAAGTAAACACGGCGACACCTTAACTTAAAATTTATTATTTTAACAGATATATCAAACTAGAAATGTGTCCAAAGGACACGGATGCCCCCGCTATAGGTTTTTAATAAAGCTCCCAGCAGTAGTGTAGAACAAGTTGTGTTCACGAGATAATTATATTCCTATTACAAGAAAATTCTATTTTTAGTAACAGTGACCTTGACCTTGGATTTACAGGCATGGGTATTGTGCGGACACACCGCCTTGTCATGGTGAACATTTGTGCCAAGTTATTTTGAAATCCCTCCATTCATAACAAAGTTACAGCCTGGAGAAGAAAATTCTATTTTTAGGAACAGTGACCTTGAACCTACAGGCTTGGGAATGTATGTGACACACAGTCTTAATATGGTGATCGATTAAACCAAGTTATTTAAAAATCCAATGACAAATAACAAAGTTACGACACAATTTTGCAAGAAATTTCTATTTTTAGTAACAGTGACCTTGACCTTGGACCTACAGGCATGGGTGTTGTATGCGACACACCACCTTGTCATGATGAACATTTGTGCCAAGTTATTTTGAAATCCCTCCTTTCAAAAGAAAGTTAAGGGCCAAGTGTATATTTTGCTTAACACAAAATGTAAGTGAAAAAGGGGCATAATTTGAAAAAGTATTGGAAGCAGGGTTATGGATCTTGTTGGTTATGATGTAGATTTTGATGGTGAAAATATATTTCAAGTTTCAAGGCAATATCTCAAGTAGTTTTAAAGTTATGGGCAAAATGCATATTTTGCTTAACACAAAATATAAGAATAAAGCTAATGTAAATGAAATTATCAAAGGGCCATAACTTTTGAACAGAACATGTAAGAGCAAAACCCCGCCTTTATGCACAACAACATATCAGGCCAAGCATTGTGGTAAAGTTTTATTAAATTCCCACCAGTAGTTTAGGAAGAGTTGCGTTCACGAGATATATTCCTATTAAAACTAATGTAAATGGAAGTATCAAAGGGCCATAACTTCTGAACAGAACATGTAAGAGTGAAACCCCACCTTCATGCACAACTACATATCAAGCCAAGCATTGTGGTAAAGTTTCATTAAATTCCCACCAGTAGTTAAGGAGAAGTTGCGTTCACAAGATATATTCCTATTAAAACTAATGTAAATGGAAGTATCAAAGGGCCATAACTTCTGAACGGAACACGTAAGAGCGAAACCCCACCTTCATGCACAACTACATATCAAGCCAAGCATTGTGGTAAAGTTTCATTAAATTCCCACCAGTAGTTTAGGAGGAGTTGCGTTCACAAGATATATTCCTGTTAAAACTAATGTAAATGGAAGTATCAAAGGGCCATAACTTCTGAACGGAACATGTAAGAGCGAAACCCCACCTTCATGCACAACTACATATCAAGCCAAGCATTGTGGTAAAGTTTCATGAAATTCCCACCAGTAGTTTAGGAGGAGTTGCGTTCACGAGAATTTCGGACGGACGGACGGACGGACGGACGGACAGACGGACGGACGGACGGACGGAAGGACGGACGGACGGACGGAAGGACGGACGGACAGGAGCAACTCTTAATGCCCGTCGCCATTTCATGGCGGGGGCATAAAAATCTTTACTAATCTTAACAAAACACACGGTGTTATCCCATATTTTTTTTATTTTACAAATAACTCTTAAATTCCTTTTGCATCTATTTAAACAATATCTAGGCTTTCTAAAAAGGTAAAACTATTGAGAATCGGACCACTAAAAAAAGCAACATATGCATATCAGGAATCGCCACATTAAAAAAACACAGCCTCCCCACGCAGCGAAAAAGAAGAGAGGAAGATAGAGAGAGCGCATGTTTTATATATGTATGTCAATTCAAATAGGACGCCACAAACAATTAATAAACAAGAGAACCTTTGGGGATACCGCCTCGGAACGGTCAGTGGCAAAACAAATTGCCACTGGGGGTTTAAACCAGGTTCTAGGGTGCACCAACCTCACACTTGCCCCAACAGGTTCTCGTATCACAAAACAAGTACAGATTGTCTTGGTGAAATAACTCCAGCCCACCCATCAGCTCAACAATGTTGCATGCAAAAGCATACAAACATATAAACATAAGAATTTAATAGCATTGCAAAGCCAAAGGGCGGGTACTCAATGATCTTTCCGAGACCAGAGCACCTGGAGTAAAATCAGCAAGAACACGATGACAGGGATAAAAGAAACAAATCGAGCTTTTAGGTTCTTTTAAGAAAAGATTTCCCCATAAACTATCATAAACTCTTACACCCCTGCCACCGTCGTGCAAACAAAGAGGTAAGCATAATGATCAACTGTAGATGGGTTAATCACCAGGCCTGCAGAGCACTGTAAAATATCATGTTGGTAACCTTTCTTTTTAAATTTACAGATGGTTTTTACGAATAACCGGGAGAAATTAACATCGCCTTTTATCTTCTTAAGTTTATAAATTAAATCTCCATAAAAAACTGGCTGTGAAATTCCTTGTTGCAATAATGATTTTAAACTGCAGCTGTATTTATGAATTAGATCTGGATATCGGCGATAAAACTTGCAAAAGGTTTTCCTTAATTTGTGATACGATAACCTTGTTTTAAAAGTTTTTCTATAATGCAAAGATTACGTTCATTGAAATCATTCACATCGTTGCAAGCTCTTGAAAAGCGAACAAGCTGTGAGATATAAACCCCGTAAGACATTGTAAAGTTAGTTTGAATATGACTTTCTATTTATGCAATAATTTTCTGATGTTTTTTTTTTAAATGAAGACACCTCATTACCCATTAACTTCTTTGTTTATAAGTTATCTCGAAGTGATTATCATTAATTTCTTACAGGTATTTACTTGTAGATGTTCATATTACTAGTATCATAAAATGTAAAATATCAAGTTCGCCGTTCTACAAAAAGAACATAGTTATGTTTCTAAAATGGTCACGACCAGTAATAATGGGCATCAATTAACACCAACTTTTTGTTGTTGTTGTTTTTTTTAATTTAAAAATAATTGTCCGCATCATTAAGAGTATTTAAAGTCATTTTTTTTTAAAACATCACAGATATTGAGAAAAAGTACTGATAATGACGGACTTACGTCTAACTAATTGCATTAATTTACAGATAATCAGATTAGATAATCATAACAGAGATATAACAGAGTTTTGACAAATTAACATCATATGCTCATTAGCAACGGGGAGTATCAGAAGAACCAGATTAGGTATACCGCGGCGACATTTCCGATAGTTTTATCTTCAGCTGATCGCTGACATTTCAGAAAGTTTAAAAACGTGGACAATATTTTTTATTTCACTCGATTATTTGTTCTAAAACGATTGATTAACTTACAAACGCTGAATATGGTATTTTTGCCGTGTTTGAAATGCCACAATCATATTAGACCCCGTCAACACGCTATTTTATGTGATAGTTGCGGGCGTAGGCAACACCGTACCTGCCCGACCGGTAAGTTCATTTATTATAAATGATATTTATTAAAGTTTATTTCAAATAACGTTTGATAAATAAATAAGTAGTATTGTGAAATGTGTTTTAGACAAAGTTCCGTAAATACACTTATACTTAAAGATATTAGAAACGCGGTTTCTTTAAACACGAAATTAGAAACGCAACTTCTTTCAACACTGTACTGTATTTTTTTGTTTTTGAAAATAAGGGAATCCATTTTAAACATCCAGTACGCAAATTTTTTGAATGATCTTACTTAATTGTGATATACGTTCATAAATAAAAAGAATGCGTGTTTGTTTTAACAAAACGTCTCTTTCAAACTTTATTTATTTATTGTCAGGTGTGAGCTTGGAAAACTGTTTACTGTTGAAACCATTTTCATTTCTCCTTATTTTAGTGGAACTCAATTTTCTTAACAACGTTTATGTTCAAGTCTTTTTTCATGTTAATGTTTAAATGTACTTCAACATATTATGAATTTGGTTTACATAAATGCTGCGGATGAGTTAATATTTTTCAGGATAACGAAACCTGGAGGTCATTTGAGCGCTCGTGACAATATTTTCGGGATTATTAAAGACACAACATCACAACAAGAGGAACAGTTGAAAGAATTCTTAGTCAACTGCCTAATACAGGATTAACATGAAATCATAAAATAACTTTGTTGGGAACAAAATATTCTATGAGATATACCTTTCCCAAAGACTGTCCGGACGTCAGTGCAGAAGTTATTGAAATATGTTTATATTGTAAATAAAAATATCACAAATTTATAAAAGAAATACGGTGTCGGTTAACAATAAAACTTTAAAAATGTAGTCGTTCATTTTGTGTGGCTTTGTCGTAAAATAATTGTGTATTAGTATAATAAATTTTATAATAACTTTTACAACCTCGTTCGTTTGTGTGTGTTTTTTTTAAATATTTAAATGTAAAAAATATGTATGCATTGTAAAATAAATATAATTAAATTTTAGAGTTTTCTTTTAAATAGATATCGAGACAAATCGATTTTATTCTTTAATATATATTGGGACGAAACGTCCGGACGAACAGTCCCGGTAAAAAATCACGTTTGGGACGAAAAGTCCCGGCACGAACAGTCTTTGGCACGAATAGTCCACTCTCTTACACTATCGGCTCATATACATTCACCTCTGTTATAGGCTGGGACTACTTTCAACTATGTTCACTTTGGCGCAACAAAATAGTTCACTAACTAGATTTAAAATAGCTTGGGTTTCTTCGGTTTTAATGAAAGATAGTGAAGATTTCTGTCATTTGTTATACCACAAGTTTTCAAATTCATAACTTTGACTGTATACAACGAAGCTTCTTAGTTTGGTCAAAAATCTTGACATTGAGCCTTTCGCAGAGATGTAAAGTGAGTGTAAGGAACGACAACTCTGCGAAGGAGATTGCGAATAGTCCCGTAACCGTATAGACTGGTCCCCGAGCGACTTGTCATGCGAAAGAGTTTGTCTACTATTTTAAATAGTCGAACGCGGTACCAGTCTAAAGTGTGAAGATAACCAAGGACGGTTTTGTATAGGAACGACTTTTATAAAATAAAAGATTTTTAATGACCTGATAGTATTCTCATGTAGCCTTACATGTGAGAAACTCAACAAAAAAGTTCATCAAATTTCATCAAGAAATGGCAAAGTTATGGTCCCTTTTGCATCATCATAGCAGGACGCCATTTTCAATTTTTTTTTTAAATAAGAAAATTTGGTTCCCAACATTTAAATCAATACAGATTTATATAGAAAGAATGTTTTGTGTTGAAAGCTATACATATTTGTAAATTCAGATAAAATATCACATTTTTGAGGAAAAAAATAGGATTTTGTGAGAAAAATATTGAAACAACTATCTTTTTTTCCACAAAATAAGCAAAACAATAGACAGCAAAAACCATCAGAATCATAACATTATCAAAAATTGATGTAATTTGCTATTTCTTGAAGCATGTTTGTACAAATTCAAAATATAAACAATTTTATTCCTATTAATCAATTTTTAATGAGAAATACTAATTATTATTTATTAAATATCATGAAACAAGTCTCCGTCTCTGGTCATCAAAGTATTTTTAGTGAAGTTTTTTCAAATATATAAGCTGCGAACTGTCAATAGTTTTACACTGCTTCTTCAAGTTCTTGGATAAAGCTTTACTCAACACATATAATCAATCCCCTTGCTGATAAAATTCCTCATCCTTCTTTGTGTCCATACATCAGGACTTCAATCATCTGAAATATGTGAAAAGCAGTTTAGCAATTTTCAAAGTAACATATTATTTATATGAATTTATGAACAAATAAAATAGTCAATACTTAATTTCAAATTGCAAATAGTCTTATCATTGTCATGACAGTTGTGAGAGATAGCAATTGAATATAAAATCTGAACAAAAATTAAGTAAAACAGGGAAACAAAATAGAAAACAAGGGATAAATTGTCGAGTTCATACTTTGCAAGTTTAATTTTAAATCAATCAAACATTTAAATTGGGTCATTAACAAAAATCTGTTGTGAAAACGTTTACCAAAATCAACATTTTACATATTTCAGAAAATAATTCATTTACGGACACAATATATGTTAATAATCAGCTAGAATAGTTCGTTTATTTATTTCGGGATGAATTTCCCAGGAAAAACAGACATCGACACCGGGGAAAATAATAACGAGTTTTTGCATAATATCAGTTGTTTGCATCTTCAATACTCGTATATGCATTTAATAGATCATTGAATAAATCACTTACAATCGATGGTTTTACTAGGAATGCTTCAAAATATTCAATTTGTGCCAACTATGCAGATTTTTCTTCGTAATCACCATTATTCCGAGTCAAAAGTTATGGATACACCGGCGGACGAAAACAAATTACAGCAATCTACGCAGAGTTGTCGTTCCTTACACTCACTTTACATCTCTGCGAAAGGCTCAATGTCAAGATTTTTGACCAAACTAATAAGCTTCGTTGTATACAGTCATAATTATGAATTTGAAAGCTTGTGGTATAACAAATGACAGAAATCTTCACTATCTTTCATTAAAACCGAAAAAAAACAAGTTATTTTAAATGTAGTTAGTGAACTATTTTGTTGCGCCAAAGTAAACGTAGTTGAAAGTAGTCCCAGCCTATAACAGAGGTGAATGTAATGAGCCGATAGTGTAAGAGAGTGAAATTACAGAGGGGTTGAAATTAATAAGCTTACGGAATGACAGTATCAAACAAAGTTGAAAATACAATTGATAATAATTGAAAAGGGTATAAAGCATGAGAATATGACCGGTTTTTGTGAGAAACAGCTTTTAAATAGTTTTTATTTAATTTCAGAAAACTTTACTTACATTTTTAATTTATTTCCAATGATCTGTTCTCCCTCAAATTTTTTGGTCACGTCCATAGAACATTCCTTAGACTGGTTCAGTAAGTTTTTTTGCTAAATAACACTGCTTTTATCAATCTCCTACGCAGAGTTGTCGTTCCTTACACTCACTTTACATCTCTGCGAAAGGCGCAATGTCAAGATTTTTGACCAAACTAATAAGTTTCGTTGTATACAGTCATAATTATGAATTTGAAAGCTTGTGGTATAACAAATGACAGAAATCTTCACTATCTTTCATTAAAACCTAAGAAACCCTAGTTATTTTAAATGTAGTTGGTGAACTATTTTGTTGCGCCAAAATAAACGTAGTTGAAAGTAGTCCCAGCCTATAACAGAGGTGAATGTAATAAGCCGATAGTGTAAGAGAGTGTGCTTTTATAGCGTAAAACAGCGTAAAACCAGACACACCATTTCGGAACCAGAAAATTCGCGGTGACAAGGGCAACGGGGGTGTCCCTAAACTGCTGACCAAACATTGCTGACCATGCTGACCAAAGACCAAAGTCTGCAGACCAAATATCCCTAATCTGCTGACCAGATATTGCTGACCAATATTATTATGCATGGGGATTAAATGTCAATTGGTGGTGTTATGTTACTTAAGCTGTATTTTATTATCATTGTTAAAATGTATTACAGCATAAAATCATGATGCTTCATAATTTTTATATTAAAATAATATTAAAAATCCCTTATTAATTAAAATAAAAAAACCTTACATTTTATAAAGTATATTAAAATTACAAAAACTAAATCAAATAATTTTGTTATTTAAATATATTAATGGCAAATATTACTTACTGATAATTAATAAAAAAACAAACACACATACACAAATAAAATGTATAATCAAAATAATAGTTTTTTCATGATATTAAAATTGCACACCTGGCAATAATTGAACAATAATTAAATGTTTATGTTGTAATAATACATTTTTTTTACAATAGAAGATGTTAAAGTGTGAAAGACTCTGGGCTGAGTAGGCCAAATTTTAACAATAGTGTAGAAATCAAAGGAAACATAAAAGGTCAAAAATATGAATTATTGACACCCTTTTGTTATTTAAATTGTTAGTTTGAATTTATATAATTGGTTATCAGAAGTTAAGTAATAACAAAAGAAGTATAATAGTATATTTTGATTGGTGTTCATTACCAATTTCATAAGGAGAATATCAAATCATACATCATATCTTGATTACCTATTAAAGGTGTATCATTGAATTTCTTACAATTCATCAATTTATAAAACAAATCAATTTTGATTCTGTTAGTGTTAACAATATGGCAAGTGTTGTTGTTGTAGGTCATTCACAGACCAAATATTTCAGTGATTATAGAAAGGAACATTTTGATGTGTTGTGTTATCCAGGATATAGAATACAGGATTTCATTGAGGAGGAAGATGCACTGGAGGCATTTTACTATTTGGATGTAAGTAAACCTTTGCTATAATTATCCATCCCTTTTTTTGTAAAAGAACAACAGTAACACATCATTATTATAGTACAATATGACATCTTAATGTTATAGTTGTGCAAACTTACTGGTAGTCACAGGCTATTGTAATAAAATATTTAAAAAAGATCCTTTTATTGAAGTATGTTATATAACTTGCATGTGAGTAGTACTCACTAATTGTATCAATCTAAATGTATGTTCTTCAAAATCAGAAGAATGAAACAATACAATATAATATATTAATAAAACACTACAACTCCTTTAGTGTTATAAATGAAAGTTTGTAGACATATATTTCAAAATAATTGCTACATTTTGTGTAATCTATACTTATTCTTTTTGCATAAAAATAAAAAAAGTTTGAAGTTAACATAGTATGGGATTGAGCACAATTGGGTTGCAAATCCAATTTTTTGAAAAATGACTTTTTTTTGCATAATATGGCTCATTTTATATTAATACATAATATAATTAAAAAATGCTTTTTCCACACATTTTTATTAAAAAGAAAGGTAACATATTTTGTTAAAAATTTTATTAGTCAACATATTTTATAACATATAAACATGAGAAATAAAAATTAATTTGTATTTAAATGACAATGTCAAAATTGTATAACAATACTTAAATGGAAATATTATTTCTGTATGACTGTATTAATGTAAACATTTATAAGGTGAAATAATCAGTTGATTGCATCAAAACATACTCAACATGATTATGCAAATTTAATATTATTAATTTCATATTTCTGACAATTTAGGACTAAATATATATGGGAAAAAATTATTAAAATATCTTAATATATTATAATATTATGTAAAGTAATGTCACTTTCCCCAGTATATGAAAGTTGTCACTTATCAACTTTACAACTTTCACAAACAAATGGCTTCCTAAAGTCTTGTCCATAAGATGAAACACAGTTTTCATGTGAAAAATGATATAAATGCATGACAACTTACCACAATTAAAAAAAATATGCATGATAGATGGAGACGCTTAAATATGTTTGAGATTGGAGTATTCCATTTAGAGATATACAATAATATTATAAGGCTATAATGGTTAACCAATATTTGACAAAAATGTAATAAAGTGTAAAATCTCTTTGAATCATTGTTTTAATATTGTATTTTAACAATCACTATAAAATTCATGTAAAAAAAGTTGGAAATAATTAAATGCGTAATTACGGTAGTCATTATTAACTTGGTTTCTTTTACAGTGTTAACTCCTCCTCCTTATATAACAACTCCACCAAGTGTCAAATTAGCTGTCATGCTTTATCCAATGAAATCAGTAGCTATGATTAATGAGAGAGGCAATGCTAATCAGACAGGGGCCAATATACAGGAAACTATAAATCCCCTAATATATTGAAATTATCAAGTAGCTGTCAGAAATTTATCATCTGTTTTCTCAATTTTAACTTATTTACCATTAAAGCAAGTGTATCAATATTGTTGCTACCCACTGATTCCATTATTAATATTTTTAACACCCAACTAAGATTGCATTAATTTTGCTTTGAAATCATTACAAATAAAAACTGATTTTAAGTTAGATCTGACTTTCCATCTGATATGGATCTAAACTGGTTGCATATGGAATAAAATGTGTATCTAGAGTAATGTTCTGCAAATAATATATAAGTCAATAACCACAACTCATGATCATACTTATTTAGTTTTTTTGTAACATATGAAATGGTAAATAAGAAATAATTAACAAATTTACAATGTACCAAACAGATCTGTCAGATGAATAGGCAATTTATTAATAAATAAGTTATATTTCTGCAAATTGTTTAATTTCACTTTGAAAAGAATTTTAAATATTATTTTCAAATTAAATTGTCACACATATCAAACACTTATTCACATAATATAATCAAATATTTTAAAGGTCTGATAATTGGTTGCTTAACAAAATCTCAAACCTTTGATCTGCATTCTGCAGACTGTTCTGCATTTTGCAATATTTTTCTGCATTCTGCAGGTGTCAAATATATTTTGAGTAAGGGTTAATATGCTTCCTATTTAGTAATATGGCGTACGAAAAGGCTCAAAAGGTAACAAGTGCCGGTGCACCTGTAATTTTATACGTTGGACGTGTAAATTTACACGATGGACGTATAAAATTACAGGTGCACCCGTAAATTAGCAGTGCATCACTTTAGAAAATTGAAGGTGGACCTGTAAAATAGCGGTGCACCGATAAAAATATACGTCCATCGTATAAATTTTATGCGCTCATCGTGTAAATTGCCGGTGCACCGCTAATTTACAAGTGCACCGGTAATATTAAAATGATCAACCAATCACAACCCTTGGTTTATACAGTTGAATTTGCTGAAATATTTATTTTTAAATTGAAATATTGTTACCTTTTATTTTATTTTTATATTTGTGCTCTAAAATTATTAACATATCTTTTAATATATAATCAAAAGTAAATGAACAATTTGAGCATTTGTATCAAGTTAACATTCACTACAACTTCCAACATATCGTCAACACTGCAAGAATTTAAAATGGCCAATGTAAGACAAATTTTGATTGGCTATCATTAGTATGGGTATAAATAGCGAAAGGGTCAAAATTGAAATGTAGGTGCACCGGTAATTTATGCGATGGACGTATAAATATATACGATGGACGTTTAAAAATGTAGGTGCACCGCTATTTGAAATGGCGGTGCACCTGTATTTTATGGGTGCACCTGTAAATTTATACGTCCATCGCGTAAATTTACACGTCCAACGCATAAATTTACAGGTGCACCGCTAATTTTGTATGTAGGTGCACCTTCAATTTACTTTTGAGCCTTTTCGTGCGCCATATAGTAAATATATCATCATGTATATATAACGATGAACTATGTATGTTCAAGTTAATGGAAATAAAAGTTCTGTTCTGTTCTGTTCAGTAAAATCATAGAGCCACAATTAACAGATAATAGACATCACATCTGATTAATGAGCCATCAAAATATTTCATTCAAATAACCATTTGATTTTCAAGAAATAACCCAGAAATAAATGGGTCAGTAATACATTAATTCAAAATTTTCATTACCAGGGTTTCAATAACACGAGTCTTGTGATCCTAACATGCCTACTATGAACGGCTTAACCCTTCTCTCCATATATACGCATGTGGGACCAGTTTAGATCCAGATCAAATGGCACAGATGTGGCAGCTGATCTGGATCTACAGTGTTCGCTCATGCCATTAAAGTGTGTCTAAGGAGGAAAGGGTAAAAATTAGAATATTGTTTGCATATAGTTTTTTTCAAAGATCTTTTGGAATAAAATTTAATAGAATTTCCTTGAAATCTCTTTCAGTTGAAATCACTGATTACAACATTAAATATTTTGTAACTTATACTAAATTCAAGTCAAAGAAAGTAAATGAATAAATGAAAGCTGACTTTTGATATTTTAGCAAATTCAACTCATTTTTGAATTAAATGAATGGTGAAGTTATAAATGTTTAGTAAAAACCTAATGCATGCACATCCTTCTAATGTTAGTTATATAAATTCCTTTATTGCAAACGCATATTTCTCATTGAACTGTACAGATAACAAAAAAATATAGGAAGGTGTTGCTTTAATGATATCACTTTCAATATTGATTTATTTTTGGTAAATGTACAGTGACATCATGATAATACTGCATTCAGATTCAAGGTAGAGTATGCCTAAAAAATTCCCGCGTTTTTTGGCCGATTTCGGATTATTACGTCACACAACTTTCGGTTTATAAATTTTATTATTTTTTTACTCTGTTTAGTTTAACTATTTGAAAAGGCATTCTACGTAATGGAAATTCAAAAATATAATTAAATGTTCACCTCTTTATAAAAAATAGAACGTTTTTACAAGAAATGTGATTATTGACGGATGGTACCGAATAGTTTACGTCATTACGGAAATTGTACGGAAATTGCCGAAATGTGCCGAAATCGGCCAAAAAACGCGGGAATTTTTTAGGCATACTCTACCTTAAGAAACATTTAGATCATATCCTTACAAATGGAGCTATCTGGTGAGTTTAAACAATCAATTCCTCATTTCATTTACATATATTGAATGGGGATATCACTTTTATCAATTTGTAACATTTAAATAAATCTATTTTGTATTGAAATACATATTGTTGGGTTGGTGATATATTGATGATTGCTTAGACCTCATCTCTTGACAAGTAGCTGTTTATTGTAAGGGCAATTAACATAAATATGCAGATTAAATGATCTTATCAGCAGTGGCAAGTCAGCACTACTGTGTGGGACCCCTAATGTGCTTGTTTATTGGAATGACATTCAATATACAAGATAAGAGTGGTAATCATTTGATGAAATTAGTGCCAGGTAAATGCACTTGGTCTGAAGTTTCATATGTGACAGGTTAATACCCCGGTATGTTTGTCTTTATAAAAAGTTTATAAATCATTGCAATACAGAATTTTATTTTAGAAACTCATAATCATATCTGTATTGCAATGATTAATTAAAATACAGTTACTTGATCTCCATAGAGAAAATAACTCTTATTAGGTTAATTACTTGTAAATAGTCCACCGGATGTTCCTACTCGGGCTAGTCAAGCAATGGCTGACACTAAATAGTCCCATTTTTTTTGCATTTTGGGGGCATTAATTGACAAGTATGGGCTGAAAGGGACATGCTTAGTAAATGGCATGCTTTTACTGACACACTGATAACAAATTTATGTTTAGAAATGGAATCTATGAAAAAAGGCCCCGGTTTTAAGACGGCATATGAAAAACAGTTTTGAAGTTCACACCGTAGTGAAAAAAACAGACCACCGGATTCAAGATGGCAAATCTCTGTTAATTGATACATGACCCCTACTTTTCTTGCTGGAAATGGATAATACAAACACTTAGCTTTAAAAGCATGTAAGTTAACCCCTTGGGAAATGGTACCAGCTATGATTGCCAGCATGTTGAAGCATGTCATGTTTACTATAGCTTATATAGCAGTCTACGCGAAAACTTTTTTCCCTTCACAGGACATTGCGACTGGTAAACACCAAAATTTTACCAGTCGCAACAAATTTTTGTCCGTCGCAATTTTGTCGAGTGTATTTTGTAACATCGACAAAAAACATTTATTTTAATCGCAGTTTTATTATCAATTATGTATTTACTATATCTAGCTTTATAGTTTAATGAAATAGATATTTTAACATCCCAGCCAGCATGACCAAATGGGGCCCATATGGGCTGTATCCGGGCATAATGTTTATAATGGACCTATATGGGACCCATAAAGGCAATATCTGCCCATATCGGACCCATATGTGTCCCATATATATTGTGCTGATAGCTGGGACACATAATTATAATTATAAATGACCTAAAAGTTGTGTGGAAACGATTTAATCAATGCTTTACTAAGATTATGTTATGTTCGCTGAATTAAGGTAAAATTTTTTGTAATACTGGACCAATGTTGGTCCCATATAGCCATAAACGGGTGCCGTAATACGGGACCCGTATTGGGCCCGTTGTGCCGTAGCCAGCAGAAGCGCGTTTGTTTATTTAATTTTTTGTTTCATTAAAATATTTCTATTAATAAAATGCTCCTGTAATCGGTATTATTTTTTAAATTACTATTGAAATGACTTAATTAAAATATAAAAAACCTCGCTTATTATTCGCGCCAAACAAACTCCACGCATAAGATTTTTTACGCCTCTCACCGTTCGCCTATGTGAGCATACGCCAACATTAACCGCGGCAACAGTGAAAGCTCAAAGTGCCAGTGATTTCCCCAAAATAGATAAGCAAATAAGTGACTTATTTACCAGTTGAGGTAATTATTATGTTTTATTTGTTATAAAGTAATGTATGACTTGTAGATTTTGAAGCTGACTTGGAATGTCATATAATTTCGCGACTTGCATTTTTAAAATTTAAACTCAATTTTACAATGAGTAGAGCTACTGTCTTCGCCTGCTTATTGAAAGCGATACCGAAGGGTTAGGTCGAAAGCTACACACATATGCAAGTGCTACCAACAACTGGCTCAGTTGATTGCCTGCCAAGCTTTGACAACATTTATTAACTACATACAATAAATCAGTTTTAGCATTCAATCAGTTCCGGATCATGTTCATAATCTTGAATTAAAAAACGAAAATTAGTCAAGAAATCAATGTGTGTTCTATGAACATCACTCTAAACGAGAGAAATGCTGCAAGAACACAATGATTTCTTAACACATTTTCGATTTATAACTCAAATGTACCGGAACAGATTGAATACTGGAACTGAATAATTGACTGTAGTAGATTTTATAATTTATAAATAATATAGACACACATTATCGAATTTTCGAACACTTGTTCTTTATCAAGAAAAATACAGAAATTATTATATTATACGAAATAATTTCAGTATTTCTCTTAATAAAGAACAAGTGTTCGAAAATTCAATAATAAAGAGTGTATATTATTTATAAATTATATAACTGACTTCCCATTTGGAAGATTTTACGTAATAGTAGATTTTAATTCATAAACATTAAGCTGATTGAACAAGCAGTTTTGTTATGAAATAACCATTTTATATAAATACTATAATATACAATCCATCACGCACTTGTCGTGTACTGAAATAATGTTCACTCAACTAATCTCCATTTATTAATTTACTATCTACAGAGCACAAGCTAGACCGACAGTTCATCATCGGAGGATGAGACCATTAAAAAGGGAAAAAAGTTTCCCTTGTACAGAATTCTCCAGGAAATTCTATGTCATCACCCCCCGCCACCATTAATCTTGCCATCACCAAGATTGCTGACAGTCTCACCATCAGGCAGTAGTATAATTTCGGAAACGCCACTCACATCTCAATTGGCTCAAGGTTACTTCATTTTAATAGTAATTAATGGAAGGGAGATATTAACAATTATGTAGAGTGAAGTGATAGGCTTGTCTCACAACATGATATGTATCACAGTAGAAATCCAACAATTAAATACATACTGTGATAATACTGCCACTGGATATAAAGTAATTTCTTCGTCAGTATGTATGCTTTAAAACATTACCAAATGACAAAACATTATGGTTAAAAGTTTGTTGTAGAGAATTGCTTTATTTAAAAATTATTAATTTTGTCTAGAAAATTTAGGATTCATTTTGAAATTATTTTTTTTCAGCAAGTGATTCTCGCATATTTACTTTGCTTGAATCTTTGAGGGAAAATGTGAAAGAAAACAATTGTCTTCTAAAGCTGATTCTTTCGAAAGGAGGCACTACAGCAGACGACAGTCCAGCATGTCTCCCAGATGGATTAAATATCCCTCTTACAACTGTAGAGGAGATGAATCACCTGGAAGAACACTCCGTGTACCGGAGAACTTTTCATCTGTGGTAAGAATATTATATAAAGTTTTTAAAAAGGGTTATCCGGTAAAATGTAAAACAAAATAGTAAACTGAACGTCAATAGACGGTTATTCTCCTAAAAGTCCAAAGACAGTTCAGGGACTATATGAATGCTATTTTCCATCTGTCAGTTGTTGTTTGTGTATGCTCAAGGTCATAATTGAAGGTGAAAGGTAAACAGGACATCAGGTTTTGATGCACATCCACTATTATTATCTCTGTTATGAATAAATTCACATGTTATATGTATAACTTAGCAGTACTTCATTTCTTTGTTACATGTATATCTGTTTTAACAAGAAACAAAAAAGCACTTGGCACATTTCTTCTTGGCACAGTGGAGAAATATCAGCAACTAGTGAATTTCTTGTATACCAGACCTGGATTCCTTAATATTTATTATTATATAATTTATTAATTTTAGTAAAATAAATGATTGAAATTTCTTTCAGGGTGTCTTTAAAAAAATCCTTCTACCAACCAGTCAAATAAGAAAAACATGGAGGTGGAGGAGAGGAGATGGCTGTCGGGAGCGTGGGATCGGGATGGTGGCATAAAAAAAAACGGTCTAATGAAATCTGTGCAACAACAAATGACAGTGGTTACAGTGACAGTAATATTTAATTCATGTAAATACAGAGCATCCATGTTGCTATGCCACCGGCGATAATGATAATTTAACATTTCTTGAACGTATGAGCATGGTTATAATAGTAATACTATGTTTATTTTCCATAACATTAATTATGCAGATACATTAAAGGCAAAATGTACTTGCATATTTACTATGACAAAAAAGCAATATTAAACATTCAAAATGCATGACCGACTTAATAAAATGAAGAGCAACACCTGTGTTTTATAATGTGCTGTAATTACTCATTAAAGATATCTACTTTTTGTTTATCCATAAAGGGATAGGAAATGATAATCACATATTTAATTAAACTCTTTAATTTCAAAACGTTTCGGCCATCGGCCTCCTTCAGTTGAAATTGTCACAACAAGCTTACATTTTCTAATTATCACAACATACATACAGGAAGTTAAAAGAAATGTTTGTATGACGTCATAGTTGACGTCTGACGTTGCATCAGTCCCACACAGGCTTTTTGGTGCCAAATTCTTGTGAAGTATTTTTCTAATCAATTGATGATGATATATATTTAGCAAAATTTATATTTAAAGGAATATATAGATAAATAAATTACATAAATAAATAAATTACATAACAATTAAAATGAATAATTATAATATTACATGATTATCACTTTAGTTGTTGAAGTATATATCATCATCAATTGATTAGAAAAATACTTCACAAGAATTTGGTACCAAAAAGCCTGTGTGGGACTGATGCAACGTCAGACGTTAACTATGACGTCATTGACGTCATACAAACATTTTTTTTTAACTTCCTATATGTATGTTGTGATAATAAGAAAATGTAAGCTTGTAGTGACAATTTCAACTGAAGAAGGCCGATGGCAGAAACGTTTTGAAATTAAAGAGTTTAATTAAATATGTGATCATTAAAGATAGTTGGTAAAGATTCTAAAAGGCATTAAGAGACTGAATTTCTGGTGATTTCTGTTTTTGAATTCCATGTCTGTATATCAACGATTATAATGTTTGTTTTATGTATTCTGTTTTTGTGTCACCCTTTCAAAGAAATGGCGATACATAGGGATCACTCTGTCTGTCCGTCGCGAAAACTTAACATTGGCTATTACTTTGCCATTTCTTAATATTACTTTATGAAAGTTTCAAATTATATTGCTTATAAAAATACGCTCATGACGTTGCCAAATTCTATTGGTCAAGATCACATTTGATGGAGTTATGCTTTTTGTACTTGGATTTTTTAACGAAAACTTAATGTTCAAGCTATAACTTGGCCATTTCTCAATATTTCTTCATGAAACTTTCAAATTATATTGCTGAAGACAACACACATGTGTTGATGACAACTTGTTTGTGTCAAGATGGACTTTTGCCCATTTTTGAAAGTGCATTTTTGTATTCAGGTGCAATTCTATGAAAAGCTTTTTATGTCATAACAGCAATTATTATGAAACTTATGTCGAGCTTCTACTGTTAGCCATTTTAATTATTTTAACATTACAACATCGGTTTATATATTTAATAGCATCTTTTAAAGCAAATAAAATGTCATTATCCCTTTATTCTATGGTTATGGCATCTGTACAGTCTGATCAGGATCTACACTGTTCGCCATATATTCATTATTTCTGACCAGTAAGCGAAGAGTGTAGATCCTGATCAGACAGCACAGATGTGTCGGCTGATCTGGATCTACACTGGTCATCTATGTGATAAAGGGGTATCCATGGAGTAAAGGGTTAAGAAATGAAAATGACAGCCTGTAATGAATAAACTTCGATTATGAAAAGCCTTTTGTCTCCCTTGTGTAAGACTTTTTTCTCATGTTTGAGACTTTTTTCTCTCGTGCTTGAAAGAAGTTATAGTTTAAGAAATATTGTATAGTTTAAACTTTTGAAATTGCTGAGTAAAACTAGTTCTGTATAAAGGAAATGTTTGGGATGTTCTTTAATCTGGTGGGAACCATGATACTGTGTGGATATGTTGGTAAGAAATGTATCTGTGTCTCGCATTGAAATCCATAGAGACAAACTATTAATTCATTCATTCCTAAGAAAAGGCAGCATATAGTCGTGCACACTGTCCTAACTCGTGTTTAATTCAGAGTTGCCAGATTAACTACAACATTTGGAAAATGCTATACTTATTTTTATTTTGTAATTGTTTTGATAATTTGCTTGCTGCTGTTTACATATTTGTGTTAAAATCTTTATTGTAGTTTCTTTCAGTTGTACAAAATTACTTTTTTGGAAGATAGTTTGAATTATATGTATTTGTTTTAAAGATGTATCTAGTCATGCAGTACCTCTGATAAAATTTTGAGATTTATTCTAAAAATATGGTTTTCATATACCAAATATCAACATAATTTACTTGTGGTCAATTTTAAATGTGGCATCTAGCATTTCATGACTATATTATTATACCTTACATATATGCATAATGTGTGTGTTATATGCTAGATCTTTATAAATTAATGCAGATTTAGTATTGTTTCAAAACAAATTCATAATGAAGACTTAATAAATTGTTCAAATGGTAAATATTATGTTGTTTTCGTATTCAATTTATAATGTCCAAAATGGATGCTTTAACTAAATTTCTATTGTAGGATCTTGAATGGGTCCATATACAGGGCCCATTAATGCATTCTTCATGCCCATGTAGGCCCACATTAGCCCAGACAGAGCCCACATGGGACCCTTATGTAGGTCCACATTCCACATTAGCCCAGACAGAGCCCACATGGGACCCTTAAGTATGTCCACATTAGCCAGCCAAGAAAGGGCCAACATGGGGCCCTTATTTTAGCCCACATGGGACCCACTTAAATCCCGGTTGCAAATCCCATCTGGGCCCATTATGGTTTGAACATCTTGGGCCTACATGGAAAACAATATGGGGCCCATATTGGCCAAGAAAGGGCCAACATGGGGCCCTTATTTCAGCCCACATGGGACCCACTTAAATCCCGGTTGCAAATCCCATCTGGGCCCATTATGGTTTGAACATCTTGGGCCTACATGGAAAACAATATGGGGCCCATATTGGACCAATATGAAATGCTTACTGGGATATTATTTTTTAATATATTTTAGATTTTTAAATAATAACAACTGTAACCAAGTACCTTGTGTAATGCCGAAAGGTTGTTAAATGTAGTGATATTGTACATTTACTGATGCCCATGCTTGAAAAAAATATATAAAATTTTCTTACCTACCACTTTTTACAGCCATAAAACACACCTCTTTTCACATTTGCCAACGTCATCTACAGATTTACTTTCATGATAGTGTTGCAATTAACACAAAATCAAATTAATTCATAACCCTTCAATGATGGTAAAAGTTTTATCACTACCACCAAAGCAGAGATTAATAATTTGATAAGTGCTTATTTTTTCATTCATTTGCCTCTACTAAAGTCCGAGATCGTAATCGCCTTGCGCCATAATTCAATGATTTCGCTTTTACATCATATCACGTGTGCATATTAAGTCGAAACCTTAATCTATCTGCTTCCGTAATTCTTCAATGAAATCGTCGGCATAACAAAAAGATTAAATATTTTTATCAGTTCCTCTAACGTTGTCAGCCATGATTGTTTACTACGGCGATTTGAATTATGGGAATGGTATATTGCGACCTTTGAGTTTGACCCGAAAGCTTTTTCGAATATTTAAAGAAACGTCACGTTATGGGGTTTACATTTAGTGACACACGGATAAAAACGTGCAGAAAAATTATTATATTTCAGTTAAAAATAGCACTGGACATGAAACTGAAAGTAAATTATCCAAAAAATGAATTGGTGCTAGATGTAATTTTGTACCGGACATTGTGTCCGACAATAACAGAAGTTTTCGTCGGTCAACAAGCAAAATTACCGGACATGTCCGGCTGACCGACGGACATTCGCATTGACTGATATAGGGAAATCTATTTACAGGTCTTACACCTATAAGAAGTACAAGTGGAGGGCAGAATTTGAATATTTATATTGTCTGCAATGTTATTTTCCACTAAAATTGTGTGCTGACCAATTTTAAGCAAACTTGAAAGTCAAAAATCAGTATAACTGTGTTACAGGAGGCAAAATTAGGTTTTAATTAGGTTTGGGGCCTTTTTTAACTGTTTTTGCCTTAAAATGCCACAATTGATACCCTGTGTGGCCCATTTTGCATGGTCAGCTCAAAAAGTGAGTTGCTTTTATTAGTTAAGATGTTTTACTATTATTCATAACCATGTTTTTGAGAAATTTGATGGTTTTCAATTTTTATTAGAAAGAAATGAATTCTTAGGTTTAGGCACTTGGCCGCAAACGCGTACCAGAATAGGTGGTGTTGGAAAATTCCTCATATTGAGTTCATTTTTGCTAACTGAATGCTGAAACTTGGTAGATATATTGCAAACATCATATAATTGAATAAAAACAGAAAATATAAGATATTGAAAAACACAAGTTTTCTTATAAGAAGTACAAGTGGAGGGCAGAATTTGAATATTTATATTGTCTTCAATGTTATTTTCCACTAAAATTGTGTGCTGACCAATTTTAAGCAAACTTGAAAGTCAAAAATCAGTATAACTGTGTTACAGGAGGCAAAATTAGGTTTTAATTAGGTTTGGGGCCTTTTTTAACTGTTTTTGCCTTAAAATGCCACAATTGATACCCTGTGTGGCCCATTTTGCATGTGTCAGCTCAAAAAGTGAGTTGCTTTTATTAGTTAAGATGTTTTACTATTATTCATAACCATGTTTTTGAGAAATTTGATGGTTTTCAATTTTTATTAGAAAGAAATGAATTCTTAGGTTTAGGCACTTGGCCGCAAACGCGTACCAGAATAGGTGGTGTTGGAAAATTCCTCATATTGAGTTCATTTTTGCTAACTGAATGCTGAAACTTGGTAGATATATTGCAAACATCATATAATTGAATAAAAACAGAAAATATAAGATATTGAAAAACACAAGTTTTCTTATAAGAAGTACAAGACTTTTAGTGGAGGGCAGAATTTGAATATTTATATTGTCTTCAATGTTATTTTCCACTAAAATTGTGTGCTGACCAATTTTAAGCAAACTTGAAAGTCAAAAATCAGTATAACTGTGTTACAGGAGGCAAAATTAGGTTTTAATTAGGTTTGGGGCCTTTTTTAACTGTTTTTGCCTTAAAATGCCACAATTGATACCCTGTGTGGCCCATTTTGCATGTGTCAGCTCAAAAAGTGAGTTGCTTTTATTAGTTAAGATGTTTTACTATTATTCATAACCATGTTTTTGAGAAATTTGATGGTTTTCAATTTTTATTAGAAAGAAATGAATTCTTAGGTTTAGGCACTTGGCCGCAAACGCGTACCAGAATAGGTGGTGTTGGAAAATTCCTCATATTGAGTTCATTTTTGCTAACTGAATGCTGAAACTTGGTAGATATATTGCAAACATCATATAATTGAATAAAAACAGAAAATATAAGATATTGAAAAACACAAGTTTTCTTATAAGAAGTACAAGTGGAGGGCAGAATTTGAATATTTATATTGTCTGCAATGTTATTTTCCACTAAAATTGTGTGCTGACCAATTTTAAGCAAACTTGAAAGTCAAAAATCAGTATAACTGTGTTACAGGAGGCAAAATTAGGTTTTAATTAGGTTTGGGGCCTTTTTTAACTGTTTTTGCCTTAAAATGCCACAATTGATACCCTGTGTGGCCCATTTTGCATGTGTCAGCTCAAAAAGTGAGTTGCTTTTATTAGTTAAGATGTTTTACTATTATTCATAACCATGTTTTTGAGAAATTTGATGGTTTTCAATTTTTATTAGAAAGAAATGAATTCTTAGGTTTAGGCACTTGGCCGCAAACGCGTACCAGAATAGGTGGTGTTGGAAAATTCCTCATATTGAGTTCATTTTTGCTAACTGAATGCTGAAACTTGGTAGATATATTGCAAACATCATATAATTGAATAAAAACAGAAAATATAAGATATTGAAAAACACAAGTTTTCTTATAAGAAGTACAAGTGGAGGGCAGAATTTGAATATTTATATTGTCTTCAATGCTATTTTCCACTAAAATTGTGTGCTGACCAATTTTAAGCAAACTTGAAAGTCAAAAATCAGTATAACTGTGTTACAGGAGGCAAAATTAGGTTTTAATTAGGTTTGGGGCCTTTTTTAACTGTTTTTGCCTTAAAATGCCACAATTGATACCCTGTGTGGCCCATTTTGCATGGTCAGCTCAAAAAGTGAGTTGCTTTTATTAGTTAAGATGTTTTACTATTATTCATAACCATGTTTTTGAGAAATTTGATGGTTTTCAATTTTTATTAGAAAGAAATGAATTCTTAGGTTTAGGCACTTGGCCGCAAACGCGTACCAGAATAGGTGGTGTTGGAAAATTCCTCATATTGAGTTCATTTTTGCTAACTGAATGCTGAAACTTGGTAGAATTGCAAACATCATATAATTGAATAAAAACAGAAAATATAAGATATTGAAAAACACAAGTTTTCTTATAAGAAGTACAAGTGGAGGGCAGAATTTGAATATTTATATTGTCTTCAATGTTATTTTCCACTAAAATTGTGTGCTGACCAATTTTAAGCAAACTTGAAAGTCAAAAATCAGTATAACTGTGTTACAGGAGGCAAAATTAGGTTTTAATTAGGTTTGGGGCCTTTTTTAACTGTTTTTGCCTTAAAATGCCACAATTGATACCCTGTGTGGCCCATTTTGCATGTGTCAGCTCAAAAAGTGAGTTGCTTTTATTAGTTAAGATGTTTTACTATTATTCATAACCATGTTTTTGAGAAATTTGATGGTTTTCAATTTTTATTAGAAAGAAATGAATTCTTAGGTTTAGGCACTTGGCCGCAAACGCGTACCAGAATAGGTGGTGTTGGAAAATTCCTCATATTGAGTTCATTTTTGCTAACTGAATGCTGAAACTTGGTAGATATATTGCAAACATCATATAATTGAATAAAAACAGAAAATATAAGATATTGAAAAACACAAGTTTTCTTATAAGAAGTACAAGTGGAGGGCAGAATTTGAATATTTATATTGTCTTCAATGTTATTTTCCACTAAAATTGTGTGCTGACCAATTTTAAGCAAACTTGAAAGTCAAAAATCAGTATAACTGTGTTACAGGAGGCAAAATTAGGTTTTAATTAGGTTTGGGGCCTTTTTTAACTGTTTTTGCCTTAAAAATGCCACAATTGATACCCTGTGTGGCCCATTTTGCATGTGTCAGCTCAAAAAGTGAGTTGCTTTTATTAGTTAAGATGTTTTACTATTATTCATAACCATGTTTTTGAGAAATTTGATGGTTTTCAATTTTTATTAGAAAGAAATGAATTCTTAGGTTTAGGCACTTGGCCGCAAACGCGTACCAGAATAGGTGGTGTTGGAAAATTCCTCATATTGAGTTCATTTTTGCTAACTGAATGCTGAAACTTGGTAGATATATTGCAAACATCATATTATTGAATAAAAACAGAAAATATAAGATATTGAAAAACACAAGTTTTCTTATAAGAAGTACAAGTGGAGGGCAGAATTTGAATATTTATATTGTCTGCAATGTTATTTTCCACTAAAATTGTGTGCTGACCAATTTTAAGCAAACTTGAAAGTCAAAAATCAGTATAACTGTGTTACAGGAGGCAAAATTAGGTTTTAATTAGGTTTGGGGCCTTTTTTAACTGTTTTTGCCTTAAAAATGCCACAATTGATACCCTGTGTGGCCCATTTTGCATGTGTCAGCTCAAAAAGTGAGTTGCTTTTATTAGTTAAGATGTTTTACTATTATTCATAACCATGTTTTTGAGAAATTTGATGGTTTTCAATTTTTATTAGAAAGAAATGAATTCTTAGGTTTAGGCACTTGGCCGCAAACGCGTACCAGAATAGGTGGTGTTGGAAAATTCCTCATATTGAGTTCATTTTTGCTAACTGAATGCTGAAACTTGGTAGATATATTGCAAACATCATATTATTGAATAAAAACAGAAAATATAAGATATTGAAAAACACAAGTTTTCTTATAAGAAGTACAAGTGGAGGGCAGAATTTGAATATTTATATTGTCTGCAATGTTATTTTCCACTAAAATTGTGTGCTGACCAATTTTAAGCAAACTTGAAAGTCAAAAATCAGTATAACTGTGTTACAGGAGGCAAAATTAGGTTTTAATTAGGTTTGGGGCCTTTTTTAACTGTTTTTGCCTTAAAAATGCCACAATTGATACCCTGTGTGGCCCATTTTGCATGTGTCAGCTCAAAAAGTGAGTTGCTTTTATTAGTTAAGATGTTTTACTATTATTCATAACCATGTTTTTGAGAAATTTGATGGTTTTCAATTTTTATTAGAAAGAAATGAATTCTTAGGTTTAGGCACTTGGCCGCAAACGCGTACCAGAATAGGTGGTGTTGGAAAATTCCTCATATTGAGTTCATTTTTGCTAACTGAATGCTGAAACTTGGTAGATATATTGCAAACATCATATTATTGAATAAAAACAGAAAATATAAGATATTGAAAAACACAAGTTTTCTTATAAGAAGTACAAGTGGAGGGCAGAATTTGAATATTTATATTGTCTGCAATGTTATTTTCCACTAAAATTGTGTGCTGACCAATTTTAAGCAAACTTGAAAGTCAAAAATCAGTATAACTGTGTTACAGGAGGCAAAATTAGGTTTTAATTAGGTTTGGGGCCTTTTTTAACTGTTTTTGCCTTAAAAATGCCACAATTGATACCCTGTGTGGCCCATTTTGCATGTGTCAGCTCAAAAAGTGAGTTGCTTTTATTACTTGAGATGTTTTACTATTATTCATAACCATGTTTTTGAGAAATTTGATGGTTTTCAATTTTTATTAGAAAGAAATGAATTCTTAGGTTTAGGCGCTTGGCCGCAAACGCGTACCAGAATAGGTGGTGTTGGAAAATTCCTCATATTGAGTTCATTTTTGCTAACTGAATGCTGAAACTTGGTAGATATATTGCAAACATCATATTATTGAATAAAAACAGAAAATATAAGATATTGAAAAACACAAGTTTTCTTATAAGAAGTACAAGTGGAGGGCAGAATTTGAATATTTATATTGTCTGCAATGTTATTTTCCACTAAAATTGTGTGCTGACCAATTTTAAGCAAACTTGAAAGTCAAAAATCAGTATAACTGTGTTACAGGAGGCAAAATTAGGTTTTAATTAGGTTTGGGGCCTTTTTTAACTGTTTTTGCCTTAAAAATGCCACAATTGATACCCTGTGTGGCCCATTTTGCATGTGTCAGCTCAAAAAGTGAGTTGCTTTTATTAGTTAAGATGTTTTACTATTATTCATAACCATGTTTTTGAGAAATTTGATGGTTTTCAATTTTTATTAGAAAGAAATGAATTCTTAGGTTTAGGCGCTTGGCCGCAAACGCGTACCAGAATAGGTGGTGTTGGAAAATTCCTCATATTGAGTTCATTTTTGCTAACTGAATGCTGAAACTTGGTAGATATATTGCAAACATCATATTATTGAATAAAAACAGAAAATATAAGATATTGAAAAACACAAGTTTTCTTATAAGAAGTACAAGTGGAGGGCAGAATTTGAATATTTATATTGTCTGCAATGTTATTTTCCACTAAAATTGTGTGCTGACCAATTTTAAGCAAACTTGAAAGTCAAAAATCAGTATAACTGTGTTACAGGAGGCAAAATTAGGTTTTAATTAGGTTTGGGGCCTTTTTTAACTGTTTTTGCCTTAAAAATGCCACAATTGATACCCTGTGTGGCCCATTTTGCATGTGTCAGCTCAAAAAGTGAGTTGCTTTTATTAGTTAAGATGTTTTACTATTATTCATAACCATGTTTTTGAGAAATTTGATGGTTTTCAATTTTTATTAGAAAGAAATGAATTCTTAGGTTTAGGCGCTTGGCCGCAAACGCGTACCAGAATAGGTGGTGTTGGAAAATTCCTCATATTGAGTTCATTTTTGCTAACTGAATGCTGAAACTTGGTAGATATATTGCAAACATCATATTATTGAATAAAAACAGAAAATATAAGATATTGAAAAACACAAGTTTTCTTATAAGAAGTACAAGTGGAGGGCAGAATTTGAATATTTATATTGTCTGCAATGTTATTTTCCACTAAAATTGTGTGCTGACCAATTTTAAGCAAACTTGAAAGTCAAAAATCAGTATAACTGTGTTACAGGAGGCAAAATTAGGTTTTAATTAGGTTTGGGGCCTTTTTTAACTGTTTTTGCCTTAAAAATGCCACAATTGATACCCTGTGTGGCCCATTTTGCATGTGTCAGCTCAAAAAGTGAGTTGCTTTTATTAGTTAAGATGTTTTACTATTATTCATAACCATGTTTTTGAGAAATTTGATGGTTTTCAATTTTTATTAGAAAGAAATGAATTCTTAGGTTTAGGCGCTTGGCCGCAAACGCGTACCAGAATAGGTGGTGTTGGAAAATTCCTCATATTGAGTTCATTTTTGCTAACTGAATGCTGAAACTTGGTAGATATATTGCAAACATCATATTATTGAATAAAAACAGAAAATATAAGATATTGAAAAACACAAGTTTTCTTATAAGAAGTACAAGTGGAGGGCAGAATTTGAATATTTATATTGTCTGCAATGTTATTTTCCACTAAAATTGTGTGCTGACCAATTTTAAGCAAACTTGAAAGTCAAAAATCAGTATAACTGTGTTACAGGAGGCAAAATTAGGTTTTAATTAGGTTTGGGGCCTTTTTTAACTGTTTTTGCCTTAAAAATGCCACAATTGATACCCTGTGTGGCCCATTTTGCATGTGTCAGCTCAAAAAGTGAGTTGCTTTTATTAGTTAAGATGTTTTACTATTATTCATAACCATGTTTTTGAGAAATTTGATGGTTTTCAATTTTTATTAGAAAGAAATGAATTCTTAGGTTTAGGCGCTTGGCCGCAAACGCGTACCAGAATAGGTGGTGTTGGAAAATTCCTCATATTGAGTTCATTTTTGCTAACTGAATGCTGAAACTTGGTAGATATATTGCAAACATCATATTATTGAATAAAAACAGAAAATATAAGATATTGAAAAACACAAGTTTTCTTATAAGAAGTACAAGTGGAGGGCAGAATTTGAATATTTATATTGTCTGCAATGTTATTTTCCACTAAAATTGTGTGCTGACCAATTTTAAGCAAACTTGAAAGTCAAAAATCAGTATAACTGTGTTACAGGAGGCAAAATTAGGTTTTAATTAGGTTTGGGGCCTTTTTTAACTGTTTTTGCCTTAAAAATGCCACAATTGATACCCTGTGTGGCCCATTTTGCATGTGTCAGCTCAAAAAGTGAGTTGCTTTTATTAGTTAAGATGTTTTACTATTATTCATAACCATGTTTTTGAGAAATTTGATGGTTTTCAATTTTTATTAGAAAGAAATGAATTCTTAGGTTTAGGCGCTTGGCCGCAAACGCGTACCAGAATAGGTGGTGTTGGAAAATTCCTCATATTGAGTTCATTTTTGCTAACTGAATGCTGAAACTTGGTAGATATATTGCAAACATCATATTATTGAATAAAAACAGAAAATATAAGATATTGAAAAACACAAGTTTTCTTATAAGAAGTACAAGTGGAGGGCAGAATTTGAATATTTATATTGTCTGCAATGTTATTTTCCACTAAAATTGTGTGCTGACCAATTTTAAGCAAACTTGAAAGTCAAAAATCAGTATAACTGTGTTACAGGAGGCAAAATTAGGTTTTAATTAGGTTTGGGGCCTTTTTTAACTGTTTTTGCCTTAAAAATGCCACAATTGATACCCTGTGTGGCCCATTTTGCATGTGTCAGCTCAAAAAGTGAGTTGCTTTTATTAGTTAAGATGTTTTACTATTATTCATAACCATGTTTTTGAGAAATTTGATGGTTTTCAATTTTTATTAGAAAGAAATGAATTCTTAGGTTTAGGCGCTTGGCCGCAAACGCGTACCAGAATAGGTGGTGTTGGAAAATTCCTCATATTGAGTTCATTTTTGCTAACTGAATGCTGAAACTTGGTAGATATATTGCAAACATCATATTATTGAATAAAAACAGAAAATATAAGATATTGAAAAACACAAGTTTTCTTATAAGAAGTACAAGTGGAGGGCAGAATTTGAATATTTATATTGTCTGCAATGTTATTTTCCACTAAAATTGTGTGCTGACCAATTTTAAGCAAACTTGAAAGTCAAAAATCAGTATAACTGTGTTACAGGAGGCAAAATTAGGTTTTAATTAGGTTTGGGGCCTTTTTTAACTGTTTTTGCCTTAAAAATGCCACAATTGATACCCTGTGTGGCCCATTTTGCATGTGTCAGCTCAAAAAGTGAGTTGCTTTTATTAGTTAAGATGTTTTACTATTATTCATAACCATGTTTTTGAGAAATTTGATGGTTTTCAATTTTTATTAGAAAGAAATGAATTCTTAGGTTTAGGCGCTTGGCCGCAAACGCGTACCAGAATAGGTGGTGTTGGAAAATTCCTCATATTGAGTTCATTTTTGCTAACTGAATGCTGAAACTTGGTAGATATATTGCAAACATCATATTATTGAATAAAAACAGAAAATATAAGATATTGAAAAACACAAGTTTTCTTATAAGAAGTACAAGTGGAGGGCAGAATTTGAATATTTATATTGTCTGCAATGTTATTTTCCACTAAAATTGTGTGCTGACCAATTTTAAGCAAACTTGAAAGTCAAAAATCAGTATAACTGTGTTACAGGAGGCAAAATTAGGTTTTAATTAGGTTTGGGGCCTTTTTTAACTGTTTTTGCCTTAAAAATGCCACAATTGATACCCTGTGTGGCCCATTTTGCATGTGTCAGCTCAAAAAGTGAGTTGCTTTTATTAGTTAAGATGTTTTACTATTATTCATAACCATGTTTTTGAGAAATTTGATGGTTTTCAATTTTTATTAGAAAGAAATGAATTCTTAGGTTTAGGCGCTTGGCCGCAAACGCGTACCAGAATAGGTGGTGTTGGAAAATTCCTCATATTGAGTTCATTTTTGCTAACTGAATGCTGAAACTTGGTAGATATATTGCAAACATCATATTATTGAATAAAAACAGAAAATATAAGATATTGAAAAACACAAGTTTTCTTATAAGAAGTACAAGTGGAGGGCAGAATTTGAATATTTATATTGTCTGCAATGTTATTTTCCACTAAAATTGTGTGCTGACCAATTTTAAGCAAACTTGAAAGTCAAAAATCAGTATAACTGTGTTACAGGAGGCAAAATTAGGTTTTAATTAGGTTTGGGGCCTTTTTTAACTGTTTTTGCCTTAAAAATGCCACAATTGATACCCTGTGTGGCCCATTTTGCATGTGTCAGCTCAAAAAGTGAGTTGCTTTTATTAGTTAAGATGTTTTACTATTATTCATAACCATGTTTTTGAGAAATTTGATGGTTTTCAATTTTTATTAGAAAGAAATGAATTCTTAGGTTTAGGCGCTTGGCCGCAAACGCGTACCAGAATAGGTGGTGTTGGAAAATTCCTCATATTGAGTTCATTTTTGCTAACTGAATGCTGAAACTTGGTAGATATATTGCAAACATCATATTATTGAATAAAAACAGAAAATATAAGATATTGAAAAACACAAGTTTTCTTATAAGAAGTACAAGTGGAGGGCAGAATTTGAATATTTATATTGTCTGCAATGTTATTTTCCACTAAAATTGTGTGCTGACCAATTTTAAGCAAACTTGAAAGTCAAAAATCAGTATAACTGTGTTACAGGAGGCAAAATTAGGTTTTAATTAGGTTTGGGGCCTTTTTTAACTGTTTTTGCCTTAAAAATGCCACAATTGATACCCTGTGTGGCCCATTTTGCATGTGTCAGCTCAAAAAGTGAGTTGCTTTTATTAGTTAAGATGTTTTACTATTATTCATAACCATGTTTTTGAGAAATTTGATGGTTTTCAATTTTTATTAGAAAGAAATGAATTCTTAGGTTTAGGCGCTTGGCCGCAAACGCGTACCAGAATAGGTGGTGTTGGAAAATTCCTCATATTGAGTTCATTTTTGCTAACTGAATGCTGAAACTTGGTAGATATATTGCAAACATCATATTATTGAATAAAAACAGAAAATATAAGATATTGAAAAACACAAGTTTTCTTATAAGAAGTACAAGTGGAGGGCAGAATTTGAATATTTATATTGTCTGCAATGTTATTTTCCACTAAAATTGTGTGCTGACCAATTTTAAGCAAACTTGAAAGTCAAAAATCAGTATAACTGTGTTACAGGAGGCAAAATTAGGTTTTAATTAGGTTTGGGGCCTTTTTTAACTGTTTTTGCCTTAAAAATGCCACAATTGATACCCTGTGTGGCCCATTTTGCATGTGTCAGCTCAAAAAGTGAGTTGCTTTTATTAGTTAAGATGTTTTACTATTATTCATAACCATGTTTTTGAGAAATTTGATGGTTTTCAATTTTTATTAGAAAGAAATGAATTCTTAGGTTTAGGCGCTTGGCCGCAAACGCGTACCAGAATAGGTGGTGTTGGAAAATTCCTCATATTGAGTTCATTTTTGCTAACTGAATGCTGAAACTTGGTAGATATATTGCAAACATCATATTATTGAATAAAAACAGAAAATATAAGATATTGAAAAACACAAGTTTTCTTATAGGTTAATTACTTGTAAATAGTCCACCGGATGTTCCTACTCGGGCTAGTCAAGCAATGGCTGACACTAAATAGTCCCATTTTTTTTGCATTTTGGGGGCATTAATTGACAAGTATGGGCTGAAAGGGACATGTTTAGTAAATGGCATGCTTTTACTGACACACTGATACCAAATTTATGTTTAGAAATGCAATCTATGAAAAAAGGCCCCGGTTTTAAGACGGCATATGAAAAACAGTTTTGAAGTTCACACCGTAGTGAAAAAAACAGACCACCGGATTCAAGATGGCAAATCTCTGTTAATTGATACATGACCCCTACTTTTCTTGCTGGAAATGGATAATACAAACACTTAGCTTTAAAAGCATGTAAGTTAACCCCTTGGGAAATGGTACCAGCTATGATTGCCAGCATGTTGAAGCATGTCATGTTTACTATAGCTTATATAGGGAAATCTATTTACAGGTCTTACACCTATAAGAAGTACAAGTGGAGGGCAGAATTTGAATATTTATATTGTCTGCAATGTTATTTTCCACTAAAATTGTGTGCTGACCAATTTTAAGCAAACTTGAAAGTCAAAAATCAGTATAACTGTGTTACAGGAGGCAAAATTAGGTTTTAATTAGGTTTGGGGCCTTTTTTAACTGTTTTTGCCTTAAAAATGCCACAATTGATACCCTGTGTGGCCCATTTTGCATGTGTCAGCTCAAAAAGTGAGTTGCTTTTATTAGTTAAGATGTTTTACTATTATTCATAACCATGTTTTTGAGAAATTTGATGGTTTTCAATTTTTATTAGAAAGAAATGAATTCTTAGGTTTAGGCGCTTGGCCGCAAACGCGTACCAGAATAGGTGGTGTTGGAAAATTCCTCATATTGAGTTCATTTTTGCTAACTGAATGCTGAAACTTGGTAGATATATTGCAAACATCATATTATTGAATAAAAACAGAAAATATAAGATATTGAAAAACACAAGTTTTCTTATAAGAAGTACAAGTGGAGGGCAGAATTTGAATATTTATATTGTCTGCAATGTTATTTTCCACTAAAATTGTGTGCTGACCAATTTTAAGCAAACTTGAAAGTCAAAAATCAGTATAACTGTGTTACAGGAGGCAAAATTAGGTTTTAATTAGGTTTGGGGCCTTTTTTAACTGTTTTTGCCTTAAAAATGCCACAATTGATACCCTGTGTGGCCCATTTTGCATGTGTCAGCTCAAAAAGTGAGTTGCTTTTATTAGTTAAGATGTTTTACTATTATTCATAACCATGTTTTTGAGAAATTTGATGGTTTTCAATTTTTATTAGAAAGAAATGAATTCTTAGGTTTAGGCGCTTGGCCGCAAACGCGTACCAGAATAGGTGGTGTTGGAAAATTCCTCATATTGAGTTCATTTTTGCTAACTGAATGCTGAAACTTGGTAGATATATTGCAAACATCATATTATTGAATAAAAACAGAAAATATAAGATATTGAAAAACACAAGTTTTCTTATAAGAAGTACAAGTGGAGGGCAGAATTTGAATATTTATATTGTCTGCAATGTTATTTTCCACTAAAATTGTGTGCTGACCAATTTTAAGCAAACTTGAAAGTCAAAAATCAGTATAACTGTGTTACAGGAGGCAAAATTAGGTTTTAATTAGGTTTGGGGCCTTTTTTAACTGTTTTTGCCTTAAAAATGCCACAATTGATACCCTGTGTGGCCCATTTTGCATGTGTCAGCTCAAAAAGTGAGTTGCTTTTATTAGTTAAGATGTTTTACTATTATTCATAACCATGTTTTTGAGAAATTTGATGGTTTTCAATTTTTATTAGAAAGAAATGAATTCTTAGGTTTAGGCGCTTGGCCGCAAACGCGTACCAGAATAGGTGGTGTTGGAAAATTCCTCATATTGAGTTCATTTTTGCTAACTGAATGCTGAAACTTGGTAGATATATTGCAAACATCATATTATTGAATAAAAACAGAAAATATAAGATATTGAAAAACACAAGTTTTCTTATAAGAAGTACAAGTGGAGGGCAGAATTTGAATATTTATATTGTCTGCAATGTTATTTTCCACTAAAATTGTGTGCTGACCAATTTTAAGCAAACTTGAAAGTCAAAAATCAGTATAACTGTGTTACAGGAGGCAAAATTAGGTTTTAATTAGGTTTGGGGCCTTTTTTAACTGTTTTTGCCTTAAAAATGCCACAATTGATACCCTGTGTGGCCCATTTTGCATGTGTCAGCTCAAAAAGTGAGTTGCTTTTATTAGTTAAGATGTTTTACTATTATTCATAACCATGTTTTTGAGAAATTTGATGGTTTTCAATTTTTATTAGAAAGAAATGAATTCTTAGGTTTAGGCGCTTGGCCGCAAACGCGTACCAGAATAGGTGGTGTTGGAAAATTCCTCATATTGAGTTCATTTTTGCTAACTGAATGCTGAAACTTGGTAGATATATTGCAAACATCATATTATTGAATAAAAACAGAAAATATAAGATATTGAAAAACACAAGTTTTCTTATAAGAAGTACAAGTGGAGGGCAGAATTTGAATATTTATATTGTCTGCAATGTTATTTTCCACTAAAATTGTGTGCTGACCAATTTTAAGCAAACTTGAAAGTCAAAAATCAGTATAACTGTGTTACAGGAGGCAAAATTAGGTTTTAATTAGGTTTGGGGCCTTTTTTAACTGTTTTTGCCTTAAAAATGCCACAATTGATACCCTGTGTGGCCCATTTTGCATGTGTCAGCTCAAAAAGTGAGTTGCTTTTATTAGTTAAGATGTTTTACTATTATTCATAACCATGTTTTTGAGAAATTTGATGGTTTTCAATTTTTATTAGAAAGAAATGAATTCTTAGGTTTAGGCGCTTGGCCGCAAACGCGTACCAGAATAGGTGGTGTTGGAAAATTCCTCATATTGAGTTCATTTTTGCTAACTGAATGCTGAAACTTGGTAGATATATTGCAAACATCATATTATTGAATAAAAACAGAAAATATAAGATATTGAAAAACACAAGTTTTCTTATAGGTTAATTACTTGTAAATAGTCCACCGGATGTTCCTACTCGGGCTAGTCAAGCAATGGCTGACACTAAATAGTCCCATTTTTTTTGCATTTTGGGGGCATTAATTGACAAGTATGGGCTGAAAGGGACATGTTTAGTAAATGGCATGCTTTTACTGACACACTGATACCAAATTTATGTTTAGAAATGCAATCTATGAAAAAAGGCCCCGGTTTTAAGACGGCATATGAAAAACAGTTTTGAAGTTCACACCGTAGTGAAAAAAACAGACCACCGGATTCAAGATGGCAAATCTCTGTTAATTGATACATGACCCCTACTTTTCTTGCTGGAAATGGATAATACAAACACTTAGCTTTAAAAGCATGTAAGTTAACCCCTTGGGAAATGGTACCAGCTATGATTGCCAGCATGTTGAAGCATGTCATGTTTACTATAGCTTATATAGGGAAATCTATTTACAGGTCTTACACCTATAAGAAGTACAAGTGGAGGGCAGAATTTGAATATTTATATTGTCTGCAATGTTATTTTCCACTAAAATTGTGTGCTGACCAATTTTAAGCAAACTTGAAAGTCAAAAATCAGTATAACTGTGTTACAGGAGGCAAAATTAGGTTTTAATTAGGTTTGGGGCCTTTTTTAACTGTTTTTGCCTTAAAAATGCCACAATTGATACCCTGTGTGGCCCATTTTGCATGTGTCAGCTCAAAAAGTGAGTTGCTTTTATTAGTTAAGATGTTTTACTATTATTCATAACCATGTTTTTGAGAAATTTGATGGTTTTCAATTTTTATTAGAAAGAAATGAATTCTTAGGTTTAGGCGCTTGGCCGCAAACGCGTACCAGAATAGGTGGTGTTGGAAAATTCCTCATATTGAGTTCATTTTTGCTAACTGAATGCTGAAACTTGGTAGATATATTGCAAACATCATATTATTGAATAAAAACAGAAAATATAAGATATTGAAAAACACAAGTTTTCTTATAAGAAGTACAAGTGGAGGGCAGAATTTGAATATTTATATTGTCTGCAATGTTATTTTCCACTAAAATTGTGTGCTGACCAATTTTAAGCAAACTTGAAAGTCAAAAATCAGTATAACTGTGTTACAGGAGGCAAAATTAGGTTTTAATTAGGTTTGGGGCCTTTTTTAACTGTTTTTGCCTTAAAAATGCCACAATTGATACCCTGTGTGGCCCATTTTGCATGTGTCAGCTCAAAAAGTGAGTTGCTTTTATTAGTTAAGATGTTTTACTATTATTCATAACCATGTTTTTGAGAAATTTGATGGTTTTCAATTTTTATTAGAAAGAAATGAATTCTTAGGTTTAGGCGCTTGGCCGCAAACGCGTACCAGAATAGGTGGTGTTGGAAAATTCCTCATATTGAGTTCATTTTTGCTAACTGAATGCTGAAACTTGGTAGATATATTGCAAACATCATATTATTGAATAAAAACAGAAAATATAAGATATTGAAAAACACAAGTTTTCTTATAGGTTAATTACTTGTAAATAGTCCACCGGATGTTCCTACTCGGGCTAGTCAAGCAATGGCTGACACTAAATAGTCCCATTTTTTTTGCATTTTGGGGGCATTAATTGACAAGTATGGGCTGAAAGGGACATGTTTAGTAAATGGCATGCTTTTACTGACACACTGATACCAAATTTATGTTTAGAAATGCAATCTATGAAAAAAGGCCCCGGTTTTAAGACGGCATATGAAAAACAGTTTTGAAGTTCACACCGTAGTGAAAAAAACAGACCACCGGATTCAAGATGGCAAATCTCTGTTAATTGATACATGACCCCTACTTTTCTTGCTGGAAATGGATAATACAAACACTTAGCTTTAAAAGCATGTAAGTTAACCCCTTGGGAAATGGTACCAGCTATGATTGCCAGCATGTTGAAGCATGTCATGTTTACTATAGCTTATATAGGGAAATCTATTTACAGGTCTTACACCATTACAAAATACTTTTATCATAAGACAAAGAGATTAAACTATCCTAAATGTTAAACTTCTTGAAGACCAAACTGTGTATACATAATACTAAATTAAATAAAACTAAGTTAGTTAATTAAGCTGAAAATTATTTGGAACAAACAAACAGAAGTTAACCATTTAATTAATTTACTTCATGTATTCACCACGTATCACATCCTCAACAAGTTTAGATCCATTTCAGCCAACACATGCATGTCATCTGTTCTAGAGACTTCCTTAATATCATCTATACAACTAGCACAAGTAGTAGATAGGCTGACTATAAATCAATTTTTCTTTTACTCTACATGTATATATCTCCATGCAGGTCATAGTTCTCCATGTTGGCATCAATAACATACCAAGAGACAGTTCTAGGGCAGTGTTGGACAGTCTTCGGAGTTTGTACCGCCAGATAAGGAATTTCAATCCTAGGTAAAAAATAATCTATAGACTTTTTTTTGTATTTTTTAACCCTTTCCTGGATATATATATATATGCATTTTTACGCGTGTGCAACTAGTGTAGATACATCGGCACATCTGTGTCGTCTGATCAGGATCTGTACTGGTCACATTTTGGTCAGAAATAACCGTATGAATCAAGAAGTGAACAGTTTAGATCCTGATCAGACTGCACGGATGTGCCAGCTGATGTGGATCTAAACTGTTTGCCCTAGCAATAAAGGTGTGTCTGTACAGGAAAGGGTTAATGTGTATAAACTGTAACTTTACAAATGAGAAAGCCTACTGTTTAGAAAAGTGAACAGTGTTGATCCTGATCATGTGGCACAGATGTGCCAGCTGATCTGGATCTTCATTGTTCGTCCACGGAATAAAGATGTATCTATGTAGGAAAAGTGAAAGAAATTAATGCTTCTGTAGACACAAATATCTTTTTATTTTTGGTAAATATTTGTTGATAACTAACACTTTATGAGTACTGTAATGATGTTAGAAATCTTTTTTAGACCAACAATGATTGTCAGCTTTTGTATCCACAAACTTTTGGTAATATAAAGTTTTTTTTATTTATTTTAGCTGTCATGTCATGGTATCAGCTATACTCCCAAGGTGTCAGAATGAGTTTACCAGTGGTCACCGACTATCAGAGAATGAACTTGCTTCAATCAACACGACAATCGAAGAGGTCAACAGTGGAATCAAGAGAGCGGCCTTAGGAACTGTTGGACTTAGTTACATCAACCATTATCAGTTCTGGGACAATGGTTTGCCAAGGAGATGCATGATTTCAAGAGATGGTTTGCATCTCAGTGTGCTTGGAACCAAAACTGTTGTTCAAAATATAGAAAAATGTCTTTTCATTTACAAGAGCATTCAACATTGTGCTACAACACCTGTTCCAACATGCCCACCTGCCCCTGTGGTTCCGATCCAGGAAGAAACCATCACAAGAACACCTGTACTAACATGCCCACCTGTCCCTGTGGTTCCGATCCAGGAAGAAACCATCACAAGAACACCTGTATTAACATGCCCACCTGCCCCTGTGGTTCCGATCCAGGAAGAAACCATCACAAGAACACTTGTATTAACATGCCCACCTGCCCCTGTGGTTCCGATCCAGGAAGAAACCATCACAAGAACACCTGTATTAACATGCCCATCTGCCCCTGTGGTTCCGATCCAGGAAGAAACCATCACAAGAACACCTGTATTAACATGCCCACCTGTCCCTGTGGTTCCGATCCAGGAAGAAACCATCACAAAAACACCTGTATTAACATGCCCACCTGCCCCTGTGGTTCCGATCCAGGAAGAAACCATCACAAGAACACCTGTATTAACATGCTCACCTGCCCCTGTGGTTCCGATCCAGAAAGAAACCATCACAAGAACACCTGTATTAACATGCCCACCTGTCCCTGTGGTTCCGATCCAGGAAGAAACCATCACAAGAACACCTGGGACCCAACGAAGGAGAGAAAAGAGGAAAAAGAGAAGGAATTCACTTAAGGTGGAACGCGCCTCAAAATTTTTTTTCGAGTTTCCTCACGAAATTTCGCATACATATAATTGAGCATATGCCTGATTTGGATGTGTGCTTACTTTTTTAGTATCCTTAGCCGTTTCGAAACTACAAGCCTTCAAAGTATGCCACTAACGTCACTTTTGAGACGTCTGTCATTTTTCCCGCGTTCAAGCAACAAAAGCCTATATTTCAGTCAATTTTGCGTTGATTGCTACGAAATTTCATCACCTAGTCTGTCTTACAAATTACTTCATGTACATATAATTTTCTTATCCGTGGCTCACGTTTTACAAATTTAATGCGTCTTTAACGTCCGTTTTCAGAGACAAAATGGCGTCGCGTTTTGCTTAAAAAATCGCGGTTTTCGTTGATTATGAAAAAATCTGCAAATTTAAATTTTGATTTTTTTAACTCTATTGATTAAAATTTTTACGACAAAACGTTTGATATCAAGAAAAGTATACCTTACCAGCTTCGTTTTCGCTCAATATCAATTTATTCTACCCCTCTATCTACTTTTATTTGACGTTTTAAGTACTTGTGTGTTCGGCAAATTTATTTAATAAGTAAAAATAGTTTTAAAGAAAATAATAGAATTTGGTATCAAATAAAAAATCATTACATTCCTGATACAATTCAGATATTGTTTTTGGCAGTTGTAATTTCTATCAAGGCACATGGCTCTCAAACAACACCATAGAAGAATGGAAATGGGCTGTAAATAGCCGTATTTGTTGTTACTGAACCAAAATAGTGGCGCACAGAATTATTTTATCAAAACGGACATATCATGCCAACAATTCCTTTCGAGCTGTTTTAAAAAATAAAATGCCTTGGATTTCTCAACATTTTAATTGCATATGATAAAATGAACGTTTTATAATTTCGAGTTTTTGTCGAATTTTCACACATAAAATCTGGTAGGAACAAATACTCATATGTTTTGCATGTTTTTTTGTTATGTATTCAGGAACAATGGATTCACATCTCCGTAATATATTTAATTTCATATCTCCATATTTAATTAATTAAAATATCTTTAACTGTGGATTTATGTTTTAATCACGATTTCACAAAGTAGGGGCCTACGAGTATACACGTCTTTTGTGACGCTGTAATTATCGACGTTAGCGATCTCTGATAACCTGCATGTGATGCCATTATTTCGAAAATGATAACATTTACAAGTATTGAAATACGAACAAATCAATCAATCACAATCAATCAATCAGTCAGACAGACAGGGAATGAAGGAATGAATCAATAAAGGAAGGAATTAATTAGTGAATGATTTGGGGTTCTGATCTCTAGAATATGTAACAACATGAATATTTATTCCGATGTATTTATTTTATTTTTTTCTGCTAGTGTCCTTAAAATTACAATGGTAAATTGTAATTTGAAAAAAAGTTTACTTAACGGTTTATAAACTAATTTTATTACTAAATATTTTTTATTGTTCTCAGTTTTAGAGCTCTTCCGCCTCAAACGAGGACATAATGAAGTAGTTAGTAATCATGTGTGCGGTAGGTAACAAACTTTCTATAAAACTCATTGTTTTGACAATAGAAATTTTCAAATATTGAGGTTTTTATCTGAAAGAATAAAAATGTTCTCTTAACCTCTTTTAATATAATTAACATTTTCAATTATTTCTTATTGTTAACCAACAGACTGTGTAATTCATTAAAAATAAATACCAGATAATAAATAAAGGGAAGTAATAACATTGCCGATTGTTAATCTTGCATTGTGAGTAAAAAACAACATTAAGCAGTGTTAAATCTATTTAATTTCTAGAAAAAATGTGTAAACTTACATTACAGTACGTAATTACTTTGTCATGACGGTTAGAGAGTCGCCAATTGTTAGCTGGCATTACATAATTCCGTGGTGCGAAGTCCGTATGCATGTCCGTGTTTGCGTCCATTCCGTTCGTGACCATGGTGCGTCAGTGAAAAGCTATTTCATTCTCTAGCAAAATTTGCAATGCGTAAAATTGAAATTGTAAAATCATTGTCTAACCATCAATGCTGCTGGAATAATAGAAAGATTGAAAACTGGACGATAGAGAATGAACGGCAGATATCCCACGTAAAAGAAAGCAGTATTTCAACGCCAAATGAAAGAAGATAGAGGGGTAGGATAAATTGATATTGAGCGAAAACGAAGCTGGTAAGGTATACTTTTCTTGATATCAAACGATTTGTCGTAAAAATTTTAATCAATAGAGTTAAAAAAATCAAAATTTAAATTTGCAGATTTTTTCATAATCAACAAAAACCGCGATTTTTTAAGCAAAACGCGACGTCATTTTCTCTCTGAAAACGGACGTTAAAGACAAATTACATTTGTAAAACGTGAGCAACGGATAAGAAAATTATATGTACATGAAGTAATTTGTAAGGCGAACAAGGTGATGAAATTTCGTAGCAATCAACGCAAAATTGATTGAAATATCGGCTTTTGTTGCTTGAACGCGGGAAAATTGACAGACGTCTCAAAAGTGACGTTAGTGGCATACTTTGAAGGCTTGTAGTTTCGAAACGGCTAATTATACTAAAAAAGTAAGCACACATCCAAATCAGGCATATGCTCAATTATATGTATGCGAAATTTCGTGAGGAAACTCGAAAAAAAAATTTGAGGCGCGTTCCACCTTAAGTCAGCACGATCGGTTAACATAAAACGAAAATCTATTTGGGTGACAAATGAACTTTGTGAGGTGGCTTTAGACACAATAACACAATGGATAAATAATCCCTTATTAAAAGCACGTAAGCATCCCGTCACTTCAAATAAAATGGAATATGTGAAGAAAGATGTTATGGTATTTCTGACCGAGATCTTGGTTTTAAAGATGCAGCTAACATTTAAAAAAATCTGCATGAGGAAAAAGTGACAAGTGCATTACCTCTTGACCCAAAACCAAATGGAGGTGAATATTTTGTTTTCTCATCGGGTTTAGACCAAAACAAAAAAGAAGATTGGAGATGTGACGGTTACCGGTGGCGCCAGATTGGATCTAAAAAGAAAACAGTGTTAATAAATGGTTTAGAGATTGTGATCAGAAAACGATATTTTTACATTATTAATGGTAACAATGATGGCGCAACTGAAATTTCCAAAGAATTTCAAAAACGTGTTTGATATCGAAGGCAGTGAAGCATTACAAAACTCCCTTCTCATTTTTTATTCAGGTAATGAAAAGATCTTTAGGCCATCCTCTCATGGAAACTCTAAGAACCCCAAAGAATTCCAAAGAACTAAGCCATCAGTATTACAAACTGTTAAGAATAGTGAACATAAAGACACTCCACATAACTTAAAGGAACAAATTAATTCAAAAATTAAGGTCACTAAGTTACATGAAGAAGGTATCAGTAATTTAAGGGATGACAAACAAGTCGAAAATATTAAATACAATTTACGCCTTTCAAAACAAATAAGCCATGATGAATTGTACAGTCTTTATTTATTATTTTTCATTTAGACGGCTATATCTGTGAATTTATGTCTCTGCCAGATGTACATGTCATATTAGGACTAAAAGAACTATTTGAAGAGTTTGATAGACTTTTGCAACTTAAAACAGATGATACTTAATCATTATATTATGATACAACCTTTCAGTTAGGAGATTTTTATGTTTCTACAGTAAGTTTTAGACATATTATGTTAGAAGGGGAACCTATATGTCCTTTAATTTTTTTGATACATGACAGGAAATTCCAAAAGGTGCATGGAGCCTTATTTGAAAAATTAAAAGAGAAAGTACCTAGGTTAAAAGATAAAAAAAATACCAATGATAACTGATCGCGAGTTAGCAATAACAAATGCATTTAAAAAATGTTTTCCATATTCACCGCTTGTTCTATGCTGGAATCATATATTAAAAGATGTTAAAGAATTTTTACGGAAAAAGGGGGCATCAGCGTCAGAGCAATCAATTTATGCATCACACGTTAAAAGTCTTTTACAGTGCACATCAGAATCAGAATTTTATAAGTTGTTAAAAGGTGATTCTGAGAATTCCTTAGAGGGTATCAGCAATATTTGGTCAGAATTATTTAAAGAATATTTTGAGAGAAATCTTCAAAATGTAATTTTAGAAAACTCTGGGCGTTGGATTTTAGAAACATTAGGCCTATATGACCCATACTCGGGAATAACCAACAATGTTTCAGAGTCTTTAAATGCTACTCTTAAACGCGTGTCAAACAAAATTGAACTACGAATAGATGACATGGTGCTGAAATTATACTTTTTCCAGCAAAATCAAATAAATGATATTTTTAAAGGCTTTTGTGGTATAGGAAATTATTCTTTGAGAAAGACATATAAACATTATCAAAAGTGTAAGAGTGAAGTTGTTTTAGTAAAAGTTTTCAATCCTGATGAAATAAAAGAACATATTAAGAGTAATGAAACAAATAAACAAAACATTGCGGTAAATGAAACAGATTTGCCAAAACAGGAGCAAAATGAATCCGGAAAAAACTTAAAAACAAAAAAAGTAATTGAATCACAGGAAATATTGGCTGACAAGGTTATTTTTGAAAAAGCAATTACTGTTGTGCCAGAAATGGGAGGGTTTATGGTCCGGGGAAGCTGTCAAAAGCTTTATTCAGTTACATTGTTTCCAAAAGAGAGTTGTCAGTGCCCAGCACAGGGCAGATGTTACCATATTTTGGCCTGTAGGAAAAGTATTGGCCTTCCCATGGAAGAGTCAACGAAAAGAATTGTTAGCTTATCGCAATTAAGAAAAAACTCAAGAAAAAGGCCAGATAAAAAGTCAGGTAGGAAAAAACCTAGGATTGGTGATGTAGATAAAAGTATTTTGATAGCAGCCCCTGACTCTGTATATGCTAAAAGTTTTAATGAAACTGACCATGATATTGAGAATTCTAAAAGCCTAATACAAACTCCAGAGTCTAAAACAAAAGAAAAAAATTCGCAACAAACCTCAACCCCTCATTATCGTCATGAGCTGTCAAATATTGACAATGATTTAAACAATCTACCATCGCCAATATCACCAACAAGAAGCCCAATAGCAGTTATAATGAATCGAGAAAATGAAAAATCGGCATCTAAAACACCAAAATCCAGTATTAAAGAGTGAAAAGAGAGAAGCCATGGCCAGTACTAAAAAAAGAAAATTAACATTTGACAAAGAAGTTATCTGCAAAAAATTTAAAATTAATGATTTTATTGATATTGGTAACATAAGTCAAAAAGAAAATGATGAGGAAAATGAATATATTTTCTTAAATAATTCCAGATCAAGTAATGAAAATGATACTGTGATTTTGTGGAAGCCAGATTTAATGCTATCACTTAATGATTATAATGACCTTATTGAAGGGAAAAAACTAAACTCTAATCACATGGAAGCAGTAAATATTTTATTGAAGAAAGAGTGTGGTATTTTAATTGATGGATTACAATTGACAGAAAAAATTCCAGTTTTTATTTCATCAGAAAACCGTTGGCACATGGGAACTGTCATGGATCCTGTGTCATGTTCTGCCTGTCAAATTCATCACAATCATAGAGACCATTGGGTAACAAGTATATTTTATGAGAATAACATTTATCTTTGTGACAGTCTAGGTTCTGAAAGATCTGATGACATTATTATACCAGATGGTCTTAAACTGCAACTATCACAAATATATGGAAGGTCACAATCCTCAATTAAAATATTTATTCCCGAAGTAATGAAACAAAATAACAGCTATGATTGTGGTTTATTTGCAATAGCTTTCGCAACATCTTTTTGTTTAAGGAGAAAGCCAGCTTTTGATTTAATTTTTGACACATCAAAATTAAGATCACATCTTATTCAATGTTTTGAAACAGATACTATCAGTGAATTTCCACTGACAAGAAAAACTAAAAGTTTAAGAAGAAAGCAGCCAATGAAATCAATTATAATAAAAAACTTTTGCATTTGCAATTTACCAGAATGTTTTGGTGACATGGTTTTGTGTGATAAGTGTCAAAATTGGTTCCACAAATATTGTGTAGAGGCCCCCTTGAATATTTCACAATCCAATGTTGAATTTTCCTGTAAATCATGTAAATGACCTAGTTGTTAACTCATTTTCTGAATGCTATTTTGTCAGCATCAATGCACTATATAATCTTAATGAGAACTGACACCTGAAAGTGTTAATCATATTATATTATAGTCATGTTTATAACTGTGACAATTTTCCTTAATAAAGGAATGTTTATAAATACTGTATCACAGTTTATCAAATTTATCAAATTTTGTTTCATCATACATGTTTACCATTATTAAAGATGTTACACTCAATAGTTTTGATGTGTACACCATGTTAAATATATTTTTAACTAATATTTTTTGATAGAATCATATTTTATTGCATTTTCCCATTATTTATTCATTATTTTATGAACAATTTCTCAGCATGAAATGAGTTATGTCATACTTTTATATGTGTTGTTAATGTATGGATAAGGATTACTTGAATACTAACTAAATCAAATAATTGTTTAGATCATATGTTTTCATGAAATATTATTTTCTACATTAACATCCACTTCATTATATTATGTGAATCCTGAAAATAAAATTTTAATAATTTAACTCTGTTTTAACATGTATGTATAATTTACATTTGCATGCCATTCATCAACTAAAATGCAATAAATAATTTGACAAATACATTTGTCTTTTTATGGCACACTAACTCCAAAGATCATTATCAATAAACCCCCATTGACACTTAATCCCCAAGGGCATAGTAATATTGGTCAGCAATATCTGGTTAGCAGATTAGGGATATTTGGTCTGCAGACTTTGGTCTTTAGTCAGCATGGTCAGCAATGTTTGGTCAGCAGTTTAGGGAGACCCGGGCAACGGGAAGAGTTAGCTCCCCTACCGTTCCTATCGCTATGTTACCTGGTGGCGCAAGTGTGCTTAAGAAATTCTGGTTCAGTGTACCGTTGTTTACTAGTATAAGGATATTACCTCCCAAAGTTGTTATTGAATAAAAAAACAGTGAAAAAGTTTACAGATTCTAACTAACTGGTGAAGGATTTATCATTGTGGATATATTATTTCATTAAACCTATGATTATACGAACATAAAAAAACAACAACAAATGGCGTACTGCTCTACAGTAGTCAAAATGGCGTATCTATCACCGAAATAGCATAGAATTTTTTAATCTCTAGTGGTAAATAACTTTAAAATTTGTTGTTGGCTTATGTTTAGATTTGAATTCAAATGTAGGTGTGCAGAATTACGCAACAGACAGACAGTTTATAAGGATAACCCTAGACTGTTGTTTATTCCCTATTCCTGTATTTCCATCCCCCTTATTGATTTTTTGTCTAAGACTTCATAATAAGATAATATGAAGGTCAAAATAGCATGATGATCAAAAGAGCATTCTTTGTTTAATTAAATGGAACAGGAATTCTGAAAATCAATGCTGAAATATGCATGTTTGGTTGGTTGGAAGACACACACCTCTCGTGAAAAAAATGGTCGCCACATTCCTATTAACCCGTCCTTTGCCGTAAGAACCTGTATGAGAAATGTGTTTTCAGTTTTTCAGACTTGTGGTTCTGTTCAAACCATGCGGATATTTAAGGGTTGAAACCTTCTTGATGCATTTTTATCAGTTTCAAGATTATCAAAATAAAAGCTATTTTTAGCACATGGTGTGTTTTTGGATAAGCAATTCTTAAATAAATATGTTTTCTGATCATTTTTAGCTCTATTTCAGAAATTTAATTTTTATAACAACTGCAACTTAAAAATTTTATGATGACTTTCTTGTACTGTGCACAAGTCCATGCATCCTATTATAAATTGTTGTTTATTCAAGGGGGACGGAATTATAGGAAGGGATGCAGGGCTTTTTCAGGGGGTTTTGGGAAAAAGGCCCCTGTCCAAATTGGGAATTTTTGACGCGTTAAATAGTCAAATTTGGGAAAAAAGTATCAATCAAACCGAATTGGGACATTTAAACATTCATTTATCTGCACTATAGCTTGATTTGCCTTGCTTTAGTGTTCCTGGAAATGTCACAAATCTCTTCCAGGGTTTGTTCTGACAGCTTTACAGATGTATCACTAATACAGTAGAATGGCCATCATCTGATCATTAGAAACTTGGCAAGTTTCAACTGACTGGGAAAGAACTTTTGAAACATTTGATATTTTGTTCCACAGAGAGTGTAGTTTTGGAGTACCCTTGGCATCTTTTTTTCGCGGCCTTTTTGCATAGTTTTTACTATTATACGACATTTTTAAATTTTCGTCACTAGTTTTCGCGGGTCAGTATACAAGCTGGTACTGCACATACCATTTTTGATTCATCCTCTCTGTTTTGTACGCAATCGAACGATTATCGCGAAAAAAATATTTGTTAACGTAATAAAAATATAATTTCTGTTAATATTCAAGCCATAATTTGACCATAATATAAGTTATCTGGAATCATGGGCGCCGCGCTCCATCTTCAACTTGCGTTACGGTAAATACCGGTTTTTACACCAGCACATACATTTTTCACGGAAAGAAGTTTTCACAGATCGCCGATAAACAAACGATTCGGGCTTGAAAAGTCTCGATATTATTGTTTCTCATTTATCATTTTTGCGTTTCGGTTCAAAAGGGGAATAAATTTGCGAGATTGGGATTTTTTTTCTTGAAATTGGGAAAAATGGTCACTATTTTGGATTGGGAACGGGGCCGAATATCGGCCCCGTGAGATAGGCTGAAAAAGCCCTGGGATGGAAATATAGGAAAGTAGGATAACCCTCGATTCAACCTACCAAGGCAATTGTTCCTTTCAAACATAATAATTTCAAACATATTTTTCTGATTCCAATTTTTTTTAAATCTCTTAAACCCCTATAATATTCATTTTCCTAAATATTAATTCCTTACTGACACTTAGTCAGTGACAGGGCCACTGTGTTATTGTCCGTGACAGGGCCACTGTGTTAGTAAAGAATAATGACAATGAATTTAAGGGGTTAAACAGTCTGCAAGCAGATGCACAATATGCACTTATATGTATAGGTGTTTGACATTACTGGCAGAAGCAAGAATAATGTGAAATGAAAATGGCCAAAATGCATTTAAAACTATTTTACCATTTGCAAAAGTGTATTTTTACTTGGTTCCACTAGTCTCAATAATTCGACAGCAAGGACAGACCCATTATCATACTGACTTTTTATAGATGTCTGTTCATTACATCTCAAGTAGTTACGATCAAAATTGTGGTGGAAATCTACCCGATTTAAATTCTGTTATTTTTCACTCCCACATGAAAATTTCAACACTGGTATGTTCAAATGTTGTTATAAAACATTAATGATAAAAGTAACAATAAAATGACAAATATTCCACACAAAAAACTTGTTAAACCTACCCTGTTGACATATAAACATGTTGTTACGAAAACCAGATACAAGTGGTTTTTTTCCCATCGGGTAAAGGGTCCCCTTCCCTACAATTGGGAAATTTTCGCATTGTAAAATCTTGAAATTGGGAAAAAAATTAGTCCCAAAGTAAGTGCAATTGGGATTTTTCATAATTCATGTAAATTCACACTAGGGGTTATATTTAGCTTCACAAAGAATCATAAGGTCTAGTTCCTTAAAAAGACAGCCTTTGGTGATGTAAATGTTATGCCAGAATTAAGTTACTGCCAATCCAAAGACTGCCTGTCTAAACACATGATTGTCTGTTTTTAATTTACTGATAACGAATGTCAGTAAGCGTCTAACTGGATCGATGATAAGAGTTACTCCAGTTTTTAAAATACGGTTTGTTTACGCGCTACCACATTTCCTGCGAAAAACTCTTGTCGATAGGGAAACAGCACTGTTTGTTGCTGGGAACAGTAGTTTAGGGGATTGGGAAAGGTCCTGTGGTTGAATTGGGAAGACTCCTGTCAGCTTTGGGAATGGTACCCTTTTGGGGAGGTAGTTAAAGAAAAAAAAAAACGCTGAGATAACCAATGAAAACGTTTCTTTTTATTCAGACATATTTTGACAATGCGGGAGGCTGTACGCGGAGAAAAACTCATAACATACTTTTATTATCTTATTTTATATATATCTTATGACGGGAGGAATATAGGAATGGTCTTTGTATGTCCGATTTTCCATCCCTGTGTGAACATCAGTCCGACACTTTTCAATCCCTAGAAGGAATTTCATGAAACTTTAGTCAAATATTCTCCCCATCAGAGATGACATGCAGAACTCATGTTCCAACGTGGCTGGCTCAAGGTCATAGTCACCAGTCATGTTTCAAGATTTGAACCATGTATTTTATGTCTGTTTTATAACTTTTCAACTCCTAGAAGGAATTTCACGAAACTTTAGTTAAATGTTCTCCCCATCAAGAGGACATGCAGAACCAATGTTCCAACCATGCTGGCTCAAGGTCAAGGTCACAAGTGGTGTTTGAAGATTTAAACATGTATTTCATGTCTGGTTCATATCTTGAACCTGTGGGATGAATATCATGAAACTTCATTCAGCCCATCAAGATGATGTGTAGAACCCATGTCCCAACCTGGCTGGCTCAAGGTCAAGGTCACTGAAGATTTGAACCATGTATTTTATGTCTGGTTCATATGTTATGAACCCCTTGAATGAATTTTATCAAATGAACTTTAGTCAAATGTTTATTCCATCAAAAGGATGTGCAGAACCCATGTACCAACCTGGCTGGCTCACTAGTTGTCTCTGAAGGTTTGAACCATGTATTTTGTATTTGCTCCATAACTGCCAAATTTCTTGATGGAATTTCATTGAACTTTGGTCAATTGTTCACAGAATGTTCATACTCTGTTAAACCTCATGATTTTTTAGACAGATATCATGATTTTTTAGACAGATATATATTGGTTTATTTGCAAATTAGCATCCATAACCTTTACAACATTCACGCATGACATTGTGGTGGGGGATATTGATATCGTTCCCACTGCCTTGTTTATATTTTACTTTTGTGTGTGATTATATTTCAAGGTTTCTAGCATACTAGACGCATATAGTATAGTTACAACAAGTCTCAATAAGTTGACTGCAAGCACAGACCCATTATCATGCTGACTTTTTACAGATGTCTGTCCTTTACATCTCAAGCAGTTACGATCAAAACTGTGGTGAAAATTGCACTGCTTTAAATTCCCATTTTTTCACTGCCATATGAAAATTTCAGCATTGCTACATTCATTTGTTGTTATAAAACATAAATAGTCTCTAAAGTATCAATAAAATAAAAAATATTCCACAAATAACTCTTTTAAACTTACTATTGTTTATGCCGTGTACATGTTGATTTTAATGTGATAAAAATGAAAGTGTCCCTTATATAAATCAATGATCTACAGTCAGGCAGACTTTTAGCGGTGTAACATGAAAACTGTTGACGTGTGGAGGTTTATAAGTTTTTTCATAATGAACGAACAAGTTTCTTGAAAAGTATCGCATATATTGATTCTAATTGGATTTATATTTTCAGGTATGTTATTTTTTTTTTAAGATATATAAAGTTTAAAAACTTTTTGAAGCTTTCAAAAGTTGCGACAAAGATTCTTATCGCTGGCATATAGACATAGAAGAAAATTTTCCGGATTGATTTGAATAGTAACTGGGTTGTGCACGAAGGGAAACCATACTATATATATAGAAAAGCCGTTGTTGCGCACAAATAGTTGGGCTAAGTTACAACTTTTTATGAGTATACATGCTAGGTAGTTCACTTTTGAAACTTTTGAAATTTGTTAAGTTCTAAATCTCAGCTAAAAAAAGTTGACTTTTTATCCATTTCTCCCAATTTTGATTTCGCCCAGTTTGCCGAAGTGTCGATTTCGGTGCTTATAGTTTTCCTTCAAATATATAACTGTTGTTATAAATTGCTTCGTCAATATAATATATTTCTTATAATAAAATATAGCATGGAAGGATTATGGTAAATTTCCATGTCAATAATGTATTTGAAATACCCTATTTTATGCAAATCCAGAGTTGTTTCCACAATTGTTTTTTACCATTTTAACATATTTTTTTCCATTCCGACGCAGAATACTTCCATTTTGGCGTTTATTTATGACCTCCAACCCAGATTAAGACTGTGATTCATGTTTAAGGTTACATAAAACCAATTTAAATCCAATAGACTTTCATTATAACCTTTGATCAAGCTGTTAATTTACTATTGAGTCAAGCCTCAAAAACTTACAATTCTCAAGAGAACCGTTCTGGAGACATGGTAAAATACCAGTTCCACCGTAGCATAACCAATAATCTTTTTAAGCATTTTAGCTAGAAGTGTATCACCCCAGCGTCTGCATAACTTGTGTTTACATTCTGTCAAAAATCATAGCCATTTTTATTTATTATCACTTTCTACCAATAAGCTTGACTTTCTGTAACTAGTCAGCAAATTTCCCTGCACAGAATTGTTTAAGAAGTAGCATTGAGTGATTGACATATGAAGGAGATATACCGTTATTGCACTAAGATGACGTTATAGGACGGCTGATATTTAAACATAACTTTACTGTATACAGTTGGTACCTCGCTGTCGATGCTACTTTGTGATATTTTAAATAGTCGAACGCGGGTACATTACCTATTAAGTTTTGACATCCAACTTCCTGTCCAGAATAAAATTAATAACAACACAAACCACAAAAAAAAAACAACAACAAAATGGCAGGATTTCATGGTAATGCAAAAAAATTCCTTTGAAATTTCTTATTAAATCGCATGACAACTTTTTTAATCTATGAACTCTAGTATATAACCACCCGTCACGTTATATATCCAATCAAGTTTACACGCGAAAATACAATACAAAAACAATACAAATTTTATTTATTGTCGGTATTCGTCAACATTTATAAACATAGGCTATAAAGCTTTTGACCGACATTTAACAAAAATATGTTAAAATGGTAAAAAACAATTGTGGAAACAACTCTGGATTTGCATAAAATAGGGTATTTCAAAAAAAGTGTTTTATTCCTCCACGAAGTCGAAGGTGGAGTTTGGTGGGTAGATGGAGGGTATGGATATCCTCTGAAACAACAGAATTTGTAATATTGTGTAGAGAATTTAAAAGAAATATTTAGTAAAAAAAATTGCTCTGATATTGTATGAGTTTAGGTCACAATCCAATCCTTATCGGAATCTGCTGTGAACAAGTCATCAGAAATGAAGAGGGAAAATCATCAACAATAATTGATGAAATACTTGAATCAGGTTTGTGCTTTTTTAGTATTAGTATTACTGAAAATCTGTATCATTATGAGCAGGTATAATTCTATCAGGATAAATAGAATTTGACCAGGCTTGCTCATTTTTTAAGCTTTCTGTCTTGTCCAACCATCTTGGGGGGCCTTGATGACAAGGTTGGTTGATAATGGGCTCTGCCCATAGGGAAACCTATGCCCGATTTTTGGGGACCTCTAATGAACACGAACCTCCATCGGTTTAAATTTTCTCAAGTTGAGTCAATCTAGGTCAAGTAACAGCACCTGTTTAAGATTTACTAGTGAGACAAAAATGACTTGGGATTTCGAATTCAGGATTACAGTCAAATAGGCCACAAAAAAGTCAAATAGGCCACACTTGATTTCGAAAAAAGTCAAATAGGCCACATTTTTATTAGCTCGACTATTCGAAGAATATGTCGAGCTATTGTACACACTTGGGCGTCGGCGTCGGCGTCCCGCTTTGGTTAAAGTTTACGTGCAACCTACCCATATCTTAAAAACTACTATAGCTACAGCTTTTAAACTTGGCACACTTATTCATCATCATGTCCCAAGTGTGTATGCCAAGAACCATAACTCTAACTTTCATTTTGATCAAATTATGGCCCTTTTTTTACTTAGAATTTCAGGTTAAAGTTTGCGTGCAAGCTACTGTACAAACTCATAACTTCAATACTACTTAAACTACAGCTTTAAAACTTGGCACACTTGTTCATCATCATGTCCCAAGTGTGTATGCCAAGAACCATAACTCTAACTTTCATTTTGATCAAATTATGGCCCTTTTTGGACTTAGAATTTCAGGTTAAAGTTTGCGTGCAAGCTACTGTACAAACACATAACTTCAATACTACTTATACTACAGCTTTGAAACTTGACACACTTGTTCATCATCATGTCCTGAGTGTGTATGCCAAGAACCATAACTCTAACTTTCATTTTGATCAAATTATGGCCCTTTTTTTACTTAGAATTTTAGGTTAAAGTTTGCGTGCAAGCTACTGTACGAACACATACTACTTATACTACAGCTTTAACACTTGACACACTTGTTCATCATCATGTCCCGAGTGTGTATGCCAAGAACCATAACTCTATCTTTCATTTTGATCAAATTATGGCCCTTTTTCGACTTAGAATTTAAGGTTAAAGTTTGCGTGCAAGCTACTGTACAAACCCATAACTTCAATACTACTTATACTACAGCTTTGAAACTTTCTGCACTTGTTCATTATCATATCCCGAGTGTGTATGCCAAGAACCATAACTCTAACTTTCATTTTGCTCAAATTATTGCCCTTTTTCGACTTGGAATTCAGGTTAATTTTTGCGTGCAAGCTAAGTTTCTTTGATACTTCTTGTTCTATAGCTTTGAAACTTTCAACACTTGTTTACCATCATGAACCTGACTATGTATGCCAAGAACCATAACTCTTTCTTTCACTTTTTAGCTCACCTGAGCCATAGGCTCATGGTGAGCTTTCTTGACCCGTCTTTGTCCGGCGTCCGTCAACAATTTCCTTTAAACAACATCTCCTCTGAAACCACTTGATGGATTTTAACCAAATTTGTCCTGAAGCATCCTGGCACTGATGTCCACAAAAGTTGTTCAAATCATGACCACAGGGTCAAGGTCAAGGTCACTGCTGCTAAAAATAGAAATTCAGTCTTTGCTCAATTACTTGAGTTTGCTTAGGCCTATTGACTCCAAACTTGGTGTATGGGTAGCTTATAACAAATGGCAGCTTGAGGTTGCTACCCAGGTGTCTGTGATCAAGGTCAAGGTCACTGTTACTAAAAATAGAAATTCAGTCTTTGCTCAATTACTTGAGTTTGCTTAGGCCTATTGACTCCAAACTTGGTGTATGGGTAGCTTATATCAAAAGGCAGCTTGTAGTTGCTACCCAGGTGTCTGTTATAATAATAATAATAATAATAATAATAATAATAATAATAATAATAAATTCTTTATTTTTAGAAGGTTACATATTAAGTTTGAACAAAAGGATGCCAATCTTATTTACAATATGGCCTTCTTAACAAAATATAATAAAATAACAATAACAAAACAATTCTATAAAAACAACAACATTACATCTAAATTAAAACAAAATATTTGGCATTCACAACAGACAGACACTCATTAAAAATATGAGAAATACTATATAAATTAATTAGATCAAGATTGCGACAGATTGAATAGATATTGTTTCAAAAGATGTTTAAAGGAATTGAGTGACTTAACTGAACGTATTGTTATTGGTATACTATTCCACACTTCTCTGCTATAGTAACTGAACGTGTCTTTTAAGTAATTTGTTCGTGGAGTCAATTGTGAGAGATTTTTCATAGTCGAAGAGCGAAGATTGTATTTATCATTTGTAGAGAATTTCAATAGGTCTGATATATAGCTAGGTGTTTGATTGTTTATGGATTTGAAAACTAGAAGCGCCGCGTGATATTTACATCTGTATTGAAAAGGAATCCATTTCAGTTCTTTAAAAAGAGAGGATGACGGTGTTCGGTAAGATTTGCATAAAACGATGCGAGCAGCCCTTTTCTGAATATTTACTATTTTACTTATCCCAGACTGGTTTCCTTTTCCCCAGACAGTGCAACAATAATCAAAAGAGGACATAAATGTAAGCATTATAATACATAATTTTTGTGTCTTGTGTGAGATAATATGAAATTCTTCTCAAAAGAGCAATCTTAGAGTTAAGTTTCAAAGACATTTTGTTTGTTTGAGTTTTCCAAGACATATTATTTTCTATGTAAACACCCAATACTTTTTGGGTTTTAACATTCTCAATATATTTTCCCGATACTGTGAGATGAAGTGGGACTGACTTTTTCAGTTTTTGTCTTGTACCAATAACCATACATTTAGTTTTATCAGGATTATCAAGGTCAAGGTCACTGTTGCTAAAAATAGAAATTCAGTCTTTGCTCAATTACTTGAGTTTGCTTAGGCCTATTGACTCTAAACTTAGTGTATGGGTTTCTTATATCAAAAGGCAGCTTGGGGTTGCTACCCAGTTGTCTGTGATAAAGGTCAAGGTCACTGTTGCTAAAAATAGAAATTCAGTCTTTGCTCAATTACTTGAGTTTGCTTAGGCCTATTGACTCCAAACTTGGTGTATGGGTAGCTTATATCAAATGGCAGCTTGGGGTTGCAACCCAGGTGTCTGTGATTAAGGTCAAGGTCACTGTTCTTAAAAATATAAATGCAGTTTCTACTTAATTACTTGAGATTGCTTTGGCCTACTGACTCCAAACTTGGTATATGGATAGCTTATATCCAGAGGCAGCTTGGGGTTGCTACCCTAATGTCTGTGATTAAGGTCAAGGTCACTGTTACTAAAAATAGAAATTCAGTTTCTACTTAATTACTTGAGATTGCTTTGGCCTATTGACTCCAAACTTGGTATATGGATAGCTTCAATTAAGAGGCAACTTAGGAAAGCTACCTACGTGTCTGTGATCAAGGTCAATGTCACTGTTGCTTAAAATAGAAATTCAGTTTCCACTTAATAACTTGAGTTTGCTTTGGTTTTTTGACTCCACACTTGGTGTATGAGTAGCTTATATTAAGAGGCAGCTTGGGATTGCTCCCAGGTGTCTCTGATCAAGGTAAAGGTCACTGTTGCTAAAAATAGAAATTCAGTTTCCACTTAATAACTTTAGTTTGCTTTGGCATATCAGGGCACTCGTTTGGCCGTTTTTGGGGCCGAATATCGGCCCCATTCCCCTATCAAAATAGTATGTTTTTTCCCCTATCTCTGAAAAAAAAATCCCCTCGAAAATGAAAAAAAACAAACTAAATGAACTCGCGAAAAATTTTTTACATGTATTTTCGCGAGTTCATTTTGAATACGAAACCCATATAAAAATATTGTTTTACTGCGCATGTCTTGGCTTCGGTTGACAACGTTTATTTACCGATAACGACTGTGTAAGAGTCTAATTTTAAAAAACAATCCTTCACAAGTAATTTCCCCCTACAACTCCGTTATAGTGCGATCCGTTATATCGCAATATCCAATATGTTGCGCTTGGTCCGTGGATCCCAATGTTTTGTACATTTACAATTTTTATGTTAGTTCTTTCTTCGTGGGTGGTAAAAAATATGAAATGATCAAATCAACTTCAGCAACAAATTCACAAATCACATGCTTTTCCGTGTCATACTATTACGTCATTATTGGCGAAGGCTGTTTATTACATTTTGTATGCAGGAATTTAAGAGGCGATGTACACAAATGTTCGAAAATATGAGAAAGACATGTCAAAACTGTAACAGTTTGTTATTTTGACATTACCTGCTCATCGACATATCAAGATGGTAAAGACGGACGACGACGAACTAACATCGCCGACCATGACCGACCAACAATTCGTCGATCCGTTTAAAGTACCGAAAACAATAATACCACATCGGAAATTAATGACGGCGATTTTTGTTTTGTACATAAATTAATTTAATAAATTATATAAAAAGTTGTTTTAAAACACTTGTCCAGCACAGAACGTACTCCCTGATGTACCCGTAGATTTCACAGCGTGTAAATTACGCAACACCGCGATATACATGCATCTGACAGGAAGAACAAATGAATCCCATTGTTTTAGTGCGATTATTTACTTATATTGCGCTCCGTTTATATAGTGGTTGGCGGCCTTGGGGAACTTGTGGTCCGCAATAAAATGGAGTTGCAGTGTACTACTGATTCAGGCTTCCCGAGTCCCAAATTGATATTTGAGCAGGGATTTTAAGTTTGAGATTCTTGCTTTTTAATGCAAGCAAGTTTGAATTTTTAATTCCAAAAAAGTGACAAAAGTTTGCATAAAAAAGAAGATAAATATTTTTTTTTTTGCATAAAATTATTAAATATGAAGTGAGAGTACAGTGGGGTTTTTTTTCAAGAAAAAAAGAACAAGTTAAATATTGTGTCTTTTGCATAATAAATATGTAATAAAGATTCATCTGATCATTGAAAATAAATCAGGGGTTCCACTTGGCTCTGAAAGCCAAGGGTCATTGACCCTTGGGCCAAAATTTTCAAGGGTCATTTTCTAATTTTCAGGGGTCATCATCAAATTTTCAGGGTCATTTATGCGTTAAAGAATGCTACATGCGAAACCGACTGCTGCAAAGCTTTCCCTATTCATATGTGCTTAAATCTCACACTCAAAAACAGTACTGTTAAAATCAATTTTACACAATCTTTATTCATAGAATGTTTACCAGCCTTCACATATATTGTTGAACAATATGACAAATAACAAAATGATCATAATAAATAACATCACACATTACCGACAACTGACAAGAATCACATTACTCTGGTACAACAAGCAAAAAAAATGTTTGGGGTATGCTTTAGCATGCCTGTCAAGAGCACTGTATTGAAAGTTTGTGTTGCCGCTAGTTGCAAAGGCGTTTTTTCTTTTTCCCTTTTCTACACAATGTACAGAACATTGTCATGATTCCATTACTGGTTCATGTGTGAGCCAGTCAAATTCTATTTGCCAATTGGAGTTAAACTTTCTCACAACTTTTTTAGAAGCACTCGAGAAAAATTCAGTTGAATCATCTGTTTTATTTATTATTTTTATTTCTTTTTACGGGAGTACCGGGCAAACTCTCGAAATCGAATTTTGCGTCAACATTCGAATTCTCAACGACAACGGGTCGCTTTCGACCGCCAGACATGTATTGAAATAAGCTGGTCTGAACCATTTTTCGCGTTGCATTAATCGAGATTACCGAGGAATATTTAAATACTTTGAAATTCAGTTGCAACGTGACACTGCTTCGATAAAATTGTACAATTGCAATCTCAAAGACAAAAACTCCATTTACCGTTCACGCCGGTATCTGAAAACATGTCATGATTTAACTCGCCGATAATCCTTTTATTACTCGACAAAATTTGATTAAACCAATTAACCTGTCATGTCTCTATAATTGTCAGTGATCATAATATACAAGCGCGCGTGAATTCTCGATAAGTTGTTTACACATCAATTAACTTTCTAACCACAGGTGTGTTGTAACGTTTCAGTAAGCGAGACTGATTATTGGTAAATCGGCGTTTACGATTGGCCAGTTGTGTTGATCTACAGTTGTGATTGCGTTAGGCGGGATTTCGATGTTATTTTTGATTTGATTGACGCACAGGTCGAATTCGCCCCGGGTCATGCTCCAGATTTACGACGAGTCAATTTGGCGTATTTTATAAATCTCCCGGGTCAAAACCTGAGCTTCCGGGTCAAATGGAACCCCTGTAAATTGTTTTAAGTCTGCAATATACTAGCTATTATAATCAGTTGTAGAAAACAGTGTTAGGTCCTAAGGAGTGAGTGTAACACTTCAAAATCAAAACATTTATATGACTTACAAAATTCCCCTTTTTTGCATTTTTTCTTAAAACGACACGAAATTCCCCTTCCTGAGGGTATGGGTACCTGTCCCCAAAAGCTGTCTAGTGCCCTGTCATATTGACTCCAAACTTGGTATATGGGTAGCTTATAACAAGAGACAAATTGGGATTGCTACCCACGTGTCTGTGATCAAGGTCAAGGTCACTGTTGTTTAAAAATAAAAATTCAGTTTCTGGTTAATAACTTGAGTTTCATACTCAGGTGAGCGATTCAGGGCCATCATGGCCCTCTTGTTTATTAAATTATGGCCCTTTTTCAACTTAGAATTTCTGGTTAAAGTTTGCATGCAAGCTAGTTACTTTCATACTTCTTGTACTATAGCTTTGAAACTAAATACACTTGTTCACCATCATGACCCTGACTATGTATGCCAAGAACCATAACTCTTTCTTTGATTTTTATCAAATTATTGCCATTTTTTTAAGTAGAATTTCGGGTTAAAATTTGCGTGAAAGCTAGTTACTTTGATACTTCTTGTACTATAGCTTTTGAAAGTTGCTCACTATCATGACCCTGACTATGTATGCCAAGAACCATAACTCTTCCTTTGATTTTTATCAAATTATTGCCCTTTGTAGACTTAGAAATTAGGGTTAAAGTTTGCATGCAAGCTGGTGAAACCTCATAACTTTCATTCCAACACCTCTACCACCCCCACCCACCAACCCATCCAACCACCCACCCATGACTACCCACCACCACCACCACCGACAACCATCATTACCCATCACCAACCCCCCCCCCCACCACCACCACCACGCACCCTCCACCACCCACCGCCCATTACCACCCACCACCCATTACCACCACCCACCACCACCACCACCCACACACCACCAGCCACCACCACCACCACCCACCACCACTGCCCACCACCTTCTACCACATTCACCACCACCACCCACCACCACCACCACCACCAACCACCACCCACCACACTCACTACCACCCACCACCACCACTCACCACCACCACCACCACCCACCCACCACATCCACCTCCCACCACCACCACCCCCTCCCACCCACCCATCACCACGCACCCACCCACCACCACTACCACCCACCACCAACCACCACCACCCACCACCATCACCCACCACCACCAACCACTACCATCACCAACCACCACCACCACCCACCATCACCTACTACCACCCACCACCACCACCACCAACCACCACCCACCACATCCACCACCACCACAACGTAAAATTTATTGATTTCATATCTTGGATTATGAAACTTTTGTTCATGTGTGTGTTGGGTGTCATAAACTCCTGAATCATTCTCCAGTTTGAATGAAGCCCAGTTTAAAATGTGCTTAAATATGTCTGACTTCGAATAGTCGAGCTTGCAGTCGTTTCCGACTGGCTCTTGTTTAATTTCCAGATTCCAGCTGACCATCTTTACCATGGGATGAAAAGAAAAGGCAACAGCTCATTGTGGGTCTTCTTTGGTACAAGATAGATTCTTCTTCACATGCCAGATGTCATCATACATACAAATGTCATCGTAAATAGTTATTGCAAATAAGATAACATGACTCAAACCTATAAAGTTCTGCCATCCATGGATAAACAGGACAAACTGGTGACTTTGTAGAGGGTGAAGGAATGTTTTGTCTTGTTTGCAAAAAGGATAATATGAAGCATCCTCAAAATAAACAACATTTTTTTCAGGAACACTTTAAGCAAGATGCCCTAAATACCCATTGTGAAAGTGCATTGCACGCTGCAGCATTGAAAGTGAAATGTTGCAAATTGTGTCTACTTTCACCAGGAACTTACAAAACAAACTTACATAGAGACTCATATTTTGGAAAGATCATTTTCAACAGCTTACTTCTTCATGAAGCAGTTAATTGCAAATTGTAAACTTGAACCTTTGTTGAATTTTTTGCATAAATATAACTGGTGGCTGACTTTTTTTTTATTTTTTGCTATCTGTGACATAAAAAATGTGAAGAAAATAAAATAATCAAAATAAGAGTTTCTTGTTGAGATATCAGTGAATATTTGTTTCAGCTACAGTAAGATGTCTCTGTACAAAAACATTATTAACCCTTTCACTGCAAGGCACTTAATTTTTAATATGTACTCATGTTGCCAGGAAATTTTTAATAAATAGCTTTATAACTTATGTTGATAATGTAAATATATTACCATCATAAGAAATGTGAGTCATTATAACAGTAGGTCTTTAATCATAACAAAAATTAACGAATCCTTCAGAGGTGTACAAATTGACTTGACCGCTCGCTATGGCAAGTAAATGATCCGGTTGGTCGAGCAAAGTGGTCGAAACATTCTTTTAATTTTTATTATTTTATCTTGTGACTTGTGTAGTGACAAGGTGAGCTTTTGTGATCGCAATTTGTCCGTCCGTCGTCTGTCCGTCCGTAAACTTTTAATTTAAATGACATCTTCTCAATAACTGCTAAGCCAATTTTGTCCAAACTTCCCAGGAATGTTTCTTGGGTGGTCCCCTTTGAAAATTGTTCAAAGAATTGAATTCCATGCAGAACTCTGGTTGCCATGGCAACGGAAAGGAAAAACTTTAAAAATCTTCTTCTCTGAAACACAATGCCTAGAGCTTAGATATTTGGCATTAAGCACCCTCTAGTGGTACTCTACAAAGATTGTTCAAATTATTTCCCTGGGGTCAAAATTAGCCCTGCCCCATGGGTCACTTCATTTTACATAGACTTATATAGGAAATCTTTAAAAATCTTCTCACAAACCACAATGCATACAGGTTAGATATTTGGTAAGTAGCATTGTCTAAAGGATGTTTACTAAATTTGTTCACATTATGTCCCCTGAGCCAAAATCCACTACGCCCTAGGGTTCTCTTGGTTTACATATAGTTATACTGCACACCGTTCAACCCGATAAGATGAATGCCGTGGGTAAGACGACGGCAGTTGCTTGTGTACATGAACGTTTTTCGGCGAAACTGAGTATTGGCCTGATTTTTACATTTTCCGGCTATATCTTAGCAGACAAAAATTTACATATTGATTCCCTGTTTGTTAAGGACTCTACTGACGAAATCTTGACGCACACAGGATATTATTTACAAAGAAATTTCAGAAAAAGTGTGCAATTTTTTTACAAAATATGTCATTTGACGAATCGGTCGCAAATATTCTTTTTCATTACCAAATTTGAAATATTTGAAATATACCATGATAAAGTTCAATTATTTCCCTGTAATTATTTGAAACCACAGCTTCCAATTCGCTTTCTCTAGAAAGATATTTACTTTTAAACTTGGTACGTCGTGGAGATTTTGGTAACGACAACGGCCGTTAACACTAAAATATTGGTACAGTTGAATGCAGTTTTGGATAACGTAAACGGCCGTCAAGCGAAAATTAGCTTTGTCTCTACAATGATTAACACTGGACCCGAGAACATAATTAAATGTTTTTATAGCATCGTGATTTGACCGATGTTTTTTTAACGCGCACATTGCCAATTTTGTTGTATATTTTTTCCTTAAACAGCTGTTGAAAATGACATATTTATGAAAGTTTTTAAAATACTTTTTTACAAATTGAGTTTGATCTGACAGAGATTACGATTCCTTGTATTTAAACTATATTCTAGAGATATGACCATGACGTCTTAGCCGTATTGTCAGCGAAGCAAAGGTGACGACAATGATATATAAAACAGTGAAATATGCATATCAGGGATGGCCACATCCAGCAGACACAGCTTCCCCATACAGCCAAACAGCAGAGACGAAAAGAGAACATGGTATTACAATAATCGATTTCAATATGGACGCCACAAACAATTAACGAAAGTGAGAACCCGAGGGGTTACCGCTTTGGAACGTTCCGACGGCAAAACTTAGTCGCATAAGAATAGTTGTTTTTCGTCTGTTACAAATATGAAGCAAAAGAACTTTAAATACTTCATTCTGAGTTGAAATTTACTTACTTTCGTTGTCTATATAATTTTATTTATAAATCAGAAGTAAATCAAGACCGCCTGCGCTTCGAATATTCTTAAAGAGTAATGGCTACCAAATGAAAATAAGACCGCCTGCGCTTCGAATATTCTTAAAGAGTAATGGCTACCAAATGAAAATAAAGAATAATAACATTTATTTCCGAATTTTAAAACTATAATATTACGTACTCGGTATGGTTCGTCCCCAGATAAAGTTCGAGCTGAAATAACATACGGTGCAACATTTTTTCTCGTCTGCAGGCGGCTGTGCAAGTGCATTAAATTTCAAGTTTGTAAAGTATAATATAGTAAATAATATAAGAATTTGTACAAAGTTAGATAAAATATCATATTGTTTTTCATTTGAATCAGTACAGACGCTTGTACTTCTCTTTTGACAAGTGTACGAAATAATTGAATACTTAAAATTATTACAATTCTAAAATTGCATCAACAACAAAACGTTAGGTAATATTATTCAACCTGGAAATCAGGTGTTTTGTTATAAATGTTTTTCTTTAGGTAAACATACTTTTCAATAATTATCTTGATTTAAACACAACAAGGAGTAGCCTAGATTTGTTAACACTAGAGTCTGATACACTGTATGCATAAAGCAGACAACAGCGACGTTGAAAATAAGTTCACTTGACGGCCGTTAACGTTATCCAATCCACTGACGAAACTACATTCAACTGTACCAATATTTTAGTGTTAACGGCCGTTGTCATTACCAAATTCACTACGACGTACCAAGTTTAAAAGTAAATATCTTTCTAGAGAAAGCGAATTGGAAGCTGTGGTTTCAAATAATTACAGGGAAATAATTGAACTTTATCATTATCTATTTCAAATATTTCAGATTTGGTAATTAAAAAGGATATTTGCGACCGATTCGTCAAATGACATATTTTGTCAAAAAATTGCACACTTTTTCTGCAATTTCTCTGTAAATAATATCATGTGTGCGTCAAGATTTCGTCAGTAGAGTCCTTAACAAACAGGGAATCAATATGTATATTTTTGTCTGCTAAGATATAGCCGGAAAATGTAAAAATCAGGCCAATATTCAGTTTCGCCGAAAAACGTTCATGTACACAAGCAACTGCTGTCGTCTTACCCACGGCATTCATCTTATCGGGTTGAACGGTGTGTATTGGAAAAACATGAAAATCATTTTTCTCCAAAACTAATAGGACTAGATCTTAGATATTTGCTGCTGAGTATTGTGTTGAGACCCTTTATCAACTTTGTTTAAAAGTTGGCCCCGAGGTCAATATTTGCCCTAGCATTATTTAAATGTTGGCTCTGGGGTAAAACTGAGAGTACTTTGTACTCAGGTGAGCGATTAAGGGCCCTCTTGTTTAATTTCTTAACTCAGATAGACAGCCATTTCTGCAGAGGTGGGTGGGTCTCCATGGTGGGTAGGAGGTGGTTCTCCACCCCCCCCCCCACCTACCAAAACCAAAGGACCAAGTTTTTTACTTCTTTCTTTCATTAAACCTGTCCTCCATATATATGCATTTTAGCGCATCTGTGCTGTCTGATAAGGATCGGCACTGTTTGCTGTTTGATCAGAAATAACCTAATAAACGAAAATGTGAACAGTGTAGATCCTAATCAAATAACATGGATGTTCCAGCTGATCTGGATCTACACTGTTCTCCCTAGCCATAAAGGTTTATATATAGAGGAACTCCCTAGCCATAAAGGTTTATGTATAGAGGAAAGGGTGAACTACCATGTACCTTTCTTTAAGAAGTGTTAATAAAATCTACAGGTGAAAATCGTTGTAGGGGCTATGCCCCTTTCAAATGCATCTTTAACATGAAACTTAATGTGGCCTATAACTTTGAAAGTACTTGTTGTATTCACTTCATACTTGGAATATAATTATCATCAGCATGAACAACCCCATCTGTGATGACAAGAATGATAAATCCAGTTCCAATATGTTTTGAGTTATTCCCCTTTCAAATACAAATTTTACATGATAGTTGATGTTGCCTATAACTTTGGAAGAACCTATCCTTTTCACTTAAAACTTGGAATATATCATCTTCATGAATAACTATAATCAGTTACAACCAGAATCATAACTTCTGTTTGACTATTTTATGACTTATGCTCCTTTCAAATGCAACTTTAACATGAAAATAAATGTTGCCTATAACTTTGAAAGTACTTGTCCTATTCCCTTAATACTTGGAATATATCATCTTCAGGAACAACAACATTGGTTACAACAAGGATCATAACTCGTGTTTGAATATGTTTTTGGTTATGCCCCTTTCAAATACAGTGAACAGCTTTAACATGAAACTTAATGTTGCCTATAACGTTGAAAGTACTTGTCCTTTTTACTTACAACTTGGAATATATCATCTTCAGGAACAACAACATCGGTTACAACAAAGATCATAACTTGTGTTTGAATATTTTATGAGTTATGCCCCTTTCAAATGCAACTTTAACATGGAACTTAATGTTGTCTATAACTTTTAAAGTACTTGTCCTACTCACTTAAAACTTGGAATATATCAACTCCAGTTGAGAACCTCAATATTGCAAGAGGCCCTTTCGGTCATTTCATAGATATTTTGTTTTACCTAAAATGTGTTTTTATTTTTGCAGTTGCCCACACTGTTTCCCTTGCAAATGGATATTCTGGTGATGCCAATGTCCTTGTTGGCTGTATTCAAACAGAAGATCAGGCTGACGGTTCAGTTGCCCATACATTGGCAGTCAGTGGAAATACCAGAGGTATGCTTTTTGCTAAGATGTGTGATTGAAATCTAAATGCCGATGATGGCTGCGCTGGTTGGCACCAGACTGAAGATCAGCATGTTATAAGTCATCTCTGGAAATTGCATAGGTACCTTTACCTTTGAATCACTGAGCAATATGCAACTTTGAATCATTGAGCAAAGTACATATAAGTTGACCAGCAGGGTTCGTTCTTCTGAGGAGTGATATTGGCTCTGCAAACTCTTTTCACTGAAAAGAACAAGAAAGCAAATGCACTGAAAAGAGCAAGAAAGCAAACTAGGCGCCTGCTGTCACTATTAAAAAGTTAAATATTAATTAAACTAATCATTACATAATTTGTGGTGATAAACAGCTAATTAGTCAGAGTGTTACTAGCTGCTTGTTCCTAATGCTGCACATAAGAATATGTTGCATTATCAGGATGTATACCAGTAATAAAACTGTAAGTTTAGGTGTAATTCCGAACAATTAACTTCAGGTGCACAGTGTTAAGTCAATAGTAGTAAGTTTGTAGTCCCAAGACTATAATTAAAGCCATAATTCAGGATTCACAGTAAACCATGCAGAGAAAGATTTTTTTGTGAAAAAGAAGAAACTCACTAATCTTATTTTAATATTATTCCCATGTTTTGAAGAAGTTGGAGTACGGTATATTGCTTTGCTCATATCAGTTCATCTGTTCATGTTGTTATATTTTTTGTTGGCCAAAGCCCTATTTTTATTCAGGTTGCAACTGTTTCACTTGGTAATTCTTAAATTTTATGTTATAGACTTCCTGATCAGCCCCCCACAAGTCGCAGTTAACAACAATGTAGTAGTTCCTGCAGGTAACGTAATTTAATTTTACCAGCAATTTGAATAATTTTTAACCAGCAAAGCTGGTTTTACTAATCACAATTCTGAAATAGGTATGAAACCTACTGGCAAACGGCGATTTACGCATTTCAGAGTAAGTAAAGTAGTCCCCAAGTTTCCTGTTACCTACGTCATGTTGATAGGATAAAACCTGTGCGGTGCATCAATGGTCAAATTCATCTGTACGACAGTTTGATTTAATGTAAAATCGGTGCGATTCATATTTCTAGGACTTGATCGGTGCGGTGCAACAATGGTCAAACATTGTCCTTGTCCGCGATTTTTCACAATGAAGGAAACAATTATATATTTCTTATTTCAAATAACTGCATAAACTTTCCCATCGATGGGGTCTCACTTTTTATGCCCCCGGCATCTAGTGATTGAACCGTCCGTCCGTCTTTCTGTCCGTCCATCCGTCCGGTTAACATTTTTCGGCAAGTTGGATATTTCTCAATTTCTACATAGAGCATTGGCATGAAAGTTTACACACTTACTTAACAGTTCACAGGTCATGACCCTGACAAGTTACATAACTCTGGGTACCTTATTTCTGGTGTTATCTCCCCTTTTTGTACTTAAAAAAATGGTTAACCTGTTTCGGCAAGTTGGATATTTTTCCATTTCTACAAAGATCATTAGCATGAAAGTTTACAAACTTACTATACAGTGCACAGGTTATGACTCTTAACAAGTTACATAACTCTGGCTATCTTAATTCGGGGTTTTCTCCCATATTTGTACTTAGAGATAAATGGTTAACATTTTTCGGCAAGTTGGATATTTCTGAATTTCTACAAAGAGCATTGGCATGAAAGTTAACACACTTTCTTAACAGTTCACAGGTCGTGACCCTGACAAGTTACATAACTCTGGGTACCTTATTTCTGGTGTTATCTCCCCTTTTTGTACTTAGAAAAATGGTTAACCTGTTTCGGCAAGTTGGATATTTTTCCATTTCTACAAAGATCATTAGCATGAAAGTTTACAAACTTAATATACAGTGCACAGGGTATGACTCTTAACAAGTTACATAACTCTGGCTATCTTAATTCAGGGTTTTCTCCCCAATTTGTACTTAGAGATAAATGGTTAACATTTTCAGCAAGTTGGATATTTCTGAATTTCTACAAAGAGCATTGGCATGAAAGTTTACACACTTACTTAACAGTTCACAGGTCATGACACTGACAAGTTTCATAACTCTGGGTACCTTATTTCTGGTGTTATCTCCCCTTTTTGTACTTAGAAAATTGTTAACTTACTTCGGCATGTTGGATATTTCGCAATATCCACAAAGAGATCTGGCATTAAAGTTTACACACATACTTAACAGTGCACAGATGATGACCCTTACAAGTTACCTAAGTCTGGCTACCTTTTTTCTGGGATTATCTCCCCATTTTATACTTGGATATAAACGGTTATCTTGTTTTATTTGATTTTTGCCCTTTTTCGCTTAGAAATTAGAATTAAGACTTAGAAATTATGTTAAAGTTTCAATGTTAGTGTTTTTCTAAGGTAATGCTATAGAAAAGGTTTAAAACAGATGTACTTAACATACTTTGATGAAAGTGTTGAGTGGTTACTCTACTCTACTATACTATACTATACTATACTATACTATACTATACTATACTATACTATACTATACTATACTATACTATACTATACTATACGATACGATACGATACGATACGATACCATACGATACCATACCATACGATACCATACGATACCATACCATACCATACCATAGCACACCACACCACACCACACCACACAACACCACAGCACACCACCACCACCACCACCACCCTCACCACCACCACACCACCCCATCTCACACCACACTACCACCACCCCACAACACCACCAACAATAATACTGTCAACAACATCATCAACAACACCACCAACAACACTGTCAACAACACCACCAACAACTTCGTCAACAACACCACCAACAACACCGTCAACAACACCACCAACAACAACACCACCACCACCAACAATAGCATCAACAACACCAACAACCAACAACAATAACATTAACAACTTACAACACCAACAACACTGACAACTACACCAACAACAACATCAACACCACCAACAACACCAACATTACCAACACCAACAACAATACTAACAACAGCAACAACACCCACACCACCAACAACAGCAACCAGCATACCATACCTTACTATGCTACACCACACCCCACTACATCACTATAGGTGGGCAGGGATAGTGGGTTGATGGGTGTGGGATCGGGGGTGTATGGACTGGGTTGTGTAAACCCTCTAAAAAAACTACAATAATAAAGTAACTGTAATTTATTGATTTCCTAACTTGGATTAAGAAACTTTTGTTTATGTGTGTGTGTTGGGAGTCATAAACTCCTGAATCACTCCCCAGTTTAAATGAAGCCCAGTTTTAAATGTGCTTAAATATGTCTGACTTCGAATAGTCGAGCGTGCAGTCGTTTCTGACTGGCTCTTGTTATGATAAATTCTTTTCATGTACAGGTTCTGGTACCAGATGGTTATTATCATTATTTAGAACTAACTTGTGATTTTAGTTGCAGTTTTAACACTGAGCTATCATTTAAAATTTGTATCGTTTCAAACTTCGCTACCGGGGGCATATGTGTTTTCCGAACACAGCTTCTTGTTATATCATTTTTTCGTGTTCATTATGTCTTTGGGATGTCAGTACACAGATTTCTTAATCCCTTTACTCAATATATACGCCTTTCATCACATAGGTTACCAGTTCAGGTCCCGATCAGCTGGCACAATAGTGCCATCTGATCTGGATCTAAAATTTGTGATTACTGGTCAGAAAAAAATGATCATAAAAGCGAACAGTTTAAATCCTAATCAGATCGCACAGATGTGCCAGCTGATATGGATCTAAACTGTTCGCACAAGCTATGAAGGTATATCTATGGAGTAAAGGGTTAACAGAAGCCTTCATCCAGATAAAACATGGAAACCCTTATTTCCACTATCATTTAGACAAGAAGAAGTTCTTTGCAAGTGAACCAAGTTTTTTTGCTTTTTCGTAAATGGATACATGTATGAGAATCATGGCACTGGTTATTCTCAATAAGCAAAATCGCTTCGCTGGTTTTCTGTACTTTCAGTACTTTGATCTTTGTACATAATGAGCTGGTGTTCCTGATGGGCACCTTCTATATTTTATATTACTCAAAGAAACTTAATAGGATTAGGTAAAAATTGTAGATATTTTCCCAATTTCATTAAATAAATTTTTAAAAAAAGCTTGTTTCTTTTTTCATTGTTTGAAATGTCCGCTTTCATGTTTACCACCTTTATTCAACACAGAATGATACAAGTTTTCTAATTTTTTATGAGAATTGCTGCTTGTTTATTTTTTTTGGAAACCTGGAAAGGCCACTTTTGAAAATAATGTGTTGTACCAGAATAATGTGATTCTGTTTTTCACTCATAATAAAAATGTATATACATGTTTCTCAAATATTCCACTCATTATGACCCCCCCTTCGAAGAAGCAGGGGTATATTACTATGCACATTTTGGTCAGTCTGTCAGTCCATAGACCACATCTTGTCCGATCACTAACTAGACAACGCTTTGATATACAGTCTTCATATTTGGTATGGAGGTTAGTCATGATGAGTAGATGAACCCATATTGATTTTTTGGTCAGTAGTTCAAAGATCAAGGTCACAGTGACCTTCAACATCAAAACTTTGTCCGATCAATAACTAGACAATGCATTCACCTATGGTCCTCAAGTTTGGTAGGCATGTTTGTCATCACTGTATAGAAGACCCCTATTGAATTTGAGGTTAGTAGGTCACAGTGACTTTCAGCCCAAAAACCTTATACAATTAATAACTAGACAATGCTTTCACCTTTGGTTGTCAAATTTGGTATAATGGTTTGTTATCAGTTGTAGAAGACCCTTTATTGAATTTGAGGTCAGTAGGTCAAAGGTCAACATCACAGTGACCTTCAATACAAAAACCTTGTTGGATCAATAACTCAACAATGCTTTCACCTATGGTCCTCAAATTTGGTAAGGAAGTTTGTCATCACTGTGTAGAAGACCCCTATTGAATTTGAGGTCAGTAGGTCAAAGGTCAAGATCACAGTGACTTTCAGCCCAAAAACCTTATATGATTAATAACTAGACGATGCTTTCACCTTTGGTCATCAAATTTGATATGGAGGTTTGTTATCACTTGTAGAAGACCCTTTATTGAATTTGAGGTCAGTAGGTCAAAGGTCAACATCACAGTGACCTTCAATACAAAAACCTTGTTGGATCAATAACTCAACAATGCCTTCATCTATGGTCCTCAAATTTGGTAAGGAAGTTTGTCATCATCTTTAGAAGCCCCCTTTCCATTTTCAGGTCAGTAGGTCAAAGGTCAAAAAGACCTTCATTTCAAAAATCTTTTCTCACCAATAACTGGGTTTAGCGATCAATAACAGCTGTTAACTATCCTTTTGGCATTTTGGGGGGCATACATGTTTTACAAACATCTCTTGTTTTATATAAAGAGACCACTGTGACATTCTGTCATGCATTTAAATTAATCATTCAAAACAATTATTGATAAAAGAATTATTTAGAACATGACTGTCAAAATTGTTGCCTGGAAAGTCATTAAAAGTCTTTCTCTTGATCATAGCAAGTCGGGGGATGTAGATTTGATAAAATACAGTCTAAGCAGCTTAACCACCCTGATTATCTAAAATAAAATATTTTAAACTGCACCTATGACATATTTGAGCAACTGTAGAAGAGGCATTTTTTTCTTATATATGAATGCAGTTTATTTTCAAGACATTTTAAGTATGAGAATAAAAATGAGTTTAGCATGAAAAGTTTTATAATAACGGGGACAGAAAATTATGGTAAGGTATGTTGTTCTGTCATGAAACTGCGGATTTAGCCTCTGTAAAGCATACATGCCAAGTCTCACGCCGTGAGGTAAAAACTCACGGAATTTCACCCACCCTCACAGTCTAACGGATAAAAACAAAAAACTCACGTTTTTTTATGCCCCCGAAGGGAGGCATATAGTAATCGCACCGTCTGTCCGTCCGTCCGTCCGTCTGTCCGTGCTTACCAACGCCATTTATGTGGCTATGAGAACAATGGGTAACGGTAAATTCTATTCATTCCGTTCTGTTACGTGGCTATTTTTTCTTTTATGTGGCTAAAAGAACAATAGAGAGGACAATAGAGTAGCCACATAAATGACGTTCGTAAGAACTTCCGTCCGTCCGTCAGTCCGGCAAATGTTGTCCTCGCTTCTTCTCCAAAACAGCTTGAGGGATTTCATTGAAACTTCACAGGAGTGTTTGTCACCAAGCCTAGTTGTGCATATCGTCAGGAATTTCTGATTGGATTATTTTTTGCCGAGTTATGAGCACTTTGTCATTTTTTGCTAACCCTAACCCTAACTCTAACCCTAATTCTTGTCCTCCCTTCTTCCCCAAAACCGCTCGAGGGATTTCATTGAAACTTCACAGGAGTGTTTGTCACCAAGCCTAGTTGTGCATATCATCAGGAGTTTCCGCTCAGATTATTTTTGGCCGAGTTATGAGCCCTTAGTCATTTTGAAACTATAAAGGTGCATTAATGAGCCCAAATGGTATCATTCTGAATTTACTATAACTTCTATATAGAAATCTTGTCTTGTTTACACTCTAGCAGTCACATTTATGCTCGGATTGTCATGAAACTTGGTCAGGATATTTGTCCCAATGATTTCTCAAACGAGTTTAAATATGGGTCATCTCGGTCCAAAAACTAGGTCACTGTTACTAAAAATAGAATTTTCGTGTTAACATTCTAGAGGTCACATTGTTGCTCCGATTGTCATGAAACTTGGTCAGGATGTTTGTCCCAATGATTTCTCGGAGGAGTTCCAATATGGGTCACTGTTACTAAAAATAGAAATTTCACATTTTTGCTCCGATTATTATGAAACTTGGTCAGGATGTTTGTCCCAATGATTTGTCAGACGAGTTTGAATATGGGTCATCTGGGTCCAAAAACTAGGTCACTGTTACTAAAAATAGAATTTTCTTGTTAACACTCTAGCGGTCACATTTTTGCTCTGATTGTCATGAAATTTGGTCAGGATGTTTGTCCCAATGATTTCTTGGACGAGATTGAATATGGGTCATTTGGGTCCAAAAACTGGGTCACTGTTACTAAAAATAGAATTTTCTTGGTAACACTCTAGCGGTCACATTTTTGCTCCATTTGTCATGAAACTTGGTCAGGATGTTTGTCCAAATGATTTCTAGGATGATTTTGAATATGGGTCATCTGGGTCCAAAAACTAGGTCACTGTAACTAAAAATAGAATTTTCTTGTTAACACTCTAGCGGTCACATTTTTCTTCTGATTGTCATGACACTTGGTCAGGATATTTGTCCCAATTATTTCTCAGACAAGTTCGAATATGGGTCATCTGGGTCCAAAAACTAGGTCACTGTCACTAAAAATAGAATTTTCTTCTTAACACTCTAGAGGTAACATTTTTGCTTCGATTGTCATGAAACTTGGTCAGGATGTTTGTCCCAATGATTTCTCGGACTAGTTTGAATATGGGTCATCTGGGTCCAAAATACTAGGTCACTGTTACTAAAAATAGAATTTTCTTGTTAACACTATAGTGGTCACATTTTTACTCTGATTGTCAGATTGTAAAGAAACTTGGTCAGGACATATATCCCAGTTATTAATTGGACGAGTTTAAATATGAGTCACCTGGGGTCAAAAACAAGGTCACTGTTACTAAAATTAGAAAAATCTTGTCCAGGCTGTAAATTTTTTATTTCTCATTGGATTTAAAAATAACTTGCCTCAAATGTTTTCCATGACAAAGTGTAGTTTTGCGTACAATACCCATGCCTGTTGGTCCAAGGTCAAGGTCACTGTTACTAAAAATAAAATTTTCTTGTCTGGGCTGTTAATTCCTAATGAATGGAGTGATTTCAAAATAACTTTACATAAATGTTCACCATGACATGGGGATGTGTTGCTTACCATACCCATGCCGGTAGGTCAAAGGTCAAGGTCACTGTTACTAAAAATAGCATTTTCTTTTCCAAGCTGTAGATTTGTTTTTTCTTATTGGATTTTAAAATAACTTGGTGTAAATGTTCACCATATCAAGACGTTGGGTCTCGTGCAACACAACTTTGTTGTACTCAGGTGAGTGATAAAGGGCCATCATGGCCCTCTTGTTCATATTACCCACATCATATGTAGTAAGATCCATAACTCTAATAATCATTTTCCAGGATAATCTCCCCAATACTCTTTTTTCTAAAAAAAATGTAATATTTAACTTTATTTAACTATATATTTACTACAGACTTGAAACATATGATCCTTTCATCTTTCACATTATATGCATGCAGTATTCTTTGTCCTCCACAAGCATATTTTTCATTACATATGTTTATTTATTACATATGTATACCTATTCAATTTCAAAGCTGCATTTCGGGGGCATATGTCAATTTCAAGTGACAGCTCTTGTTAACCAGCAAAGCTGGTTTTACTAATCACAATTCTGAAATAGGTATCAAACCAAAACGAGGCACTGGCAACCGGCGATTTATGCATTTCAGAGAAATCAGAGCAAGCAAAGTAGTCCAAGTTTCCTGTTACGTGTTAAAGTTGGCTCGTGCCACGTTAGTATCGCTAAAAGAATACTTGACTGCTTCACTGCACTGTCCCTAATTCAGAACACAATCAACAACAGTAAACCAATTTTAGGGGTTGTAGCCGTCAGGGATTCTTTATCGAGCCACAGATGTGTTACCTTTAGGTAGAGATATAAACGATATTCCCGATGTTAGGATATTACAATAGCTTAAAGCCACAATAAACTTGCCAAACAGCATATTGTTTATTACCCAAAACATTTTAGATTTCACCTGTATGAATAATAACACAAAAAATAAACCTTACAATAAGAAAAGGGTATTATATTATTGATTTACAGCATGTTTTGGGCGTTTTTCGGATCGTTTATTTTGTTTACAAAACAAACAGCGAATCTTTCCGAGCTGATTTTCGGCAACTCTCGGCAGGCGAAGGTCGCTAATTATACAGAATGACGTCACTTCGTTCTTACGGCCCACTTACGGAAAAAACTGATAACTTTTCGCCGAGTGATTGTAAACATTGGTTAGTAATTTTGTGGTCTACAAAAATACTATTCGGACCGGGTCTCAATGATTGGGGATTATTTGAGGACATAAATAGTTGGTCATTTATACTTTCTTTTGAAAAGGGTCAACGTGGTTAATTAATTTTCACAATGAAAAAAAAAAAACGTTTTGGCAAGTTTATTGTGGCTTTAATATTAATTCTGAAATATTTAATATATCTTTTTCTGCTAAACTGTTCGTTTCACTTTTATGCTCACCTGAGCACGAAGTGCTCATGGTGAGCTTTTGTGATCGCCTGATGTCCGTCGTCCGTCCGTCGTCAACTTTTTCTTCAAACGACTTCTTCTCTGAAACGGCTTGGCCAAATTTGACGAAACTTGCCACGAATGTTCCTTGCATGAAGATCTTCCAAAGTTGTTCAAAGAAATCAACCGAAAGGAAAAACTTTAAAAATCTTCTTGTCTGAAACCACAAGGCCTAGAGCTTAGATATTTGGCATTAGGCATCCTCTAGTGGAACTCTACAAAGTTTGTTCAAATTATTTCCCTGGGGTCAAAAGTGGCCCCGCCCCAGGGGTCACTTCATTTTACATAGACTTATATAGGAAAAACTTTAAAAATCTTCTTGCCTGAAACCACAAGGCCTAGAGCTTAGATATTTGGCATTTAGCATCCTCTAGTGGAACTCTATAAAGTTTGTTCAAATTATTTCCCTGGGGTGAAAATTGGCCCCGCCCTAGGGGTCACTTCATTTTACATAGACTTATATAGGAAAAACTTTAAAAATCTTCTTGTCTGAAACCACAAGGCCTAGAGCTTAGATATTTGGCATTAGGCATCCTCTAGTGGAACTCTACAAAGATTATTCAAATTATTCCCCCGGGGTTAAAATTGGCCCCGCCCCAGGGGTCACTTCATTTTGCATAGACTTATATAGGAAAAACTTTAAAAATCTTCTTGTCTGAAACCAAAAGGCCTAGAGCTTAGATATTTGGCATTTTGCACCCTCTAGTGGAACTCTACAAAGATTGTTCATATTATTTACCTGGGGTCAAAATTGGCCCCTTCCCAGGGGTCACTTCATTTTGCATAGACTTATATAGGAAAAACTTTAAAAATCTTCTTGTCTGAAACCAAAAGGCCTAGAGCTTAGATATTTGGCATTTTGCACCCTCTAGTGGAACTCTACAAAGATTGTTCATATTATTTACCTGGGGTCAAAATTGGCCCCTTCCCAGGGGTCACTTCATTTTGAATAGACTTATATAGGAAAAACTTTAAAAATCTTCTTGTCTGAAACCACAAGGCCTAGAGCTTATATATTTGGCATTTAGCATCCTCTAGTGGAACTCTACAAAGATTGTTCATATTATTTACCTGGGGTCAAAATTGGCCCCTTCCCAGGGGTCACTTCATTTTGCATAGACTTATATAGGAAAAACTTTAAAAATCTTCTTGTCTGAAACCAAAAGGCCTAGAGCTTAGATATTTAGGGGTCACTTCATTTTGAATAGACTTATATAGGAAAAACTTTAAAAATCTTCTTGTCTGAAACCACAAGGCCTAGAGCTTATATATTTGGCATTTAGCATCCTCTAGTGGAACTCTACAAAGATTGTTCAAATTATTCCCCTGGGGTTAAAATTGGCCCCGCACCAGGGGTCACTTCATTTTGCATAGACTTATATAGGAAATACTTTAAAAATCTTCTTGTCTGAAACCACAAGGCCTAGAGCTTATATATTTGGCATTTAGCATCCTCTAGTGGAACTCTACAAAGATTGTTCAAATTATTCCCCTGGGGTTAAAATTGGCCCCGCACCAGGGGTCACTTCATTTTGCATAGACTTATATAGGAAATACTTTAAAAATCTTCTTGTCTGAAACCACAAGGCCTAGAGCTTAGATATTTGGCATTTTGCACCCTCTAGTGGAACTCTACAAAGTTCAAATTATTTCCCTGGGGTCAAAATTGGCCCCGCCCCAGGGGTCACTTCATTTTACATAGACTTGTATAGGAAAAACTTTAAAAATCTTCTTGTCTGAAACCACAAGGCCTAGAGCTTAGATATTTGGCATTTAGCATCCTCTAGTGGAACTCTACAAAGATTGTTCAAATTATTTCCCAGGGGTCTAAATTGGCCCCGCCCCAGGGGTCACTTCATTTTATAAAGACTTGTTAGGAAAAACTTTAAAAATCTTCTTGTCTGAAACCACAAGGCCTACGGCTTAGATATTTGGCATTTAGCATCCTCTAGTGGAACTCTACAAAGATTGTTCAAATTATTTCACAGGGGTCTAAATTGGCCCCACCCCAGGGGTCACTTCATTTTATATAGACTTGTATAGGCAAAACTTTAAAAATTTTCTTGTCTGAAACCACAAGGCCTAGAGCTTAGATATTTGGCATTTAGAACTCTCTAGTATAACTCTACAAAGATTGTTCAAATGATTTCCCTGGGGTCAAAATCGGCCCCACCCAGGGGTCACTTCATTTTATATAGACTTGTATAGGCAAAACTTTAAAAATTTTCTTGTCTGAAACCACAAGGCCTAGAGCTTAGATATTTGGCATTTAGCATCCTCTATTGGAACTCTACAGAGATTGTTCAAATTATTTTCCTGGGGTCAAAATTGGCCCCGCTCCAGGGGTCACTTCATTTTACATAGACTTGTATAGGCAAAACTTTAAAAATCTTTTTGTCTGAAACCACAAGCTGAGAGTACTTTTGTACTCGGGTGAGCGATATAGGGCCATCATGGCCCTCTTGTTTATCATTTACAGTAACGATAATGATACATTTCTATCTTAGCATATTTTTCTTCAATTGTCCACTTATGAAATAAATGCGCAAATGCTTTTACTTGAAATTTTCAAGACATATTGCGAACATTTGTTTATTATTTGATGATAGGCATTCATGATTGTTGTAAATCACTGAACATGAAGCAATCATCATTGCTGAATATTTTTATATATTGGATTTCCACATATAAGCGTGAACAGTAAACTATTGAGATGTGTAAAATTTTACATATTAAAACTAGTATACGGGATATTATTCGTAAAGAAATAGGGACAATATCCGACATGTAAGATTTACAGATCTGTGTATTCGAAACATGCTACGAGCAAGCGCGGTACGTGTCCGGCTATCACGTACGTGGCAGGAGACACATCAACAAAAAGACCATCAGTGGTCCAAGGAACGGACTATGATTTGTTTCAGGAATAATGGATAATTTACATTTTTTCCGAAGGTGAAGATGTTAACTAGGTTTACGTTTTCGATTAATCTAGAGATGACTATTATTTTTGTTCGGAGTACATGAAATCATAGGCGCAGTAACACAATGAATATGCAAATGTCAGTGACGTCACAATTGCCCGCGTTTTGAAGAAAGCCAAATAACAGTAAACGTACATGTGAATATAGAGGACAAACCATGATAAAGCCTAAAATTAAAAAAAGATGCATCTGCTGCTGAAACTGATGTTAAATGAACGGATTGTAAGCTATTGGACATTTATCCCATCTCCTAAACAACTACAACTCAATGATATGTTTACGAATGTCTTAAATCTGGCACCTTTTTCTAATAATATTCTACATGAAAAAAAAAACATCGAGTCCGTTATTATATACAACTTAATACAGGTGGAAATTTATGGTATAAGCTATAGTAATTCATTTTCCTCTGAAATTGTCTTCAATATTACATGTATGTTATCTAGCATTAAATTCCAATGCTTTCGGCAATGTTATGACTCTGGGTTGTTTTATCTTAATATGTAGGATTCTCAATTCTATGATTTCATTTACATGATTTTTCAATGAAGGAAACAATTATATACTTCTTATTTCAAATAAATGCATAATCTTTCCCATCGATCGGGTCTCACTTTTTATATCTTTTTTCATGTTCATTCTGTCTGTGGGATGTCAGTAAACAGATTTCACTATTATAATTTCTTGCTTAAAATGTGTGATTACTGGTCAGAAAAAATTAATGATTCTAAAAGCGAACATTTTAAATCCAAATCAGATCACAAAGATGTGCCAGCTGATATGGATCTAAACTCTTCGCCCTAGCTATGAAGGTATATGTATGGAGTAAATGGTTATAAGAAGCATTTATCCAGATAATACATGGAAACCCTTATTACCACTATCATATAGACAAGATGAAGGTCTTTGCGAGTGAAACAAGTTCTTTTGCTTTTTCGTAAATGGATACATGTATGAGAATCATGGCACTGGTTATTCTCAAGAAACAAAATCGCTTCGCTGGTTTTGTGTACTTTCAGTACTTTGATTGATAGTTTCTCTTAAGAAAAATCTGTCATCTGCAGGTCAGCGTACACTATTGCGTTTCCCTATATGTTCTATATAGAGTCTTGGGAGTCTCCTTGATTTATTTATTCGTAGACAATATCAGGCATGGTCTTCTGATGAAGTTTGAATATAAATCTACATAAAAACATAGATGAAATACCACCATGACCGTAGGTTTCTACCTCAAATTTCACTTTAAAGACTGCCACCCTTGCCTATTGACTAAATTTACTTGTGGCAAACCTGTTTATAGGCATTATTTTAAAAGTAATTTTTAGCTCGACTATTCGAAGAATATGTCGAGCTATTGTACTCACTTGGGCGTCGGCGGCGCCGTCGCTGTCGCCGTCGCCGTCGGCGTCCCGCTTTGGTTAAAGTTTACGTGCAACCTACCTATATCTTAAAAACTACTATAGCTACAGCTTTTAAACTTGGCACACTTGTTCATCATCATGTCCCGAGTGTGTTTGCCAAGAACCATAACTCTAACTTTCATTTTGATCAAATTATGGCCCTTTTTTGACTTAAAATTTCAGGTTAAAGTTTGCCTGCAAGCTACTGTACAAACTCATAAATTCAATACTACCTATACTACAGCTTTAAAACTTGGCACACTTGTTCATCATCATGTCCCGAGTGTGTATGCCAAGAACCATAACTCTAACTTTCATTTTGATCAAATTATGGCCCTTTTTCGACTTAGAATTTCAGGTTAAAGTTTGCGTGCAAGCTACTGTACAGACTCATAACTTCAATACTACTTATACTACAGCTTTGAAACATTCAACACTTGTTAATCATCATATCCCAAGTGTGTATGCCAAGAACCATAACTCTAACTTTCATTTTTATCAAATTATGCCCCTTTTTCGACTTAGAATTTCAGGTTAAAGTTTGCGTGCAAGCTACTGTACAAACCCATAACTTCCATACTACTCATACTACAGCTTTGAAACTTTCAACACTTCTTCATCATCATAATTCAAGTTTGTCTGCCAAGAACCATAACTCTAATTTTCATTTTGTACAAATTATGGCCCTTTTTCGACTTAGAATTTCAGGTTAAAGTTTGCGTGCAAGCTAGTTACTTTCATACTTCTTTTACTATAGCTTTGAAACTTAAGACACTTGTTTACCATCATGACCCTGACTATTTATGCCAAGATCCATAACTCTTTCTTTCATGATAATCAAATTATGGCCCTTTTTCAACTTAGAATTTTAGGTAAAAGTTTGTGTGCAAGCTACTGTACAAACCCATAACTTCCATACTACTTATACTACAGCTTTGAAACTTTGAACACTTGTTCATCATCATAATTCAAGTTTGTATGCCAAGAACCATAACTCTAATTTCCATTTTGTTTAAATTATTGCCCTTTTTTGACTTAGAATTTCAGGTTACAGTTTGCGTGCAAGGTAGTTACTTAAATACTTCTTGTACTATAGCTTTGAAACTTAACACACTTGTTTACCATCATGACCCTGAGTATGTGTGCCAAGAACCATAACTCTTTCTTTAATTTTTAATCAAATTATGGCCCTTTTTCGACTTAGAATTTCAGGTTAAAGTTTGCGTGCAAGATAGTTACTTTCATACTTCTCGTACTATAGCTTTGAAACTTAAGACACTTGTTTACCATCATGACCCTGACTATGTATGCCAAGAACCATAACTCTTTCTTTCATTTTTAATCAAATTATGCCCCTTTTTTGACTTAGAATTTCAGGTTAAAGTTTGCGTGCAAGCTAGTTACTTTCATACTTCTTGTACTATAGCTTTGAAACTTATCCATCATCATGACCCTGACTATGTATGCCAAGAACCATAACTCTTTGATTTTTTTCAAATTATTGCCCTTTTTAGACTTAAAAATTAAGGTTTAAAACTTTGTATACCTTTATTTTATCTTACATCAGGTTTATTTTCAAAGGCCCATAACTCATCCTTGCTTTTTTATATTTGATTTTTGCCCTTTTCACTTGAAATTAGAATTAAGACTTATAAATAATTGTTAAAGGTTCAATGTTAGTGTTTTTCATATGTAATGCTATAGAAAATGTTTACAACAGATGTACTTAACATACTTTGGTTGAAAGTGTTAAGTAATTGTGGGGTGGGTGGGGGCATAGACTATACTGTACTGTACTGTACTGTACTGTACTGTACTGTACTGTACTATACTATACTATACTATACTATACTATACTATACTATACTATACTATACTATACTATACTATACTATACTATACTATACTATACTTCTACTATACTATACTATACTATTACCATACTATTACTATTACTATACTATACTATACTATACTATACTATACTATACTATACTATACTATTGCTATTACTATACTATTGCTATACTATTGCTATACTATTACTATACTATACTATACTATTACTATTACTATACTATACCATACCATACCATATTGCTATACTATACTATACTATACTATACTATACTATACTATACTATACTATTACTATAACTATTACTATTACTATACTTTTACTATACTATTACTATACTATACTATACTATACTATTACTATACTATACTATACTATACTATACTATACTATACTATACTATACTATACTATACTATACTATTACTATACTATACTATTACTATTGCTATACTATTACTATACTATACTATACTATACTATACTATACTATACTATACTATACTATACTATTACTATACTATACTATACTATACTATACTATACTATACTATACTATACTATACTATACTATTACTATACTATACTATACTATACTATACTATACTATACTATACTATACTATACTATACTATACTATACTATACTATACTATACTTTACTATACTATACTATACTATACTATGCTATGCTATACTATACTATACTATACTATACTATACTATACTATACTAGTACTATTACTATTACTACACCAGCAACACCAACACCACCACCAACAACATCAACACCACCACCAACAACAACATCAACAACAACACCAACAACCAATACCACCCCTACCACCACCAACAACAACACCAACAATGACAACACCAGCAACCAGCATACCATACTGTACTACACCACGCCACACCACTATAGGTGGGCAGGGATAGTAAGTTGATGGGTGTGGGATCAGTGGTTTATGGGCTGGGTTGTGTAAACCCTAAAAAAAATCTACAAGAATAAATTAAGTGTAATTTATTGATTTCCTAACTTGGATTAAGAAACTTTTGTTCATGTGTGTTTGTTGGAGGCGTCATAAACTCCTGAATCACTCCCCAGTTTAAATGAAGCCCAGTTACAATGTGCTTAATAATTCTGACTTTTCGAATAGTCGAGCTTGCAGTCGTTTCCGACTGGCTCTTGTTTTCTCATCCAAAATGTTTTGGATAATGATTTTTGGTTCCAACAGCTGCAGAAATACACAATTTCTATTTTTTAGAATGAGTTTTATTTTTTCTTTAGCTATATTGGCCAATCAGCTAATGTTTTTATAGAGTCTTTCGGGTTTCCCCTAACTTTTTTTTTAACCAATCAAGAAGCACCTTTTATTTAGTGTACGCTGATCTTAAGCCTCACATATTATTTTTAGTTATATTCAAACATTGTATAAAATGAAGAAATAAATAATTCCAAAAATAAAAATCAATGTTTTGTTTGTTTTTGTCCAAATTTGAACTCACAGCCCTTCTTCAAGTGTAAGCAGTTGGTGACAGTTCAGCCACACTAAAAACACTATAAACCAATTAAAACATTCATAACCAAAAAATCAGGAAAAATCGAATATTCCAGTTTATGTTATAAAACTTGACCACTGAAGACTTACACACAGGCATGATATTTTAAACAAGTAATTTTTTGGCTTGGCCTTAAATGCTTCTATACAGAGTCATTTTTGTATCCCCACCCCATGTAAAAATACAAAAAAAGACATTTTCTGGCTATTATTTCAATAAATTTTCACTACGCGCAAGATCAAATTCCTGAATTTTACATTAAAAGCAGCTATAAACATATTAATTTTATTCATGGAAACACAGTCTATTTAGTATCATTCTGCACTTAAAATACACAGCCATGCCTTTTGTGGAAACCAAGACATAGTGAAAATCCAAAAAAAATGACATTTTGATGCATTTGGAGTGGAAATCATTCATTTCATGAGACTGTTTTTTTACTAAATTCTTCCAGTTGTCATATAAAATGTGTTTTTATGCATGAAAATAAACAATACACCTTGAATGGACACTGCTATTTACCCAGGGGCTTGTTTTTTTCCTGAAATGCCTCTAGGATGTCACTCCTCATAGGTAATCCTATATCAAAATCCCATGAAATAAAGAGTTATCAGATCCAAATGCTTTAAAAATAGTCAATATGCATGAAATGATTAAATTATTATGTCATTCAATTGCTCTGATTGTATAATAAAGCATATTTCATCAAATGACTTTTCTGTTTCAATTTTCTTTGTTGAAAGGGAGACAACTCAGGTTCTCTAAACTAAGTCTAATTTGCTATAACTTACAATTTTGTAGGTATAAATATAATAAACATATTCCTGCTATAATTATTTTCAAAAAATCTCAAGCTGGTGCTACAGTTTTGAAAACAAAAGTGTCAAGCAGACAATGTTTAAGGCCCCATGTTAAACAATTTCTAGTAAACATATATGCCAGATTTAGTTCTGTCATAGAATCCATGGGTTTCTGGGACCAGACTCCCAAAAGAAAACCAGTTCACCACTTTTACAGAGAAATACTGCTATTCTCTGTTAAAAACAAAATTTAAAACTATTGTATACCTCAATCATAGTAGCAAATCAGTAAGTGAAATCCTTTTCAGTCAGAGATCTATTTAACATACCTGTTGGCATTTTATGGTCAAACTTGTCGCAACTTTCAGGAACCGACTTAAAATTATTTGTTCGCGAATTAATTTACTGCTTCGCAACTGAAATCCAACTCATACCAAATAAAAGTCACACATAAAATTCATTTTTTCTTATTTTGCCTTTATTCTATAACCAGTTTTAATATATAGCCACTCTACACTGTTCAATATTAGGCATCAAAAAACATACCTAACAAATCTGAGACTCACTGAAATATTAAGAAAGACTTCTAAAAGGGGAAAAACACAGTTTTTGTGTCTAAAAGGCAAATCTAATCATTATTATAAAGTCACTTTTTCCTAACCAGAATTCAATCAAAGCCACACTTTTGATCCAAATATACCTTAAAGTGACCACCACCTCTAAGTTTCCTCAAATGCAAGCATTATCCTCAAAATCTAACAACCTTTTTATACCAAAATAAGCAAATGAATAACAAAAATGCACTCCCATGTATAGTTTTACAACAATTCTACCTTAAAAAGTGACAATTTCTATACTTTTCATGGGAAATATCATAAAGTGCAGGTCTCAACAAAGCTACAACACCATCTCCCAATCTGAATATAGTGAATAAGGCTATTTTCAACACTATCTTAATTCAGAGGCACCTTTATTAACAACTTACAATCAGACACCTTCTAACTGCTGCAAATGTATGTAGAAATTCTTTAGATTTGTCAATATTCACAAAATTAACAAATTGTATACAAAATCAGTTTCAAACAAGGCGCTCAATAAATCACATACATCCAGAGTCTTGCTGCCTTAAGGTCAGCGTACACTATTGCGTTTCCCTATATGTTCTATATAGAGTCTTGGGAGTCTCCTTGATTTATTTATTCGTAGACAATATCAGGCATGGTCTTCTGATGAAGTTTGAATATAAATCTACATAAAAACATAGATGAAATACCACCATGACCGTAGGTTTCTACCTCAAATTTCACTTTGAAGACTGCCACCCTTGCCTATTGACTAAATTTACTTGTGGCTAACCTGTTTATAGGCATTCTTTTAAAAGTAGTTTTTTTCTCATCCAAAATGTTTTGGATAATGATTTTTGGTTCCAACAGTTGCAGAAATACACAATTTCTATTTTTTAGAATGAGTTTTATTTTTTCTTTAGCTATATTGGCCAATCAGCTAATGTTTCTATAGAGTCTTACGGGTTTCCCCTAACTTTTTTTTTAACCAATCAGGAAGCACCTTTTATTTAGTGTACGCTGATCTTAAGCCTCACATATTATTTTTAGTTATATTCAAACATTGTATAAAATGAAGAAATAAATAATTCCAAAAATAAAAATCAATGTTTTGTTTGTTTTTGTCCAAATTTGAACTCACAGCCCTTCTTCAAGTGTAAGCAGTTGGTGACAGTTCAGCCACACTAAAAACACTATAAACCAATTATAACATTCATAACCAAAAAATCAGTAAAAATAGAATATTCCAGTTTATGTTATAAAACTTGACCACTGAAGACTTACACACAGGCATGATATTTTAAACAAGTAATTTTTTGGCTTGGCCTTAAATGCTTCTATACAGAGTCATTTTTGTATCCCCACCCCATGTAACAAGAGCTGTCAGAGGAGACAGCATGCTCGACTATTCGAATCATTTGAAACAAATGCAATTTGAAGATTAAAACAATAACAACTATGGCCATATATTGGTGTGAAATCAGGAAAAATATTAACAAGTGAATGGTAAGGGAGAAATTCATTTCAAATAACAGAAATAATTCCTTAATGTACCATAAATATTAAACTGAATAGGGGAATAACTATGAAATATTTCTGAATTTGTTATAAAACATGTTAGTAATTTTTAGCTCGACTATTCGAAGAATATGTCGAGCTATTGTACTCACTTGGGCGTCGGCGTCGGCGTCGCCGTCCCGCTTTGGTTAAAGTTTACGTGCAACCTACCCATATCTTAAAAACTACTATAGCTACAGCTTTTAAACTTAGCACACTTATTCATCATCATGTCCCAAGTGTGTATGCCAAGAACCATAACTCTAACTTTCATTTTGATCAAATTATGGCCCTTTTTTGACTTAGAATTTCAGGTTAAAGTTTGCGTGCAAGCTACTGTACAAACTCATAACTTCAATACTACTTATACTACAGCTTTAAAACTTGGCACACTTGTTCATCATCATGTCCCAAGTGTGTATGCCAAGAACCATAACTCTAACTTTCATTTTGATCAAATTATGGCCCTTTTTCGACTTAGAATTTCAGGTTAAAGTTTGCGTGCAAGCTACTGTACAAACACATAACTTCAATACTACTTATACTACAGCTTTGAAACTTGACACACTTGTTCATCATCATGTCCCAAGTGTGTATGCCAAGAACCATAACTCTAACTTCTATTTTGTTCAAATTATGCCCCTTTTTGACTTAGAATTTCAGGTTAAAGTTTGCATGCAAGCTACTGTACAAACCCATAACTTCCATACTACTTATACTACAGCTTTAAAACTTTCAACACTTGTTCATCATCATATTTGAAGTTTGTATGACAAGAACCATAACTCTAACTTCAGTTTTGTTCAAATTATTGCCCTTTTTCGACTTAGAATTTTTGTTTTTTGCCCCTTTTCACTTGAAATTAGAATTAAGACTTATAAATAATTGTTAAAGGTTCAATGTTAGTGTTTTTCATATGTAATGCTTTAGAAAACGTTAAGGTAAGAGGGGCCTAAATAGACAATCTTGTCTGAAACGGCGATGTTTGGCGAAGTCGAGTTCGGAAATGTCTTCGGCAGTAGCCGAAACGTTCTCCGGCACTAATCCGAATTGATTGTAGCAAACATTTTTAATCGTTATTTTTTCATTACTATAAAATATTGTTATCAATTTCTTTAAAGAAGAAACATTTTTTACAAAAAGTAACTTATAATGTTTAAAATGAAAAGATATTTGCCAAAAGTTTGTTATCCCAAATCGTGACGTCATTTTCCCGGTAATACCAAAATGGCGGACAGGGCTAAAATGCAGTTTACCGGTACGGATGTTTACAAAGACTACCTTAGAGCTCGCATCATAATTATACATTAATAATTTGATGCAAGCGGGGGCGTGGAGGCGGAAGCCCCTATTAACCACTATATATTCTGAACTAACTATTCAATGAATAAATGAATAAAAATGCCAGCGTGGTTATGTGGTGAATTTTAAGTACCGGTAAACTGCAGGTGTCCCGGCGTACAGAGCTAGCAATGGTAGATTTGTGAAAAGAAAAACATCAAAACCAACCATTAAACGTAAACAAAATGATCAGAATTACTCTTCTTTATCAATTTCCAACAAGTTTTTTATAAACACCGACACTCTTTCAAAAACTGTGCACAAGCCGTACATCGTGGAAAGATGGATGAATAATTGACCTTGGATTTCTAATGAATCAGTTGGAGTATTTTCGGCAGTGCAGACTCGGCCCTGTTATATAGTCAACAGATACACATTCAGAAGTCAGTTTAATTAAATCGGATCTATAGAAGATTTGTAAAACAAAAAGGTATTGTGCAAAATTGTGATGGAAAATATTTTCACCTGTTTTTGTTATTAATTTGTTTTTCAGAAAAACATTAAATATAACAATTTAAAAGCTTATATTTAAAAAACTACATGGTAAAAGTCTGTAATAATTTGCAACATGATTGGTATATGTATGTAGCAAATTTTAATATGCATTTTATAAATGTACTGGTATTATTAATTTTTTTAGAGACTGAACGTTTGTGTATGTTTTTTGTGTGAAGGAAATTTTTCGAGGGGGTATAGATGTATTTTCAAAATAAAATCATCTAAATGTTCGTAAGTAAGTAATATAAATGGTTTCTTTTTAATGTTTAGGCGTATGCCTAACAATTAACACCATTGGTGCTAAAATATATTATAGTTTTGAATCCCAAAATAAGATTTTTTAGCAATAACCACTTGTAAAAAATGGACCTGGGACTAAGCGAGGGGGTCACCCTATTCATATGCGATTTTTCCAAAATGGGATGGTGGAATTGTTTCATATTTCATTTTTACATTTGATATATGATGTTTATCAATATGGACATGCTTTTTTAAGGATAAATAATAACATTTTTTAGGCCCCTCTTACCTTAAAACAGATGTACTTTACATACTTTGGTTGAAAGTGTTGAGAAATTGTGGGGTGGGTGGGGGCATATACTATACTATACTATACTATACTATACTATACTATACTATACTATACTATACTATACTATACTATACTATACTATACTAGACCAGACCGAGACCCAAACCGAGACCGAGACCCAAACCGAGACCGAGACCCAAACCGAGACCGAGACCCAAACCGAGACTGAGACACAAACCGAGACCGAGACACAAACCGAGACCGAGACCCAAACCGAGACCGAGACCCAAACCGAGACCGAGACCCAAACCGAGACCGAGACACAAACTGAGACCGAGACACAAACCGAGACCTAGACCTAAACCGAGACCGAGACCCAAACCGAGACCGAGACCCAAACCGTGACCGAGACCCAAACCGAGACCGAGACCCAAACCGAGACCGAGACCCAAACCGTGACCGAGACCCAAACCGAGACCGAGACCCAAACCGTGACCGAGACCAAAACCGAGACCGAGACCCAAACCGTGACCGAGACCCAAACCGAGACCGAGACCCAAACCGAGACCGAGACCCAAACCGAGACCGAGACACAAACCGAGACCGAGACACAAACCGAGACCGAGACACAAACCGAGACCGAGACCCAAACCGAGACCGAGACTCAAACCGAGATTGAGACCGAGACCCAAACCGAGACCGATACCTCAACCGAGACCCAGACCGAGACTCAGACCGAGACCAAGACCCAGACCGAGACTCAGACCGAGACCCAGACCGAGACCCAGACTTAGTCGAGACCGAGACTATTACTATTACTATTCTATTACTATACTATTACTATACTATACTATACTATTACTATACTATTACTATACTATACTATTACTATACTATACTATACTATTACTATTACTATACTATTACTATTACTATGCTATTACTATTACTATACTATTACAACACCAGCAACACCAATACCACCACCAACAACATTAACACCACCACCAACATCAACACCACCACCACCACCAACAACAACAACACCAACACCCCCACCACCAGCAACAACACTACCACCGCCAGTAACAACACCAACAATGACAACACCAGCAACCAGCATACCATACTGTACTTCACCACGCCACACCACTTTAGGTGGGCAGGGATAGTAGGTTGATGGGTGTCGGATCAGGAGTTTATGGGCTGGGTTGTGTTAACCCTAAAAAAATCTACAATAATAAATTAAGTGTAATTTACCGGTATTTATTTCCTAACTTGGATTAAGAAACTTTTGTTCATGTGTGTTTGTTGGAGGCGTCATAAACTCCTGAATCACTCCCCAGTTTAAATGAAGCCCAGTTACAATGTGCTTAATAATTCTGACTTTTCGAACAGTCGAGCTTGCAGTCGTTTCCGACTGGCTCTTGTTTATGAGAGACATTTACTTTTAGTCAAATATCAATCACTTCAGTAATGTTAAAGAAAAGAACTGAAATGAAAATATAATGGAAGTTTGAAGTTGATACCTTAAGTATTTTGTGCAAAGTTATCGATGAGGTGCACTTAAGTGAAAATATAAGTGAAAATAGAAATGTATCCATAGGACACAGATGCCCCTGCTATGCATAATTTTCAGACACTCAAGTGAAATGATGGGAATAATAGCATTTCAACGACAGTGATGTTGGAGGAATTATAAGAATATGCATAAACTTGAAGATAAGTAAATTATTTGTATTTGTGGCACTGTTGTCTTCACATTACGGAAATGTCTGCGAAGAAGTTGGTGGTAATCCAATGCAATGTCATAGCGAACATTTGTGCCAAGTTATTTTGAAATTCCTTCATTCATAAAAGAGTTATAGCCTGAACAAGTAAATTCAAGTTTAAGTAACTGTGACCTTGACCTTGGACTTACAGGGTTAGGGAATGTACGCAACACACCGCCTTGTCATGGTGAACATTTGTGCCAAGTTATTTTGAAAACCCTTCATTCAAAACAAATTTATAGCCCTTACAATAAAATTCTATTTTTAGTAACAGTGACCTTGACCTTCGACCTACAGGCATGGGCATGGTACGCGAGACACCGCCCTGTCATGGTGAACATTTGTGTCAAGTTATTTTGAAATCCCTCCATTTATAACAAAGTTACAGCCTGGACAAGAAAATGCTATTTTTAGTAACAGTGACCTTGACCTTGGATCTACAGGCATGGGCTTGTACTTGACACACCATCTTGATATGGTGAACAATTATACCAAATTATTTAAAAATCCAATAAGAAATAACTAAGTTAGAGCGGACAAGATTTTGCAAGAAAATTCTATTTTTAGTAACAGTGACCTTGACCTTGGACCTACAGGCATGGGTATTGAACGCGACACACCGCATTGTCATGGTGAACATTTGTGCCAAGTTATTTTGAAATCCCTCCATTCAAAACGAAGTTAAGGGCCAAGTGTATATTTTGCTTAACACTAAATGTAAGTGAAAAAGGGGCATAATTTGAAAAATATTGGAAGCAGGGTTATGGGTCTTGTTGGTTATGATGTAGATTTTGGTGGTGAAAATATATTTCAAGTTTCAAGGCAATATCTCAAGTAGTTTTAAAATTATGGGCAAAATGCATATTTTGCTTTACACAAAATATAAGAAAAAAGGGGCATAACTTGAAATATATTGACAGCAGAGTTATGGGTCTTGTTGGTAATGATGTAGAATTTGATGGTGAATATATATTCCAAATTTCAAGTTGATATCTCAAGTAGTTTATAAGTTATGGACCAAAGTGCATATTTTCCTTAACGCAAAATTTAAGTGAAAAAGGGGCATAACTTGAAAAATATTTGTAGCAGAGTTATGGGTCTTGTTGGTAATGATGTAGAATTTGATAGTGAATATATATTCCAAGTTTCAAGTTGATATCGTAAGTAGTTTTCAAGTTATGGACCAAAGTGCATATTTTGTTTAACGGACGCCGACGCCGACACGAGGGCGAGTAGGATAGCTCCCCTATTCTTCGAATAGTCGAGCTAAAAATACAAAAAAAGACATTTTCTGGCTATTATTTCAATAAATTTTCACTACGCGCAAGATCAAATTCCTGAATTTTACATTAAAAGCAGCTATAAACATATTAATTTTATTCATGGAAACACAGTCTATTTAGTATCATTCTGCACTTAAAATACACAGCCATGCCTTTTGTGGAAACCAAGACATAGTGAAAATCCAAAAAAAAATGACATTTTGATGCATTTGGAGTGGAAATCATTCATTTCATGAGACTGTTTTTTACTAAATTCTTCCAGTTGTCATATAAAATGTGTTTTTATGCATGAAAATAAACAATACACCTTGAATGGACACTGCTATTTACCCAGGGGCTTGTTTTTTTCCTGAAATGCCTCTAGGATGTCACTCCTCATAGGTAATCCTATATCAAAATCCCATGAAATAAAGAGTTATCAGATCCAAATGCTTTAAAAATAGTCAATATGCATGAAATGATTAAATTATTATGTCATTCAATTGCTCTGATTGTATAATAAAGCATATTTCATCAAATGACTTTTCTGTTTCAATTTTCTTTGTTGAAAGGGAGACAACTCAGGTTCTCTAAACTAAGTCTAATTTGCTATAACTTACAATTTTGTAGGTATAAATATAATAAACATATTCCTGCTATAATTATTTTCAAAAAATCTCAAGCTGGTGCTACAGTTTTGAAAACAAAAGTGTCAAGCAGACAATGTTTAAGGCCCCATGTTAAACAATTTCTAGTAAACATATTATGCCAGATTTAGTTCTGTCATAGAATCCATGGTTTTCTGGGACCAGACTCCCAAAAGAAAACCAGTTCACCACTTTTACAGAGAAATACTGCTATTCTCTGTTAAAAACAAAATTTAAAACTATTGTATACCTCAATCATAGTAGCAAATCAGTAAGTGAAATCCTTTTCAGTCAGAGATCTGTTTAACATACCAGCTGTTGGCATTTTATGGTCAAACTTGTCGCAACTTTCAGGAACCGACTTAAAATTATTTGTTCGCGAATTAATTAACTGCTTCGCAACTGAAATCCAACTCATACTGAACAAAAGTCACACATAAAATTCATTTTTTCTCATTTTGCCTTTATTCTATAACCAGTTTTAATATATAGCCACTCTACACTGTTCAATATTAGGCATCAAAAAACATACCTAACAAATCTGAGACTCACTGAAATATTAAGAAAGACTTCTAAAAGGGGAAAAACATAGTTTTTGTGTCTAAAAGGCAAATCTAATTCATTATAAAGTCACTTTTTCCTAACCAGAATTCAATCAAAGCCACACTTTTGATCCAAATATACCTTAAAGTGACCACCACCTCTAAGTTTCCTCAAATGCAAGCATTATCCTCAAAATCTAACAACCTTTTTATACCAAAATAAGCAAATGAATAACAAAAATGCACTCCCATGTATAGTTTTACAACAATCCTACCTTAAAAAGTGACAATTTCTATACTTTTCATGGGAAATATCATAAAGTGCAGGTCTCAACAAAGCTACAACACCATCTCCCAATCTGAATATAGTGAATAAGGCTATTTTCAACACTATCTTAATTCAGAGGCACCTTTATTAACAACTTACAATCAGACACCTTCTAACTGCTGCAAATGTATGTAGAAATTCTTTAGATTTGTCAATATTCACAAAATTAACAAATTGTATACAAAATCAGTTTCAAACAAGGCGCTCAATAGATCACATACATCCAGAGTCTTGCTGCCTTTAGGTCAGCGTACACTATTGCGTTTCCCTATATGTTCTATATAGAGTCTTGGGAGTCTCCTTGATTTATTTATTCGTAGACAATATCAGGCATGGTCTTCTGATGAAGTTTGAATATAAATCTACATAAAAACACAGATGAACATATCTATAGATGAAATACCACCATGACCGTAGGTTTCTACCTCAAATTTCACTTTGAAGACTGCCACCCTTGCCTATTGACTAAATTTACTTGTGGCTAGCCTGTTTATAGGCATTATTTTAAAAGTAATTTTTTTCTCATCCAAAATGTTTTGGATAATGATTTTTGGTTCCAACAGCTGCAGAAATACACAATTTCTATTTTTTAGAATGAGTTTTATTTTTTCTTTAGCTATATTGGCCAATCAGCTAATGTTTCTATAGAGTCTTACGGGTTTCCCCTAACTTTTTTTTAACCAATCAGGAAGCACCTTTTATTTAGTGTACGCTGATCTGCAAGGCAATTTTCAAAGGTTAATTACTTGTAAATAGTCCACCGGATGTTCCTACTCGGGCTCAAGCAATGGCTGACACTAAATAGTTCCATTTTTTTTTGCATTTTGGGGGCATTAATTGACAAGTATGGGCTGAAAGGGACATGTTTAGTAAATGGCATGCTTTTACTGACACACTGATACCAAATTTATGTTTAGAAATGGAATCTATGAAAAAAGGCCCCGGTTTTAAGACGGCATATGTAAAACAGTTTTGAAGTTCACACCGTAGTGAAAAAAAACAGACCACCGGATTCAAGATGGCAAATCTCTGTTAATTGATACATGACCCCTACTTTTCTTGCTGGAAATGGATAATACAAACACTTAGCTTTAAAAGCATGTAAGTTTACCCCTTGGGAAATGGTACCAGCTATGATTGCCAGCATGTTGAAGCATGTCATGTTTACTATAGCTTATATAGGGAAATCTATTTACAGGTCTTACACCTATAAGAAGTACAAGTGGAGGGCAGAATTTGAATATTTATATTATCTGCAATGTTATTTTCCACTAAAATTGTGTGCTGACCAATTCTAAGCAAATTTGAAAGTCAAAAATCAGTATAACTGTGTTGCAGGAGGCAAACTTAGGTTTTAATTAGGTTTGGGGTCATTTTTAACTGTTTTTGCCTTAAAAATGCCACAATTGATACCCTGTGTGGCTCATTTTGCATGTGTCAGCTCAAAAAGTGAGTTGCTTTTATTAGTTGAGATGTTTTACTATTATTCATAACCATGTTTTTGAGAAATTTGATGGTTTTCAATTTTTATTAAAAAGAAATGAATTTGTAGGTTTAGGCGCTTGGCCGCAAACGCGTACCAGAATAGGTGGTGTTGGAAAATTCCTCATACTGAGTTCATTTTCGCTAACTGAATGCTGAAACTTGGTAGATATATTGCAAACATCATATTATTGAATAAAAACAGAAAATATAAGATATTGAAAAACACAAGTTTTCTTATGTATTTCTTAAATGGCATGCTTTTACTGACACACTGATACCAAATTTATGTTTAGAAATGGAATCTATGAAAAAAGGCCCCGGTTTTAAGACGGCATATGTAAAACAGTTTTGAAGTTCACACCGTAGTGAAAAAAACAGACCACCGGATTCAAGATGGCAAATCTCTGTTAATTGATACATGACCCCTACTTTTCTTGCTGGAAATGGATAATACAAACACTTAGCTTTAAAAGCATGTAAGTTAACCCCTTGGGAAATGGTACCAGCTATGATTGCCAGCATGTTGAAGCATGTCATGTTTACTATAGCTTATATAGGGAAATCTATTTACAGGTCTTACACCTCAAAATGTCTCCAATAAGTCAGAGGGGCTGTCGGACACTTCGACCCCTAACTATTTCGACCCCTTACCTTTTCGACCCCTAAGACATCTCGACCCCTGCCACTTCGACCCCTAGGACACTTCGACCCCTTAATTTTTATGGACATCTCGACCCCTTAATTTATAAACTGAAAAACAATATTTAATTTTGCATGATATGCTTTTTGACATATTTATAAACGTATTACAGAAATGACACCGGGACAATAATCTAACGACCTCGCAGATTATTTCAAAATGAGCTGAATAAAAACAAATATCCTGTTTTAAATCTCTGGAAGAAAAGAAGCAATCTTCTATGTTTTTAACAGAATTTAATTCAACGACAAATACATACACTCAAATAATTGCAATAACAAACATACTTGTACGAGCCTAACAAATACAATTTATACCAATCACATCAGAGTAAAAACCGAATTATGCATTTACAGTGCAATGACATTATAATTATACAATTTCTGTATACTTCAAATGAGTTCAGAGATATGCTTTAAATGTAGAGATTGCAATATGTGGATTGCATTTTCAATCAATTTTCCATACAATTTTTATTTTAAGTTCTAAATTGTAAATGGTAAAAAAGGAAACTAAAAATTTAACTTTTACAAATAATTTTAAAGCAACTTATTTAAGATTACTTTTGCTACTTCGGGGTATTTGTGAATTTACCGGCCCAGGCATTTCGAAATGCTTATGTTTCATATTTGATTTAAAAAAAATGAAAATACATAGGTTGGGCTGCTATTCTAGAACATTTTTGAAGTCTTTTTGTGTAACGATTTTAATTTATTTATGCAATTTTCTTACAATTATCAACTTTTTGTGACTTAATGTGACAGATTGTTAATACACAAAGTGTCACATATTTCTAACCTGATGATTTACCTGGGATCCATAGTCCTTTGTAACAATTATCACCTTTCTAGACTTCCTGGACAAATAATATTAATTATCGGGTTTAAATGGACCCTGATACCAACACACAAATAAACTTTCCTTTGATTAAATGCGTTATTAAAAAAACGAATTCTGAACAGATGTTGAAGAATCCTCTCAATGATTGTAAAACACAAAATAGTATGCCACACTGGCTGTATGCATACCAAACTTTTATTTATCTTATAAAATAAGATTTTGATTTACAACTGTAACGCAAACAAAAACTATAAAGCAGCCTAATTTCTAAATTTCATTAACAATTTTTAACTTATTGATTTCCGCATAACAAATAAGTAAAATTGTTGATGGATTTGTCCAAACAGTTTAAGTGTTTTACGTAAATACTAAACTAAATAATACTACATTACAATGGGACCATCATTTAACTCGTGGGATTAGGTTTGATGCATGATAAATGCGCAATAATTAGATTCCAGCGAAATCACACCCTTTCATAGTATGTTAAAAAAGAAATATACACAATGTTCAAATATATCTCTAGCGCGAAAACTTTGCCCGCGAAACATAATGATAACACAACATATTTTAAAGTCCAGTTGTTGACAATATAAACCTTATAAACTATTTCTACATTTATTGTATCAAAAATGATTAAACATAAAATCCCTTTTATTACATTTAATTGTATCATATTTATGTACGTCGTATACTGAAAATTGTATGTTAAATATGAAAATGTTAATTCATTTAGAAATTAAAAAGGGCCTGTGTACAAAGCAAATCCACATTATGATAAAAAACATTGGATCTAAAAGACAAAAAAAGTTATCTACATAGAAGAAAAGGCAAATAAAAATATGCAAAGACATAGAGTGAACTATTATTATAGTTCATTTTAAAAGTCTCTTAGTGCGACGATTTTAATTTATGCATTAGCTTATAATTATAAACTGTTTGTGACTTAAAATGTCACATATATTATTGTTATGTTATGTTATATTCTTTTGTATCAATTATCACCTTTTTAGACTTCCCCTCTGGACAATAATATTAATTATCACGTTTAAATTGCTATACTAACACACAAATAAACTTTCCTTCGATTAAATGCTTTAATCAAACGAATTTTGAACAGATTTTGAAGAATCCACTCTAGAATTATAAAACACAAAAAATAAAGCAGAATAAATTTTTAATTTCATCGATATTTTTTTAACTTATTTGTTTCCGCATATCAAATAAGTTATGTTTGACCTGGGTTGAAGTATACTTTAACCCAGGTTTGACTGATTTTTCAAAATTTAGTGTTTCTACTTAGTTCAAGTTGTAACACAAACTTTGAAAATAAATCAACAAATTAATATTTAAATACCAATTCTGCATTTAATAGTTCAAAAATATATTTGAATATATTAAAATAGTTTTTAAAAGTAGGGGTCGAAGTGTCCAACCAGGTAGGGGTCGAAGTGTCTTCAAACCAGGGGTCGAAATGGCAAGGGATCGAAATGTCTCAGAAAATATGTAGGGGTCGAAATGGTAAGGGGTCGAGATGTCTTAAAGATGAATATGAAGGCTGTCGGACACTTCGACCCCTAACTATTTCGACCCCTTACCTTTTCGACCCCTAAGACATCTCGACCCCTGCCACTTCGACCCCTAGGACACTTCGACCCCTTAATTTTTATGGACATCTCGACCCCTTAATTTATAAACTGAAAAACAATATTTAATTTTGCATGATATGCTTTTTGACATATTTATAAACGTATTACAGAAATGACACCGGGACAATAATCTAACGACCTCGCAGATTATTTCAAAATGAGCTGAATAAAAACAAATATCCTGTTTTAAATCTCTGGAAGAAAAGAAGCAATCTTCTATGTTTTTAACAGAATTTAATTCAACGACAAATACATACACTCAAATAATTGCAATAACAAACATACTTGTACGAGCCTAACAAATACAATTTATACCAATCACATCAGAGTAAAAACCGAATTATGCATTTACAGTGCAATGACATTATAATTATACAATTTCTGTATACTTCAAATGAGTTCAGAGATATGCTTTAAATGTAGAGATTGCAATATGTGGATTGCATTTTCAATCAATTTTCCATACAATTTTTATTTTAAGTTCTAAATTGTAAATGGTAAAAAAGGAAACTAAAAATTTAACTTTTACAAATAATTTTAAAGCAACTTATTTAAGATTACTTTTGCTACTTCGGGGTATTTGTGAATTTACCGGCCCAGGCATTTCGAAATGCTTATGTTTCATATTTGATTTAAAAAAAATGAAAATACATAGGTTGGGCTGCTATTCTAGAACATTTTTGAAGTCTTTTTGTGTAACGATTTTAATTTATTTATGCAATTTTCTTACAATTATCAACTTTTTGTGACTTAATGTGACAGATTGTTAATACACAAAGTGTCACATATTTCTAACCTGATGATTTACCTGGGATCCATAGTCCTTTGTAACAATTATCACCTTTCTAGACTTCCTGGACAAATAATATTAATTATCGGGTTTAAATGGACCCTGATACCAACACACAAATAAACTTTCCTTTGATTAAATGCGTTATTAAAAAAACGAATTCTGAACAGATGTTGAAGAATCCTCTCAATGATTGTAAAACACAAAATAGTATGCCACACTGGCTGTATGCATACCAAACTTTTATTTATCTTATAAAATAAGATTTTGATTTACAACTGTAACGCAAACAAAAACTATAAAGCAGCCTAATTTCTAAATTTCATTAACAATTTTTAACTTATTGATTTCCGCATAATTCGAAATGAAAACGCTTGATTGACAGTGATTATTGGAAATTATGACATTTTGTTTTTTTTCATCTTCAATTTCCCTGGGGCAATGGATTAACATCCCGTTTTAGATAAGATGTTATTCAATTATCTTTTCTTATTAATTGATATGTTTACTCAATCATCTTTTATTTCTCAGTTGGGTTACAATTTCAATGTAAGTGTTACAGTTTGAATACGCATGCGCGAAGTATGGCGGTGGTTTTTTGAAAAAGGCAGAGAAAAATACAAAAATATTGGATTTTAAGTGATTTATAAGTGAACTATCTGGATATAAAAGTGTTAAAACGTTATCATGTTGCTTTTGGAGGAATTGCTGATCATTTTATGTGTTGAATATAATGACTAAAAGCAAAAAACGCAAACCAGCCTCACCTGGCATTTCACCTGTTGATAAACCTGCAGACAAACAATTAGAGACACAGTGTAAGAAAAAGAGTCGGAATACTAATAAAGACAGTGTAAATATGGCACAGAGCGGACAATCGCCTTCAGGTACTGTGAATTTTAATAGTGGGCCACAAAATACCGGTCAAATGAATGGTCTCAATACACCCCAGTACTCAATGCCGCCATTATACCAGTACCCGCCTATGTATGGTTATATGAACTCCGGATCACCGATTCTTACACAAAACAGTCAACAATCCCAACAAAGTGTCCTATCTTCTGACCTATTACAACCAATTATGCAAAAATTGGAGCAAATTGACAAGAAACTGTGTCAACTTGACAGGATTCAAACAATAGTGAGCGATTTAGCGGCTCGGGTAAATTCAATGGACTTAAAAATAAGCGATATTGAAAACAGCCAGAAGTTTACGTGCGAGCAGTATGATACACTTTCAGAGTGCGCAAACTTAAATAAACGAAAAGTTGATCAACTTGAGAGCCATATTCAAAAATTGTCTGCTGAAAATAAAACGTTGAAACAAAATAGCCAAAGCTTGAGTGATAGCGTCATAGACCTCAAATGTAGATCTATGCGTGACAATCTTTTATTTTTTGGTATACCAGAGGGTCCCGTCTCGAATTTCTTCATTCATGAACCAATGATCAATACTGAAAGATCACCTCTTCAAAGCAGCGAATCTATGGAAACAGAACGCTCGGAGGAACGCACGTTAGAGGCATCGTCTGCTGAACACGACAGTCATCTTCCGGTCCGTGAAACAACGGCTGACAGACCCGTAATTGTCACAGATGATTGTAGATTAAAGGTTTATCGTTTTTGTGAAGATGTTCTAAAAATCAAGGATCCACAAAATACTGTAAGAATCATTAGGGCTCACCGTATTGGTAAATTTAATAGAGAGAAAATCCGCCCGATTGTCGCAAAATTCGACGAAGAAGCGAAACCTTTACTTAAGGAGTATTTGAAAGCTGTTAACTTACGCCCCACTCCATATAATGTCGCCGACCAGTGGCCGCAGGAGGTTCAGGAACGCCGGAAATCGCTGATCCCCATCATGCATGAAAAACGCTCCAAGGGTCAGAGAGCAGTCTTAGTGAGGGACAAGTTATTTGTCAACGACGTAGAATACGTGCCATCACCGGTCATTGACGCTGATAATTGTGTGTAGGATACACAGGAAAAGACTGACTTAAGCTTCCTATCATGGAATGTTGAAGGGTTATCTAGCTGTTTAAAAGATGAAGACTTTTTAAATTTTGTTAAAAGTTATGACGTTCTTTTTTTCAGTGAAACTTGGGAACGAAAAAATGACTCATTTTCTATGGATGGTTTTCAATGCATTACTGTGCCTAGAGTAGAATCTTTAAAACCAAATGTTAGAAGAGGGCATGGTGGAGTCTGCCTATTCTTTAAAGATAAGCTTAAAGATGGAATTCAGATTGTTAGAACTGACAGTAGAGGTATTATTTGGGTGAAACTTTGTAAAACATATTTCCATTCTGAGCATGATATTTTTGTCTGTTTTTTATACATACCACCAAGCAATTCTGTATATTATAATTTGGTAGATACAGATTTCTTTGAAATTCTGGATCAAAATATTCGTGAATTCTCACCTCTTGGTAAAATTTCAGTAATGGGCGATATGAATGCCCGCTGTGGTAAAAAATCAGACATTATACAATCATCTTCAGATTTCGATAGTTTTATACATGTTATAGAAAATGATGACTCTGAGAGTATTCTCCAGAATTTACCTGAGAGACAAACCATGGACCATGTTGTTAATGCATCAGGCAATAAGCTTATTGAACTATGTATTAGTACTGATCTTATAATTGTAAATGGCCGTGTGCCAAGTGATCAATATGGTTCGCTTACATACTTATCTAGCAATGGTAATAGTCTTATAGATTATGCTCTGATTTCATACGAGTTGTTTCCCTTTGTCAATAGTTTTGTCGTGCACGATTTGACATCGTTTTCCTCGCATAGGCCAATAAATTTAATCTTAAATTTGAATTATGAAGTTGATAATTTAAAATATGATACTATTTCTTATGAGAAATTATTATGGAATACTGATAAAGTAAATGATTTTAAAAATGTTATATCTGATCAAATTCTCGAGTTTAGCTCCGTCGTTGACAATGTCGTTGCAGAAGTTATACCTTTAGATGTAGGAATTAATACAATCTCTGATATGCTATATAATGAAGCTTTTAAGATATTTGGTATAAAAAAGACTATAAATCCTAACCGTGTAAGTAAGCGAAAATATAAAAGTCCCTGGTACAACAATGAATGCGAAATCGCGAGGCGAAATTTAAAATATGCAAATAAAATTTATCGTAAAAACGGATCGCCGACTAATGCGGAAGTGCTTATCACGAATCGCCGCTTATTCAGACTGGCTAAACGAAGGGCTCGTGCAAAATTCAACTTGCTACAGAAAAACAAAATGAATGTGTTATCCAAATCTAGTCCTCAAAAGTTTTGGAGTGAAATAAGGAAATTAAGGAAAACAAAAAATAAATCGAAAGTATCACATAATGAATTTTATGAACATTTCAAAAATCTTTTTTCAAGTGATGAAGTTTTTAAAAATGACTTAGTTGAAGATCAATTATATGAACATGAAAATATTATCAATATTGACCAATTAGATTGTGACTTCACTAATGATGAGGTATTACAAGCGTTGAATTCGTTGAAGCGCGGTAAAGGTGCGGGCGCGGATTTATTAATCCCCGAAATATTTATTGATTGTAAAAGTATTTTATCACCTCTCATGTGTAAGCTCTTTAATTACATTTTCGCAAAGGGTATTTATCCTAGCTCATGGTGCTCAGGGGTTATAGTTCCGGTACCCAAAAAGGGTGATCCGAGCGATGTTAACAATTATCGTGGAATAACTTTAACAAGTGTTTTTTCTAAAATATTTTCGATATTATTAGATACGCGATTGCGTAAATGGGCTGAAAGCAATAATTTGCTATCTGACTATCAATTTGGATTTAGAAAAGACAAAAGCACAACTGATTGCATATTTGTATTAACATCAATAATAAACAAGATAATTAAACATGAGAAAAGGAAACTTTATGTATCAATGATCGATTTTCGTAAATGTTTTGATATGTTGTATAGAAATGGTATTTGGTATAAACTTATTGTTCAGGGAGTCTCATCGAAAATAGTTAAGATCCTGCGAAGTATATATTTAAGTGTAAAGGCTTGTGTTAGAAGTAATGGTGCTTTATCAGAGAATTTTGACACATATATGGGTGTAAAGCAGGGTGAGCCCCTATCGCCCTTGTTGTTTATTTTCTTTGTTAATGACATGTATGAATCTTTAAATAGTGCTGATGTACCTTGTTTTACTTTGGATGAAATGCAGATTTTCTTATTGCTATTTGCTGACGATTTAGCATTATTTTCTTATACTGAAGAAGGTCTTCAATTATTATTGAATAAATTAGCAAGTTATTGTAATAAATGGGGTGTTTCTGTTAACACTGATAAAACGGTTGTAATGGTTTTTAAAACCGGAAACAGACAAGAGCATGTGCAGTTGTTTTATGATAACAAATTATTGGCTGTAGTTAAGCAGTTTACTTATCTAGGTGTTAACATATCATCAAACGGTAACTATTACAGAGCTCAAAAGTCGCTATCAGATCAAGCATTAAAAGCATTATTTTCGCTAAATTTTCTTTTTGATGAGGTTTCTTTAAGTATTTCAGAAAAATTAAAACTGTTTGACGCAATGATTTCACCTATTTTATTTTATGGATCAGAGATTTGGGGATTTCATAAAGCCCCTGACATTGAACGAGTACACTTGAAATTCTTAAAACAGCTATTAGGTGTTAAGGTGCAAACTACAAATTCTGCAGTATTTGGTGAATTTGGAAGATTCCCATTTGAAATATTACGTAAAGTAAGAATTGTTAAATATTGGTATCGAATATTACAGTTACCAGATTCATTTATTTATAAAATGTTGTTTTTAAAGGACGTAAATGGTATACATATAAACAGCTGGTTCATAAATTTGAATTCTATGTTAAAAGAATTAGGTTTTTCTTATCTGTGTAATAAGGTAAACATAGAACCAATAGAAATCCAAAGAGTTATTCAAAGAATATATGATCAATACTTACAAAAATGGTGTTCAGAATTAGAAAACTTTTCAAAGCTTGATTCGTATAAATTGTTTAAATGTGATTTTGTAGAAGAAAAATATTTGAGTTGCATTGAAAACAGTAAATATAGAAAAGCTCTATCTAGATTCCGTTGTTCATCTCATAAATTGGCTATTGAAGAAGGAAGGTTTAGAAACATAGAAAGAAACAATAGACTTTGTATACAATGTAATCAACATCAAATTGAAAATGAATACCACTTTCTGTTAATTTGCCCTAAATATAGAACTTTACGAACGGAATTGATTAAACATTACTATATTTCCTGGCCCAATCATTATAAATTCAAAGCGTTATTACAAACTAAAAGCAAGAAAGAGTTAAATAACCTTGGTAAATTTATTTTTTTAGCAATGCAAAAAAGAGATAGTAATGGTTTATTTTGAAATGCATGTTAATAGCTATTGTAGCGCATTTTGTTAATTAAACGAATCACTTATATTATACGTTTGTTAACTACATGTACATTTACCATGCCTCTTATATCATACTTTTCTTGTGTTTTTCTCTTATACTTTATATGCCGCCATTGTAAATTGTGTTTGGCTCTGAACATGTATTTGTTTAATGCCAATAAAAATTTGACTTGACTTGACTTGACTTTCGGCTATGGATGGGTAAATGTCTAAGTGCATTACATTGGAGGTGTTAATTGTCAAGAGTTTTGGTTTTTATTGGCATGTTGAAGCATTAATCCAAGTTGAACAAACTCGATTTGTCAAACTTTTGGACCCTTCTCTTTCCTTTCTGTAAAGCTACAAAATATTTTTTTTTGCAAATGCAACACTAGACCTTCTTCATTAAAAACGATTTCGGTAGTAAGATTTGCGCACTTTTTTGCGCATGATACTCTTCAAACATTTTCTTGTCAGTATCATTGCGCTCACATGTAAATTTAAAATTATGTTTTCTATCGCTTAGTTTTTATGAATTTATGTAAATAGAATTTCAAGGAATTTCTATGAATTGTAGCAATAGTTTAATTTTGGTATGTTTATTAAATTATACAAATTACATTGACAATTTTGTAATTTGTTTTTTTTATTAGATGTTATTTTAGGTTAAAAAAACTCAATAAAATATACAAACTTTAAACAAAGGGAAATAATTACAATTGCTAAATATTAAACGCCGGTTTTCATGGAATCGGTTCTTACATGCGTAAAACTGCTAATGGAAAGGTGAAATATGCATATCAGGAATTGCCACATTCAGAAAAAAACAGCCTCCCCACACAGTCAAGAAGAAGAGAGGGAGAGAGAGCATGGTTAATAAAATAATCAGTTTCAAAAAGACGCCACTAACAAACAACAAAAATGAGAACCCGAGGGGTTACCGCCTTGGAACGGTCAGTGGCAAATTAAATTGCCACTGGGGGTTTAAACCAGGTTCTAGGGTGCACCAACCTCACACTTGCCCCAACAGGTTCTCGTATCACAAGACAAGTACAAATTGTCTTGGTGAAATAACTCCAACCCACCCATCAGCTCAACAATGTTGTATGCAAAAGCATACAAACATAAAAACATAAGAAGCTAATAGCATTGCAAAGCCAAAGGGCGGGTACTCAATGATCTTTCCGAGACCAGAGCATCTGGAGTAAAATCAGCAAGAACACGATGACAGGGATAAAAGAAACAAATCGAGCTTCTAGGTTCTTTTAAGAAAAGATTTCCCCATTAACCTTCATAAACTCTTAAACCCCTGCCACCGTCGTGCAATCAAAGAGGTAAGCATAATGATCAACTGTAGAAGGGTTAATCACTAGGCCTGCAGAGCGCTGTAAAATATCATGTTGGTAACCTTTCTTTTTAAATTTACAGATGGTTTTTACGAATAACCGGGAGAAATTAACACTGCCTTTTATCTTTTTAAGTTTATAAATTAAATCTCCATAAAAAACTGGTTGTGAAATACCTTGTTGCAAAAGTGATTTTAAACTGCATTTGTATTTATGAATTAAATCTGGGTATCGGCGATAAAACTTGCAAAAGGTTTTTCTTAATTTGTGATACCGATAACCTTGTTCTAAAAGTTTTTCTGTAATGCAAAGATTACGTTCATTGAAATCATCAACATCGTTGCAAGCTCTTGAAAAGCGAACAAGCTGTGAGATATAAACCCCATAAGATGTTGCACGGGGAACATCGCCGTCTAAAAACGGAAAGTTTACTATATTAAAATTAAAATCATCTCTTTTATCATAAACTTTAGTAGTGACATAACCATTTTCAATGGACAGATTTAGATCGAGAAAGTTTGCTTGCTTTTCTGAAGTGTTCGCTTTGTTAAGTTGTAGTTCTTTAGGATAAATCTTATTAACAAGTAATGGAAAATGGTTATTGTCTATATTTAATAAATCATCAAGGTACCTCGAGGTGTTGTTAAAAGCTGTAATTATATCATCTTGATGTTCAGTAGAAAGAGATAACATAAAGTCTCTTTCATAACAGTATAAAAACAGATCAGCAACAAGGGGTGCACAATTAGTACCCATTGGGATGCCTATTACTTGTTTATAAATAGAGGTACCGAATCTAACATAAATATTATCTAGTAAGAAAGTTAGCGACTCTATAAGGTCTTGACAAGTCCATAAGGTATAATTATCATAAGAACCATCTGTAAAAAATGCCCTATGTTCATTACAAGCGATGAAGGCTTTATTCTCTCTAGCAAACGTTTTTTCAATGAGACTGGTTAGTTTGTCTCTTATTAAATTATGAGGGAGCGAAGTGTATAATGTTGAGAAATCGTAAGTAGACAAACAGAACGCCCGATAATTATTTGATTTAAGCTTATTCAAAACGTCATTTGAATTCTTAATCGACCAAAATAAATTTTTGCCAGAAGTTTCAAAAACCTTATCACAATACCTAATTACGTGTTCTTTTATAGCTGTAAGACAAGATGTTAACAGCACAGATAATTTAGTAGTAGTGCAAGAACTAGAGTTAGCAATAAATCTTGCTTTATACGGTGTTTTATGCATTTTAGGTAACCAATACATAGTAGGTACTTTGTCTTGTTTCGGCTCAATACTGATTCTGAATTTTGTAATTTGTAGAGTGTGTGCAGTAACAATATCACTCTCAGATGAAGAAGTCAGTATATAAGCATTAGTGCTGTTCAGTTCTTCAGTTTGAATATTAATATAGTGTATTCGTCACACTATAATTACATTATTAGAAGCCTTATCAGCAGGTGTTAAAACAAATCTGTTATGAAAGTCTTGAATTCCTTTTTTCAAATGACGAAAGTTAAAACGAGGTCGAGGTGGTAATAAAGCAATGTTTCTTTCATAAAATGATATACGGGTGTCAATTATTTTGAATATGTGCTTTTTCCAGTTAGAAAGTGCATTAGGCTCGGCATGTTCTCTTTTGCACCATTTATTGCAAAATAAGTTCAAAGACTCGGCAATTTCAGCACGGCATGCATTAAAGTCAATTTTGGATGATATTCTATATTTGGGACCTTTAGAAATTAAATTACGAATTCTAGAGTCTTTGATTAAATTAAGATCACCGGTAACAATATGACCGGCAGGCTTATAGCAATATTTAGAAGTTAAACAATCTCAAGATTTTGGTGTATTTTCAATGATCTGTAAATCCGATGTAATTTTATTGTAATTAAAAATTGTATTTCTAGTTGGTTTGTTGTATTTATAACAAACCATAGGCGATTCAGTATTCTTAAAATAAATAGGAGCAGCCGATTGAACTGTTTTAACCAGTCTGAAATCTCCAGCATCTGATATGCTAATCGGTCGCCATTTCAGCCAATCAGATGCTTGAGATTTGAGACTGGTTTCTATTTTATAACCTTTAGCCCTGGTGTAAATAGCATTACAGACTAGACAATGCGTTGTCATGTGTGGATGTGAATGATGTGCAGTTTCAATAAGCAAACTGAAAAAAAAAACTGAAAATGAACGATTCATTTCATGTTGGTTGTCGACTCGAATTTGTAGTTGTTCATTTAGCTGTTTAAAATGTACATGTATATAATGTATAACAATATCATATGTGAAGTTAGCGAGTTATCGGCCTGGCGGTCTAGCGGCATTAACTTAAAATTTATCATAATTTATGTTTATCTTATCCAGCATCGTTAACTTTCCATATAAAATACAAACTGTTTGAAGTAGAAAAGCAGCAAAGTTTACTGAATTGTTGATCTACAGCAATTGAATTCAGGTCATGAGGTCAAAGGTCAAGGTCACTGCCAGGGCATATATTTTGTGAGAAATATCTGTTATAAACCAGGGCTCTGCCTAGGCTAAAAATTTAGGGAGAAGTGAGTCGCAACGACTCGCATGCAGCTTTAAAGTACACAAGTATGTTGATTTAAACACTACTGATATTCAAGTTAGTCATTTGCAGCAGCAGCAAATAAAACTTATACTCATTTTAAAAATAGAGAGGAGCAAGTTTATTTTATAACATTTGCAAGTTTATTTTATAACATTTAAATGCAGATATAAATGTATAGCATCTTGTCATGATATACTACATTGTATAAACAAATCATATAATTGTTAAAAAATCTCTAGCTAATGCTGTTCAGTTCTATTCTTAATCAGTCTCTATACTGATTCCTAAATTCTTAAATATTTGCGTAGATTTAATATAGGTTATCAAAATTAAATATATTATACCTGATGGTGCAGGATATTAGCCTCATTAGTTACATAGTTAATTTAATACAACACTAAGTTTAACGCTTAGACCACCTTATATATATATCGGCAATACATTTAAAAGAAAATATTTTGGATGATTTTCGAAATAAAAAATTAAAATATTGCCTATGAACAATTGCTGCGTTGATGTTTTAATAAAATTTTCGCGTCAGGATTTTAATTAACTGTGTCCTTGTCTAAAATGGCAAAATGTGGTTTCTTTTTATTACCTCCCTTTACTTTATTGCGCTTATTTTTGTTGCCGATTTTTGCTAGATTTTCAATTATTTATTAATGTAACTTTAATCAGTTAGCTGATAGCTTGAAACTGTGAAAGATAAAATCAACTTTGACAGCTTTTCGGTTGTTTGCTTCTATGTTAATTGATAGACAATGGACGACCTGTCAGACGACCGCTTACACAAAAGAATGACTAGTTTTAACTGGTAGTCCTTGTACAAACGATCACGAGACAAGTGGGAATCATGCTGATTGGGGTTAATTGGTAATTAAACACTGACAGACTTGACAGTTTATTGATGCTGCTATTGGACAAAAGTTAATTAAGCATATCGGCGGTCGGCGAATCATTGTGCGCACTCGTATTTTTATGTGTCTAGTAGGCGGGCATTTCATAAATCGGGTGGAGCGTAGTGAACAGATGGAATGTCATCGAACAAAATATTATTTTTATGATTTTTGTTAGGGCGAAGTTTGGAAAGTGAAGGCGACGATGTCGCCCGAATCGCCCACTAGGCAGAGCCCTGTAAACTTTATATTTAATATTGTATGTATGTTGTTATTGTAATAAATGTCTTTATATTAAGTATAACATGTAAACCAGATGTAAACTTATTATTGTCATAGAATCATATTTTCATTATTCAGGGGAGAGCACCACCCCTAGGTCACAAAATGAGTAATAACTTAAAAACGAACCTTGCAATCGTTATATTTCTTTCTGATTTCATGTAAAGAATACTTTTGAGTATAAAATAAGACATTTTAAAAAGAAATTCATGGTTACGTTTTTTTGATATTGAGTGAAAATGTCGAAAACATAATTTAAAAAAAAAATATTTTTATGTCGGTTTTTTTCATTTTTAATACCAATAAATTATTTATTTATGTCATGTTGTTAATTTTTTGTAAATATATTGGTTGCTTCTTGACAGATAAGTAAATATTTGTAATGGAACCTGTGTTTATTGTGTTTTATATGTTGAAAAATTATGTTTTCTTGTATATAAATTGTACCGCGCTATTTGTGAAAGACAGCAAATACCCATAGGTTGATTTTAAAGAAATTACTCAAAAACAAAGGTTGCAACCCCATATTTTCTTTCTTTATTTGAACTAAGCAAACTTTAAACTACTAATTGGGAGAAAATAAAAAAAATTCTTGGTAGGAATCTTACTGTAGAAATCGTCTTTAATACCAAGTCAGTAATTGCTCTTAGTGGATAACTAATGGCTTGAATGGTATGAATTTTTGGTGGAGATTTTAAAGAAAAAATGGGCATAAAGATTTCAGTTTTAAATATTTTATTTGATTTTGAAAAAATGTGTTTAATTATCTTGTTAATTCATAAAAGTAATATAACTGACTGTAGTTACTTTTTATAAAAAAGGTAAAGGTATATAAGAACATTTAAAATATACCATGTTTCGACACGCTTTAGAAAATCTCACTTATTTTTGCTCAAATCTCACTTAAAAATGTCACAAGTCTCACTTAATTATTTTTCGATACCTGGCATGTACGGTAAAGCAGTCTATGAAATTAACTGTACAGTTTTCATAAAATAAAGAAAAGATCTGATCAGTTATTTAAACAGTATATGAATTGTTGTGTCACAGTGCAACTTAAATTACATCTATTTCTCATACATATTAAAACATACTGGGTAGACAACATTTCAACTTTTTGCAAGCTGTCAACACTTGCTCCACAGAACACCAAATTGTAGTTTAAAAGTCCAAGATCCATTTACACAGTGGCACACAAAATCATTCGCTTTAGGTAGGTTTTTTGCTTTTTTCTCAGGAATTTCTGGTTCAAATTTGATCAAATAAAGAGCACTGTACTTCTGCTAATAAGCATTGTCATCAATTTTAACCTCATATATCAATAGCAGTGATCATCAGATAAGATTTGTTTCTATAAATAGCAACGACTGATAAGCCGTTGATAAAGGTAGTACAAACAATTGATGCTGTACTACCATCAACAGTGCATATACAATGACGGAAAGCAAAGAAAGTGTTCAAGAATAAATCTGACGCAGAAAAAGAAAAATTCAGCATTATTGTATGGACAATTTAATATTGACAGTAGATATGATGATCGACCCCATATGCAAGAAGTAAACTGCATTTATGAAAATGACAATATCTAATCATTTATAAGACAGAGCTATACATTTCATGGATACATCTTAATCAGATGTTTATTATTTATTATTTAATAAAGACATTTTAAGTACCCGGGGCTAAGCAACTTGGACAGTAATATGTTTTCCCTTAACAGCCCAAAAACAGGCTCAATCAACCCAAGACTGCAATCTTTTGATACATTTCGTGTTTTGCAGCATTCAAAGTCTTCTTTTCATCAATTTATAAAATATCCCACCGCTTGCTGTTTATTTTACACTAGCTACTAGTCTGATAATAATTTTGCTTGTCTGTTTTTTTAACTCACCTGAGCACAAAGTGCTCATGGTGAGCTTTTGTGATAGCCTGATGTCTGTCGTCCGTCCATCCGTCGTCAACTTTTTCTTCAAACGACTTCTTTTCTGAAACGGCTTGGCCAAATTTGACGAAACTTGCCACAGATGTTCCTTGCATGAAGCTCTTCCAAAGTTGTTCAAAGAAATCAATTCCATGCAGAACTCTGGTTGCCATGGCAACCGAAAGGAAAAACTTTTAAAAATCTTCTTGTCTGAAACCACAAGGCCTAGAGCTTAGATATTTGGCATTTAGCATCCTCTAGTGGAACTCTACAAAGATTGTTGAAATTATTTCCCAGGAGTCTACATTGGCCCCGCCCCAGGGGTCACTTCATTTTATATAGACATGTATAGGAAAAACTTTAAAAATCTTCTTGTCTGAAAGCACAAGGCCTAGAGCTTAGATATTTGACATTTAGCACCCTCTAGTGGAACTCTACAAAGGTTGTTCAAATTATTTCCCTGGGGTCAAAATTGGCCCCGCCACAGGGGTCACTTCATTTTGCGTAGACTTATAGGAAAAACTTTAAAAATCTTCTTGTCTGAAACCACAAGGCCTAGAGCTTAGATATTTGGCATTTAGCACCCTCTAGTGGAACTCTACAAAGATTGTTCAAATTATTTCCCTTGGGTCAAAATTGACCCCGCCCCAGGGGTCACTTCATTTTACATAGACTTGTATAGGGAAAACTTTAAAAAAAATTTTGTCTGAAACCACAAGCTGAGAGTATTTTTGTACTCAGGTGAGCGATATAGGGCCATCATGGCCCACTTGTTTTAATTTTCATGCATCAACAAAATGGTTTTTTAAGCCGGTCTATTTCTATCCTACTGCATTAAAAGAGATGCTGTATTGTCAATTCATAGAGGAATGTAGAATTTCGAAGAATAAGAGTTGATAATTTAAGAAAATAAAATACTTCATCGCCTAAATTACAGGCTTATTGTACTTAAAATATGCACTTGAACCCATGATATTGTTCTTGACATAATCACCATTGTAGACTCATATTATTGTCATAAACCTTTTTTATGCCAAAGAAGGGCATATAGTGTTAACCCTGTCTGTGTGTGTGCGTGTGTGTGTGTGTGTATGTTCGAACATCGTGTCCGCTCTGTAACTTCTTTATTTCTTGTTGGACTTCAAAATAACTTGTTATGAATGTTCATCATATCAAGACGGTGTGTCGCAAACAATACCCATGCCCGTAGGTCCAAGGTCAAGGTCACTGTTACTGAAAATAGAATTTTCTTGTCCGGGCTGTAACTTTGTTATTTCTTACTGGATTTCAAAATAACTTTATATAAATGTTCACTATATCAAGACGGTGTGTTGCACCCAAGGTCAAGGTCACTGTTACAAAAAATAGAATTGTCTTGTCCGGGCTATAACTTACGTATAAATGGAGGGATTTCAAGATAACTTGGCACAAATGTTTACCATGACAAGGCGGTGTGTCACGTACAGTACCCATGCCTCTAGATCCAAGGTCAAGGTCACTGTTACTAAAACTAGAATTTTTTTGTCCGGGCTATAACATCTTTATGAATAAAGGGATTTCAAAATAACTTGGCACAAATGTTCACCATGACAAGGTGTTTGTTTAAAATTGTCTCATTGCATTACCACCAACTCTTTCACTGACATTTCCATTATGAGCAGACAACAGTGCAGCATTTAAGTTACTTGATCTTCAAATTTATGCATATTCTTATAATTACTCACACGACACTGTCTTTGAAATGCTATTATTCCCATCATTGCACTTTAGTGTCTGGTAACCATGCATAGCGGGGGCATCCGTGTCCTATGGACACATTTCTAGTCTTTTTAGACACCATGCTTAAAATCCATGAACTGGGGTTCGTAATGACTGTTTCAGAGCTCTATAAACAGCAATTATGCCGCAATTTAACGCTTCACTCGGTGGATACGGCTTTTATCCCTTGTGCAACCAGTTTAGATCCACATTAACCAGAACATTAGATCAGGGTATACAATAGTGCTTTTGATAGGTTATCACGGGTATCAGGTTATTATACCCCCACAAACGAAGTTTGAGGGGGTATATAGGAGTGAGCTTGTCGGTCGGTCGGTCTGTCGGTCGGATTCTTCGTTTCCAGATGATAACTCATGAAAGGCTTGACAGAATTAAATAATTTTTGGTTCACAGGTATATCGTCATAAGATACAGGTCAAGTTCGATTTTGGGGCTGGTGGGATCAGTGTCAAGGTCACTGTTACTAAAAATAGAAAAATGGTTTCCAGATGATACACTTCACAGATTTAATCCTTGTTAGGTAAATAGATGTAACATCACAAGATACAGGTCAAGTTCCACTTTGGGGCTGGTGGGGTCAATGTCAAGGTCAGTATTACTAAAAATAGAAAAAGGGTTTCCAGATAATAACTCATGAAAAACTTCACAGATTAAATCCTTTTTTGGTACATATATGTAATATCAGAAGATACAGGTCGAGTTCGACTTTGGGGCCTGAGGGGTCAGTGTCAAGGTCACTGTAACTTAAAAAAGAAAAATTGTTTCTGGACTATAACTCATGAAATACTTCTTAGATTTAATTATTTTTTGGGACACAGATGTAACATAACAAGATAAAGATTAGGTTTGACTTTGGGGCCTGTGGGTTCAAGGTCAAGGTCACTGTTATTTAAACTTCAAAACTTTGTTTCCACTCAGTAACTATAGCTTGGAATGAGATTCTTAAATGAAATTTGGTGTATTGATGGTTTTTGTGAAGATGACTTTTGGGATTCAAGGCCTGTGGGGTCAAGGTCACTGTTACTAAAAATAGAAAATAAACTGTATGCTCAATAACTTTGGTTCAGAATGAGATATTGCGATGAAAATTGCTATATAGGTAGTGTCTGTAAAGACGAAACTTGGTATTGAAATTGGGCCTGATGGGGTCAAGGTCACTGTTACTAAAAATAGAAAAAATGGTTTCTGGATGATTTCTCATAAACAATGTTTGGCACACAGTTCTTAGATAAAAGTTAGATAAAGGCCACTGTTACTAACATATTTAAACCATTTCTGCTCAATAAATTTAGAAGGAATGAGATATTGTGATGAAACTTGCTGAATATGTGGCTACTGTGAAGACGACACTTTGGATTGAAAGTGGGGCACATTATGCCATTGATTCGAAGCATTCTCAGTTCAATTATCAAGCATACATGTGGGGGTATTTAATCACTTTCAGTGATAATTCTAGTTTATGACAAGTAGAAAACAGTCTAGATCTCAGAATGCACTGATGTGCTGAATGATCTTGATCTACACTGGTTGCACGTAGTGTATAAGCCGTATCCCACGGAGTAAATGTTGAGAAAGCTTTGATTATGAAAGGGACAAAAAGTAACATTACTTCTTTGGTATACCAGATATTTATTTAATCAAGAAGATCTACCACAGCATTTACTGTATATACATTTATTTCATAAATAGAGTGAATGTTCTTGTATTGTAAGTTTAGCCTTCTCACCATTTACAGCATATACTTTTTTACTATCTGCCTTTATTGTTAAAAGTTGCTTTTACTACCTTTGGCTTTTGTGTACCACTTATGGATTGAATCGATAGTTGATGGTTTCCATTTGGGTATGGAAAACAGTTGGGTTGTTTAAAGTGTGTGAAGCCCGAAGGGCTTCACGCGTACTTTAAACAATCCAACTGTTTTTCATACCAAAATGGAAACTATCAAATATTGATTCAATCCTTATATTTACACTCATAAATAATCTTATTAATACAGAAATAACTTGAATAATTCGTGATATTACGGCTTTTTTGAATGGCTGTTGGAACAGCTACGTTGACGACAAAGTGAATGACGGCACGCTTTTTCGCAGCAACTCGTGGCAAAACGTGCGTGCACGGCGACGTCACACGTCAAAAATTGTGCAACGTCCAATAAATTGTGAACGGTTCTACTATAGCCACGCCTTTTAAATAATTACGTCACACTGTTTACCATTGGAAATTATGATTCCTTAAATAAATAAGACTTCATCTTAGAGGACGAAGATGAAGTGTAAATATATGGTGTTGATGACGTTATCACCGATCACTGCTATTGGCTGCTGTTTTCTCAAGCATTCCAAGAAAAATTTTGTAGGAAATCTTTGAATGAAAGAGAAAACAACTTCCGACTGACAATGAAGGTTAACTGTTGATGAAAATGCTCTTTATCTGATCAAAAAACCTACCTGAAGCAAGACATTTTGTGTGTGCACAATATTCTATAAGTCACACATAGCCACACTGATTTATTTTCTCATTATTGGCAAGTAATAACTCTTTCTTATTTGCAGATGGCCAGATCAGACTAGGAAACACCATACCGATTCCACCAGGTAAAATGCAATACGATTTAATAACATTACTGATATTTGCAGCATACATATTTTACCAGGGTTGGGCGGTAAATACCACCCCCGGTATTTACCGGTGGTATTTACCGCCCTGGAAAATACTCCCCAAAGTGGAAAATACTGGCAAATACTACTCAAATGAGTTTTTTGCCTTAAAATACTGTAGAAATCTTAACTTAGTTGACTGTTTTTAATGTATAATCATAATAATAATTAAATTACTCATATATTTTAATTAAATTTCATATCAGGTTATCACTTTAAGCACTTTAAAGTAAAAATAATTCTTACAGAATTGTCTTTTTTTACTCTAAGAACCAAAAATACAGCAGGTAAGAAATTAATGCTGATCCACCTGTGCACCTGGCCATTGACACAAGCAAGGCCATAATGTTTAGTCTATTAAAATAACATTACAGGGGGCTGTAATAGCCAGGGGCAACAAAGGCAACAGTAAAGTGTCATAAATAACCTATACAATTTGTCTAGGTGCAAGTAAGTGGTTGTGTATTGATGTGACTGCAGAAAGCTGCCAAACTGGTGTTCTGTTACAGGTATCTTAGGGGGAAATAGGAGATTGACTGGTAGACAGAGGCTTCTTTGTATCTAAACCTTATTTGTTATTGTATTCATCTACCGTATACCCCCGTTTTAAAGCTCCCCCCCCTAATAAACGCCCCCTCCCCTTTTTCATTCTAAAATTTTTCAATCAGGGGCAGAAAGACATTTAAAATTGACAAAAAAGTACAAATAATTATACCCCCGCTTCGAAGAAGAGGGGGGTATACTGTTTTACCCTTGTCCGTTCGTCCGTCCGTCCGTCCGTCCGTAACAAAACTTCCGTCACATTTTTCTCAGCAACTTTAACATGCAGCAGCCTGATATTTTGTATATTGCGTAATCCTATAGTCCCATGTGGTGTAATGAAATTTCATGCTCCTTGCTCATCTACTTCCTGTTTGCCACATATTTTTAGATTTTGTAACTATGAAGGTGCATTACATAGACCAAAAGGCATGTTAATTTTCCGTCGCAGTTTTCTAAGCAACTATAACATGCAGCAGCCTGATATTATGCATATTGCTTTATCCTATAGTCCCATATGGTGTTAAGCAATTTCATGCTTCTTGCTGATCTACTTCCTGTTTGCCGAGTATTTTAGGTTTTGTTACTATAAAGGTGTCTTACATCAACCAAAGGGCATGTTAATTTTCCGTCACAGTTTTCTTAGCAACTATAACATTCAGCAGCATGACATATTGCATAATGCTTTATCCTATACTCCCATATGGTGTAAAGCGATTTCATGCTCCTTGCTCACCTACTTCCTGTTCACCGAATACTTAGATTTGTACACATAGTCGACATACATGCACAATTTCCATCGCAGTTTTCTAAGCAACTATAACATGCAGCAGCCTGATATTTCGCTTAATGCTTTATCCTATACTCCCATATGGTGTAAAGCGATTTTATGCTCCTTGCTCATCTACTTCCTGTTTACCAAATACTTAGATTTGTACACATAATTGACATACATGCACAATTTCCGTCGCAGTTTTCTAAGCAACTATAACATGCAGCAGCCTGATATTTTGCTTAATGCTTTATCCTATACTCCCATATGGTGTAAAGCGATTTTATGCTCCTTGCTCATCTACTTCCTGTTTACCAAATACTTAGATTTGTACACATAGTTGACATACATGCACAATTTCCGTCGCAGTTTTCTAAGCAACTATAACATGCAGCAGCCTGATATTTTGCTTAATGCTTTATCCTATAGTCCCATATGGTGTAAAGCGATTTTATGCTCCTTGCTCACCTTCTTCCTGTTTACCAAATACTTAGATTTGTACACATAGTTGACATACATGCACAATTTCCGTCGCAGTTTTCTAAGCAACTATAACATGCAGCAGCCTGATATTTTGCTTAATGCTTTATCCTATAGTCCCATATGGTGTAAAGCGATTTCATGCTCCTTGCTCATCTACTTCCTGTTTACCAAATACTTAGATTTGTACACATAGTCGACATACATGCACAATTTTCGTCGCAGTTTTCTAAGCAACTATAACATGCAGCAGCCTGATATTTTGCTTAATGCTTTATCCTATACTCCCATATGGTGTAAAGTGATTTTATGCTCCTTGCTCATCTACTTTCTGTTCACCGAATACTTAGATTTGTACACATAGTTGACATACATGCACAATTTCCGTCGCAGTTTTCTAAGCAACTATAACATGCAGCAGCATACCCATTCATTATTCCGACCATTTCCATATCCATATAGCTGTGCCTTGGAAGAAATTGTTTTAAATTCAGGTAAATACTCTATAACATTTCACACCCTTTATTCATATGTTACATGAAAGTTACATTATGCTTGTCATATTTCTCACAGCGGGGGTATCACTAGTGAGCATCAGCTCACAAATTAACTTGTTAAATTAGATCTTACCTTTTCTGACAATAATCCAGTATTATTCCAACACAAATCAATTGAAAACTGTTAAACACTTTTTATTATCACAACTTTAACAATAACAGTAAACTTGTAAGGTATTATTTTTTTCGCATAAAATGTTACGCCCCCGGGGGCGCTAAAACGGGGGTATACGGTATATTTATTGTAAGTTGTGGACATTACTTGTTTATAATTAAAATTAACCCTCTAAAATGCTGACTCCATTATTGTTAAAAATTGAAATTTGAATGTGTCCATATGCTGACTATAAGGGATACATTGTATTGTATAAATTCCATGGGTGGTCAATTCAAATGACCACTTGTTCAGTACTTAAATTTTTATTTATTATGGATAAAGTGATAAGTGTTAAACTTAATGTATAAATATAATGGCAATTAATGGGAAAACTTGAAATTATCTGTATGAATGCTGATAATAGATAATATTGTATAAATTCCAGACTGGTAAATTCAATTGACCAGTATTTGCCAGTAATTGCCAGTATTTGCCGGTAAATACCGGTAAATACCGCCGGCATGGACAATACTCATATTTGCCGGCATTTTGCCAACCCTGTATTTTACATTTAATTTTGTTATGACTGTGTGTCAATTTATATTTCCATGTGTTTGCATTGTTTTGTACATATGTTATATGCATTGCTAAGAGTACACCAAAGGAGATCAGTCTCTGGCTAATTGGATTACCTTCTATAAATAAAGTCCATTGAAACAAAGGGTTTTTTATGACTAACTGATGTGAAAAAGCTACACGAAATGGTGTTAAGTACAGTAAAACCCCTCATTAAGACCACCCTGAAATTAAGACCACCTCTCTAAAAAGACCACTATTCTGATGTCCCATTTTACAGTTTTGTTCTATTTTATACCCCTATATTAAGACCACCCAACTATTAAGACCACTTTTTCCAAGTCCCAATGGTGGTCTTAATAGCGGGGTTTCACTGTACCTGTCCTTTTAACCTCATGCTTGAAATGTATCATTTGTAGGAAAAAAACCATCTGTGTCAAGAAGTATGAAAACTCATGTTTGACTATTTTTGCGTTGCCCTTTTGAAGAAAACGCAATACACAGGGATTGCTTTGTCTAATAGTCATTTATCACAAAAACATAATGTTGACTTTTACTTTGCCATTTCATAAATTTTCTTCATGAAACTTTCAAAATTTATATTGCTTATTACAATACGTTCGTGATGTTGCAAATTCTTTAGGTCAAGGTTATATTTGATGTAGTTATGCCTCTTTTGATACTTGGATTTTTTAATAAGGGTGGGAAGGAGGAGCAAAATCGGTACTGGCGCACTCGGATCTTGTTCCGATCGAGTATTGGAGTACTCGAAACCTTTCTCGAACGTAAGAGGAAAAACCAGTTTCAATAAGTTTTAACTAGGAATGGGAAAGAGTAGCAAAATCGTTACTCGGGTACTCGGACCTTGTTCCGATCGAGTACTCGGGTACTCGAAACCTTTCTCTAACGCAAGAGGAAATATCAGCTTCCATAAGTTTTAACGATCGTACCGGGTTTGATCATATGATCATGCCAGACGGCCTGTCATTATCAATCGCTCAAGAAGATACACACATATTTAAAAGAAACAAAAATACCTTAATGATATTTACATTTCGATTATCAACGTTGAAACCATTTAGCTTAACAATCATAAATTAGCCCGTGTCACAAACAAGAACATCACTGTAAAATGTACACATAGTGAAAATAGTGTATGTTCTCAAATCAGATTTTATTTCAGTTTTGCAAACTTACAATCAACAATCGCATTTGAATTTAATACTCAATAAACAAAATCAGATAAAACGCCGACGAGAGACGCGTCGTGCTTAAAATATTCAGGTGCTAATTTTCATGATTGCAAATTGTCTGTGTTACGGCATCAAACAAAAACGTCAATTAGGTGCAAATTATAGGATATTTGTGCCTCTTAGTGTCATCTTGTTTATTCGAAACCAGGTGCGAGGTGTTGACAATTAACTGTCAGTCGGCGATTTGTAAATTGCAATAAAGGCAACTTTTATAAAAATCGGTTGATTTTATTTTGTTTGGATTTTTAATCGGGTACTCGAATACGTTATGAACTACTCGGGTACTCGGACATTAATCGAGTACTCGATTACTCGCTCCCATCCCTAGTTTTAACGATCATGCCGGGTACCATCATGCCAGGCTGCCTGTCATTATCAATCACTCAAGATGATACACAACACATTTAAAGAAAACAAAAGTACCTTAATGATATTTATTATTGGACAGAGGTAATTTGGCAATATTTACATTGGCGTGTTTACATTGGCGTTACATGAAAACAACAAATTTATATTTTAATCGTTGTTTTATACAAAGCTTGAAGCTTCCAATACTTGCCCCATTAGCTGAGCAGTCAACATGTAATGCAATTTTAGCAACGTGTTATAGGTTAAAGGTTCGAAACTTGTTTTTAGCTCGACTATTCGAAGAATATGTCGAGCTATTGTACTCACTTGGGCGTCGGCGTCCCGCTTTGGTTAAAGTTTACGTGCAACCTACCTATATCTTTAAAACTACTATAGCTATAACTTTTAAACTTGGCACACTTGTTCATCATCATGTCCCGTGTGTGTATGCCAAGAACCATAACTCTAACTTTCATTTTGATCAAATTATGGCCCTTTTTCGACTTAGAATTTCAGGTTAAAGTTTGCGTGCAAGCTACTGTACAAACTCATAACTTCAATACTACTTATACTACAGCTTTGAAACTTTCAACACTTGTTAATCATCATATCCCAAGTGTGTATGCCAAGAACCATAACTCTAACTTTCATTTTTATCAAATTATGCCCCTTTTTCGACTTAGAATTTCAGGTTAAAGTTTGCGTGCAAGCTACTGTACAAACCTATTACTTCCATACTACTCATACTACAGCTTTGAAACTTTCAACACTTCTTCATCATCATAATTCAAGTTTGTCTGCCAAGAACCATAACTCTAATTTCCATTTTGTTTAAAGTATGGCCCTTTTTCGACTTAGAATTTCAGGTTAAAGTTTGCGTGCAAGGTAGTTACTTAAATACTTCTTTTACTATAGCTTTGAAACTTAAGACACTTGTTTACCATCATGACCCTGACTATGTGTGCCAAGAACCATAACTCTTTCTTTCATTTTTAATCAAATTATGGCCCTTTTTCGGCTTAGAATTTCAGGTTAAAGTTTGCGTGCAAGATAGTTACTTTCATACTTCTCGTATTATAGCTTTGAAACTTAAGACACTTGTTTACCATCATGACCCTGACTTTGTATGCCTAGAACCATTACTCTTTCTTTCATTTTTAATCAAATTATGCCCCTTTTTTGACTTAGACTTTCAGGTTAAAGTTTGCGTGCAAGCTAGTTACTTTCATACTTCTTGTACTATAGCTTTGAAACTTATTCATCATCATGACCCTGACTATGTATGCCAAGAACCATAACTCTTTGATTTTTTTCAAATTACTGCCCTTTTTAGACTTAAAAATTAAGGTTTAAAACTTTGTATACCTTTATTTTATCTTACATCAGGTTTATTTTCAAAGGCCCATAACTCATCCTTGCTTTTTTATATTTGATTTTTGCCCTTTTCACTTGAAATTAGAATTAAGACTTATAAATAATTGTTAAAGGTTCAATGTTAGTGTTTTTCTTATGTAATGCTATAGAAAATGTTTAAAACAGATGTACTTAACATACTTTGGTTGAAAGTGTTGAGTAATTGTGGGGTGGGTGGGGGCATAGACTATACTATGCTATACTATACTACACTACACTACACTACACTACACTACACTACACTACACTACACTACACTACACTACACTACACTACACTACACTACACCATACCATACCATACCATACCATACCATACCATACCATACCATACCATACCATACCATACTATACTATACTATTACTATACTATTACTATATTATTACTATACTATACTCTACTATTACTATACTATTACTATACTTTTACTATACTATTACTATACTATACTATACTATACTATACTATACTATACTATACTATACTATACTATACTATACTATACTATACTATACTATACTACACTACACTACACTACACTACACTACACTACACTACACTACACTACACTACACTACACTACACTACACTACACTACACTACACTACACTACACTACACTACACTACACTACACTACACTACACTACACTACACTATTACTATACTATACTACTACTATACTATTACTATACTATTACTATACTATTACTATTACTATACTATTACAACACCAGCAACACCAACAGCACCACCAACAACATCAACACCACCACCAACAACAACATCAACAACAACACCAACAACCAACCAACACCACCACCACCAGCAACAACACTACCACCACCAACAATGACACCAACAATGACAACACCAGCAACCAGCATACCATACTGTACTACACCACGCCACACCACTATAGGTGAGCAAAGATAGTGGGTTGATGGGTGTGGGATCAGGGGTTTATGGGCTGTGTTGTGTAAACCCTAAAAAAATCTACAAGAATAAATTAAGTGTAATTTATTTATTTCCTAACTTGGATTAAGAAACTTTTGTTCATGTGTGTTTGTTGGAGGCGTCATAAACTCCTGAATCACTCCCCAGTTTAAATGAAGCCCAGTTACAATGTGCTTAATAATTCTGACTTTTCGAATAGTCGAGCTTGCAGTCGTTTCCGACTGGCTCTTGTTTTTTTTTACTTTTTAAACATTTTTTACACAATAATTATTTCAGCGAAATGAATGGAAGCAAAATATATAAATAAACATGAAATAACTGCGATAAAACTTAAACAATATAAATCTAAAATATTTTCTTAAAAGCTGTGTGTCAGTGTGAATCGAACCCATGCCGAAAAAAAAATAGTCCTTTGCCAGCCAGACGCGTTAACCACTGTGCTATCCGGGAGGTGTGATGTCCAATTGCAAAATTTATTTTTAACGCGTAAATTTGTCTTAACCCGTGTTTACATTCTATTAATATTTGTAAACATCGCCAATTTAGCTTGGTCAACCTATAATCATATTTAATGCATATTGATTATCAACGTTGAAAACATTTAACTAAACAATCATTAATTAGCCCGTGTCACAAACTAGAACATAACCATAAAATGTACACATCGTGAAAATAGTGTATGTTCTGCAATCAGATTTTATTTCAGTTTTGCAAACTTACAATCAACAATCGCATTTGAATATAATTACCCAATAAAGGAAATCAAATAAAACGCCGACGAGCGAAGCATTATGCTTAAAATATTCAGATGCTAATTTTAATGATTGCAAATTGACAATAACTTCAATTAGGTGCCAATTATCGGATATTTGTGATCCTAAGTGTCATCTTGTTTATTCGAAAACATGTGCGAGGTGTGGACCATTAACTGTATGTCGGCAATTTGTAAGATTCCATAAAGACAACTTTTATAAAATTGGTTGATTTATTGTTTACATTTTTAATCGGGTACTAGAATACTTGATGAACTACTCTGGTACTCGGGACGTTAATCAAGTACACAAGTACTTGATTACTCATTCCCATCCCTAATTTTTACACAAAACTTAACATGGGCTGTAACTTTGCTATTTCTTTATATTTCTTCATCAAACTTTCAAATCATTTTGCCTATTACAACACACTTGTGATGATGCCACATTCTTAAGGTCAAGGTCACCTTTATTAGAGTTATGCCCCTTTTTATAGTTGGAATTTAGACCAAAAAAACTTTAATTATGACTTAAACGTTAACTATGGCTTTGCCATTTCTTTATATATCATCATCAAACTTTCAAATTATATTCCCCTTGACAACAAATTCCTAATGATGCCAAGTTCTTTAGTTCAAGATGGAGTTATGCCCTTTTTTGTACTTGCAATTTTATTCCAACAAAGTACCAGAGGGGACACAAGTGTTCAACTGAACACCTATCAATTTTTAACCAGGTTTTCTTTAGAAAAATCCTGGTTATTAGATTGGGGTATGTCATTGGGTGGGCGGGCGTCAACATTACGTGAAGTTTTTTGTGAAAGTTGTGTTTTTCTCAGTAACCGTTCAAGGTACAACTTTGAAACTTAACATAGTTGTCTGACATATCAATACTAATTATCAGGACAAGTTTCAAAATTCCTGACTGTATTTTGACAAAGTTATGCCCCTTTTTCACTTAGAAATTTTGTTAAGTTTTTTTGTGAAATTTGTATATCTCTCAGTAACCGTTTAAGGTACAACTTTGAAACATAACATAGTTGTCTGACATCTCAAAACCAATTATCAGGACAATTTCATTATCCCTGACTGTTTTTTGACAAAGTTATGCCCCTTTTTATGCCCCCGAAGGGAGGCATATAGTAATCGCACCGTCTGTCCGTCCGTCCGTCCGTCCATCCGTCCGTGCTTACGCCACGATATTTATGTGGCTATGAGAACAATGGTAACGGTAAATTCTATTCATTCCGTTCTGTTACGTGGCTAATTTTTTCTTTTATGTGGCTAAAAGAACAATAGAGAGGACAATAGAGTAGCCACATAAATGTCCGTTCGTAAGAACGTCCGTCCGTCAGTCCGGCAAAATGTTGTCCTCGCTTCTTTTCCAAAACAGCTTGAGGGATTTCATTGAAACTTCACAGGAGTGTTTGTCACCAAGCCTAGTTGTGCATATCGTCAGGAATTTCTGATTGGATTATTTTTTGCCGAGTTATGAGCACTTTGTCATTTTTTGCTAACCCTAACCCTAACCCTAATTCTTGTCCTCCCTTCTTCCCCAAAACCGCTTGAGGGATTTCATTGAAACTTCACAGGAGTGTTTGTCACCAAGCCTAGTTGTGCATATCATCAGGAGTTTCCGCTCAGATTATTTTTGGCCGAGTTATGAGCCCTTAGTCATTTTGAAACTATAAAGGTGCATTAATGAGCCCAAATGGTATCATTCTGAATTTACTATAACTTCTATATAGAAATCTTGTCTTGTTTACACTCTAGCAGTCACATTTATGCTCGGATTGTCATGAAACTTGGTCAGGATATTTGTCCCAATGATTTCTCGAACGAGTTTAAATATGGGTCATCTCGGTCCAAAAACTAGGTCACTGTTACTAAAAATAGAATTTACGTGTTAACATTCTAGAGGTCACATTTTTGCTCCGATTATCATGAAACTTGGTCAGGGTGTTTGTCCCAATGATTTCTCGGACGAGTTCCAATATGGGTCATCTGGGTCTAAAAACTAGGTCACTGTTACTAAAAATAGAAATTTCTTGTTAACACTCTAGCGGTCACATTTTTGCTCCGATTATTATGAAACTTGGTCAGGATGTTTGTCCCAATGATTTGTCAGACGAGTTCGAATATGGGTCATCTGGGTCAAAAAACTAGGTCACTGTTACTAAAAATAGAATTTTCTTGTTAACACTCTAGCGGTCACATTTTTGCTCTGATTGTCATGAAATTTGGTCAGGATGTTTGTCCCAATGATTTCTTGGACGAGATTGAATATGGGTCATCTGGGTCCAAAAACTAGGTCACTGTTACTAAAAATAGAATTTTCTTGGTAACACTCTAGCGGTCACATTTTTGCTCCATTTGTCATGAAACTTGGTCAGGATGTTTGTCCAAATGATTTCTAGGATGATTTTGAATATGGGTCATCTGGGTCCAAAAACTAGGTCACTGTAACTAAAAATAGAATTTTCTTGTTAACACTCTAGCGGTCACATTTTTCTTCTGATTGTCATGACACTTGGTCAGGATATTTGTCCCAATGATTTCTCAGACAAGTTCGAATATGGGTCATCTGGGTCCAAAAACTAGGTCACTTTCACTAAAAATAGAATTTTCTTCTTTACACTCTAGAGGTTACATTTTTGCTTCGATTGTCATGAAACTTGGTCAGGATGTTTGTCCCAATGATTTCTCGGACAAGTTTGAATATGGGTCATCTGGGTCCAAAAACTAGGTCACTGTTACTAAAAATAGAATTTTCTTGTTAAAACACTATAGTGGTCACATTTTTACTCTGATTGTCAGATTGTAAAGAAACTTGGTCAGGACATATGTCCCAGTTATTAATTGGACGAGTTTAAATATGAGTCACCTGGGGTCAAAAACAAGGTCACTGTTACTAAAATTAGAAAAATCTTGTCCAGGCTGTAAATTTTTTATTTCTCATTGGATTTAAAAATAACTTGCCTCAAATGTTTTTCATGACAAGGTGTAGTTTTGCGTACAATACCCATGCCTGTTGGTCCAAGGTCAAGGTCACTGTTACTAAAAATAAAATTTTCTTGTCTGGGCTGTTAATTCCTAATGAATGGAGTGATTTCAAAATAACTTCACATAAATGTTCACCATGACATGGGGATGTGTTGCTTATCATACCCATGCCGGTAGGTCCAAGGTCAAGGTCACTGTTACTAAAAATAGCATTTTCTTTTCCAAGCTGTAGATTTGTTTTTTCTTATTGGATTTTAAAATAACTTGGTGTAAATGTTCACCATATCAAGACGTTGGGTCTCGTGCAACACAACTTTGTTGTACTCAGGTGAGTGATAAAGGGCCATCATGGCCCTCTTTTTCATATTACCCACATCATATGTAGTAAGATCCATAACTCTAATAATCATTTTCCAGGATAATCTCCCCAATACTCTTTTTTCTAAAAAAAAATGTAATTTTTAACTTTATTTAACTATATATTTACTACAGACTTGAAACATATGATCCTTTCATCTTTCACATTATATGCATGCAGTATTCTTTGTCTTCCACAAGCATATTTTTCATTACATATGTTTATTTATTACATATGTATACCTATTCAATTTCAAAGCTGCATTTCGGGGGCATATGTCAATTTCAAGTGACAGCTCTTGTTCACTTAGAAATTTTGTCCCCTAATTTTTTGTGAAAGTTGTGTTTTTCTCACTAACCGTTTAAGGTACAACTTTGAAACTTAACATAGTGATCTGACATCTCAATACCAATTATGAGGACAAGTTTCATAATCCTTGACCTATTTTGTCAAAGTTATGCCCCTTTTTCACTAAGAAATTTTGTTAAGTTTTTTGTGAAAGTTGTGTTTTTCTCAGTAACCATTCAAGGTATAGCTTTGAAACTTTACATAATTGTTTGACATCACAGTACCAATTATCAGGTCTAGTTTCATAACCCCTGACTGTTTTACAAAAGTTATGCCCCTTTTTGACTTAGATTTTTTGTTATGCCCCCGCCATGAAATGCGTCGGGCATTAAGAGTTGCTCCTGTCTGTCCGCCCGTCCGATATTATCGTGAACGCAACTCCTCCTAAACTACTGATGGGAATTTAATGAAACTATACCACAATGCTTGGCTTGATATGTAGTTGTGCATGAAGGTGGGGTTTCGCTCTTACATGTTCCGTTCAGAAGTTATTGCCCGTTGATACTTCCATTTACATTAGTTTTAATAGGAATATATCTCGTGAACGCAACTCCTCCTAAACTACTGGTGGGAATTTAACGAAACTTTACCACAATGCTTGGCTTGATATGTAGTTGTGCATGAAGGTGGGGTTTCGCTCTTACATGTTCCGTTCAGAAGTTATGGCTCTTTGATACTTCCATTTACATTAGTTTTAATAGGAATATATCTCGTGAACGCAACTCCTCCTACACTACTGGTGGGAATTTAATGAAACTTTACCACAATGCTTGGCCTGATATGTTGTTTGTGCATAAAGGTGGGGTTTTGCTCTTACATGTTCTGTTCAAAAGTTATGGCCCTTTGATAATTTCATTTACATTAGTTTTATTATATTTTGTGTTAAGCAAAATATGCATTTTGCCCATAACTTTAAAACTACTGGAGATATCAGGGATCGGCCTAGAACAAAATTTTAGGGAGAAGTGACTTCTCCCTGATGGAGAATTAGGGAGAAGTGAGCAGAGAATAGGGAGACTTCTGGGAGACATTTAAGTCGCATAAAAAATATGAACGTCAATTTGTTCACATTTTCTGTGTGAGCAAATGGAGGGTTAAGTGCAAAACTATTGTAACTCCTTCTTTATTGCCATGTAGTTACAATAGTTTTGCACTGACCCCTCGAAATGAATTTCTGATAAGTAGCATATGTAACATGAAAACAACTTTACTTCTAACTTTTTGCATTTAGCAGACAACTGCTCAGCTTATTCATCAAATTTTCTGAAGTTGCTGAGCTATAGCATTACTACGTACATTGTAATATTAATTCAAAGGGCTGTGTGCCATCATTAAATACATATATAAAACATATTTAAACAATATTTTAGGTTGGCCTTCATAAAGAAATTTTTTTTAAAAAAGGCCTTAAAACAATTGCTTTGTTGATGTTTTGAAAGATTATTACCGTATAGCGGGTTATTTCTGCGGTCATAAATTTCTGCGTTTTGCTCTCAAAAATGGATGCAAAAATTTCTGTGTTTTTATGCCCCCGGCATCTAGTGATTGAACCGTCCGTCCGTCTTTCCGTCCGTCCGTACGTCCGTCCGTCCGTCCGTCCGGTTAACATTTTTCGGCAAGTTGGATATTTCTCAATTTCTACAAAGAGCATTGGCATAAAAGTTTATACACTTACTTAACAGTTCACAGGTCATGACCCTGACAAGTTACATAACTCTGGGTACCTTATTTCTGGTGTTATCTCCCCTTTTTGTACTTAAAAAAATGGTTAACCTGTTTCGGCAAGTTGGATATTTTTCCATTTCTACAAAGATCATTAGCATGAAAGTTTACAAACTTACTATACAGTGCACAGGGTATGACTCTTAACAAGTTACATAACTCTGGCTATCTTAATTCGGGGTTTTCTCCCCTATTTGTACTTAGAGATAAATGGTTAACATTTTTCGGCAAGTTGGATATTTCTGAATTTCTACAAAGAGCATTGGCATGAAAGTTTACACACTGACTTAACAGTTCACAGGTCATGACCCTGACAAGTTACATAACTCTGGGTACCTTATTTCTGGTGTTATCTCCCCTTTTTGTACTTAGAAAAATGGTTAACCTGTTTCGGCAAGTTGGATATGTTTCCATTTCTACAAAGATCATTAGCATGAAAGTTTACAAACTTACTATACAGTGCACAGGGTATGACTCTTAACAAGTTTCATAATTCTGGCTATCTTAATTCGGGGTTTTCTCCCCTATTTGTACTTAGAAATAAATGGTTAACATTTTTCGGCAAGTTGGATATTTCTGAATTTCTACAAAGAGCATTGGCATGAAAGTTTACACACTTACTTAACAGTTCACAGGTCTTGACACTGACAAGTTACATAACTCTGGGTACCTTTTTTCTGGTGTTATCTCCCCTTTTTGTACTTAGAAAATGGTTAACTTACTTCGGCATGTTGGATATTTCGCAATATCCACAAAGAGATCTGGCATTAAAGTTTACACACATACTTAACAGTGCACAGATGATGACCCTTACAAGTTACGTAAGTCTGGCTACCTTTTTTCTGGGATTATCTCCCCATTTTTTACTTGGATAAACGGTTAACTTGTTTTATTTGATTTTTGCCCTTTTTTTTCTTAGAAATTAGAATTAAGACTTAGAAATTATGGTTAAAGTTTCAATGTTAGTGTTTTTCTAAGGTAATGCTATAGAAAAGGTTTAAAACAGATGTACTTAACATACTTTGATGAAAGTGTTGAGTGGTTACTATACTATACTATACTATACTATACTATACTATACTATACCATACCATACCATACCATACCATACCATACCATACCATACCATACCATACCATACCACACCACACCACACCACACCACCACCACACCACACCACCACCACCACCACACCACCACCACCACCACCACACCACCACCACCACCCCCAACCACCACCCCCCACCACCACCACACCACCCCATTTCACACCACCACCCCCCCCACACCACACCACCAACAATAATACTGTCAACAACATCGTCAACAACACCACCAACAACACTGTCAACAACACCACCAACAACTTCGTCAACAACACCACCAACAACACCATCAACAACACCACCACCAACAACACCACCACCAACAACAATAGCATCAACAACACCAACAACCAACAACAATAACATCAACAACTGACAACACCAACAACAACACTGACAACTACACCAACAACAACATCAACACCACCAACATTACCAACACCAACAACAATATTAACAACAGCAACAACACCCACACCACCAACAACAGCAACCAGCATACCATACCTTACTATACTACACCAAACCCCACTACATCACTATAGGTGGGCAGGGATAGTGGGTTGATGGGTGTGGGATTGGGGGTGTATGGACTGGGTTGTGTAAACCCTCTAAAAATAACTACAATAATAAAGTAACTGTAATTTATTGATTTCCTAACTTGGATTAAGAAACTTTTGTTCGTGTGTGTGTGTGTTGGGTGTCATAAACTCCTGAATCACTCCCCAGTTTAAATGAAGCCCAGTTTTAAATGTGCTTAAATATGTCTGACTTCGAATAGTCGAGCGTGCAGTCGTATCCGACTGGCTCTTGTTATGATAAATTCTTTTCATGTACAGGTTCTGGCACCAGATGGTTATTTTCATTATTTAGAACTAACTTGTGATTTTAGTTGCAGTTTTAACACTGAGCTATCATTTAAAATTTGTATTGTTACAAACTTCGCTACCGGGGGCATATGTGTTTTCCGAACACAGCTTCTTGTTTATTTCTGCATTTTCGGTTCCCGCGAAGGATAAATTTCTGCGGTTCATATAGGGTAAGGTGTCGTAAGAATAACACGATTGTGATATAAGCATACTTAGATAGACAATCATCTGGGTGCGGTATACAGATAACTATTGTCTCTGTTACAGTTACTTGTGAAATAATATACAAACTGCATATAATTCAATATTTTTAATCATGGGTCAATTCCTGCTACTCAAATTATTTTATCAAAAAATTACAAAGATAGTACACTGCAACTCCGTTATATCGCGGACCTCGGGGTCCAAGCCCGCAAACCGCGATATAAACGGAGCGCGATATAAGTCAGTTACCTGTAAAAAAGTAAACAGGAAACATTTGTACTGACTGTCAGATGCATGTATATCACGGTGTTGCGTAATTAACACGCCGTGAAATCTACGAGTATACCAGGGAGTACGATCCGTTACGGACAAAAAAACTATTTATTATAATAATTTATTTCAAACTAAAATAAATAAATACATGTACAAACGAAAGCGCAGATACATCATAGCACATAATACATATAGAACTTTTACAAACAAGCACATTTTTCAAATATACGATCATATACATACAACAAACTGTTGACGTTTCCTGCTCAATGTTTATTATGTTTAGCAGATTGCATTAATTGTGTTGTTCGCACCTTTTGTTTGTCACAAAATTGTATCCGCCTTTTCTGGATTTTGTTTGTCACAAAAGAGGTTACAAGTCAAATCATAAGCAACATAATTGTTTAATAAACTTTTATTTTCAAAAGATTGACGAAAAGTTGTATCGCCTCTTTAATCCCAGCATACAAAATGTAATAAACAAGGTCGTAAACCTTGGTCGATAATGACGTCATACGACATGAAAAAAGCGTGCAGTTCGATTGCAAATTAAATGAACTCGTCCGTTGTTAAAATGAGACCGACCATTTCCCGTTTCATCTATGCCGCAGGCTATTCATGTGACGTATAGTGACTGTAGTCATGGTAGAAGAGTTGTGCAGTAGGTAATTGACAGGTTTATAGCGGATTAAGTGTGAAAAATTGTACATGTAGGTAATTTCCTTAACAAGTTATGGGCCACTAAGGGAAAACTTATACTGACTTTGAAATTTTCATGACCGATTTTTCTTCTTTGAAGGAATCTGGTGACTTAGGATGCAGCATTTTATGAACTTTGAAATTTTCATGACCGATTTTTCGTACTAATTTTGATATTTCAATCGGACATTTTTACCGAAAATCGGTCTATGCAATTTTGCCGACGATTTTAGAATCCCTGCATTGTATATATGTACATGCAGCATTTTATGAACTTTGAAATTTTCATGACCGAATTTTCTTACCAATTTTGAAATTTAAATCGGACATTTTTACCGAAAATCGGTCTATGCAATTTTGCCGACGATTTAAGAATCCCTGCATTGTATATGTACATGCAGCATTTTATAAACTTTGAAATTTTCATGACCGATTTTTCTTACCAATTTTGAAATTGCAATCGGACATTTTTACCGAAAATCGGTCTATGCAATTTTGCCGACGATTTTTGAATCACTGCATTGTATATGTACAAAAAATTGGGATCCACGGACCAAGCGCGATATATTGGATATCGCGATATAACGGATCGCGATATAACGGAGTTGCAGTGTATTTACCGATGAAAACCAACTCTCAAACAACTATTCAATTAAATTGAATGTTTGAGCAATGTTTGAGCAAATGTCGCGTTTAAACTTTGCCTAAATGAAAACGATTTTCGGTAATTGATCGTAATTATTTTACAGTGTCTGTTTTGTGAAACGGATTATATCGGACATGGCGACTCCAGTGATTTTCGCTTAAAAATGAGATAATATTTTGCGATTTAAATTTCTGCTGGTGTATTTTTTCTGCTGGATTTATTTCTGTGATTTCATCCAAAGACCGCAGAAACGCAGAAATTTGGCACCCGCAGAAATAACCCGCTATACGGTACTTCAACACTAAAGTAAGTTTGTCCCTTTGTTAAATGGCTCGATGCTGTTGGGTTTTTATTACCTCCCTTTTACTTAGTTGCGCTTACATGTATAATTTAGCGGTCATTAAATAAAAATATATAGGGGTCTAAAACATATTTAGAAAATATTTTAGGTTGGCCTTCATAAAGAAAATATATAAAAAAACTGCTTTTGGAAAATTGCTTTGTTGACATTTGAAAAAATTTTCACTTCACAACTTAAGTAATTTTGTCCCTTTGTTAAATGGCTTGATGCTGTTTCTTTTTTATTACCTCCCTTTATTTAGTTGCGCTTATATTTTTGCCGATTTTGTAAGTTTTATAATGATTCATTTCTGTACTTCTGGCTTTTTTGTTTTGCGACATGCAAACCTCTGACTTCGAGTAACAACATAATTACTGTTATGACATTTAACTTGATCCTGCCAACTCTCCCTGCAATACACTGTCATGTTTGACAAACTGTCAAAGATTTTCTGCCCGAGGCGATCAAGCGCTGCTAATTCGGGGTGTTAATCACCAAGATAGTGACACTTATCTGTGAGAGTGTTTTATGACAGGATATACTCGTCAATTATCAATTAAGGATAAATAAATCGTTATGGTAAGGACAGAATAGAACAGAACAGAACCGAGGAGAAGAGGGATAAACAGTAGGTATTAAGGGATGATTAAAGGTCATTGTACTGCCGATATTCGGAAAATGTCGGCGACTTGATTTTCGCTTTGATGCGCAATTAAGGCGAAGTTTGATGCTCGAGAGCGAAGAAGTCGCCCATGTCGCCCTCTAGGCCGATCCCTGGATATTGCCTTGAAACTTGAAATATATTTTCACCATCAAAATCTGCAAATCTACATCATAACCAACAAGACCCATAACCCTGCTTCCAATATTTTTTCAAATTATGCCCCCTTTTCACTTACATTTTGTGTTAAGCAAAATATACACTTGGCCCTTAACTTTGTTATGAATGGAGGGATTTCAAAATAACTTGGCACAAATGTTCACCATGACAAGGTGGTGTGTCGCATACAACACCCATGCCTGTAGGTACAAGGTTAAGGTCACTGTTAGCCCGCCCGGCTAGCTCAGTGGATAGAGCATCGGACTGTCAATCCAGGGGTCGTGAGTTCGATCCCCAGCCGAGGCGGGAAAAATTTCTCAGTGACAATTGAACTCGGACATTGCGTCGGAGAGTCATTTGTCCCTCACCTCTGATTCAAGTGAGGAAGCAGTCAGTCGCTTGCGGAGAAATTGGTTAGTACTGGTTATTGCCTGTTGATGCCTGTTGATGCTAAGCTTGGTTTGTGGGTAGCTTATATCAACAGGCAGCTTGAGATTGCTACCCAGGTGTCTGTGATAAAGGTCAAGGTCACTTGCTAAATACAGTAGAATCCGCTTATTTGAATAGCCTATTTGTCAAGACCCTTGATTCAATTAAGCGGAGTATCATAATATACGGAGCTTACAAATTCTGGCCAGTTTTTGATTTCGTTCGTATCTCCGCCATTTTTCGTTGGTGCTTCATGAGAAATACGCGCTTGTGAAATTCGCTTACGCCGTACCTGCAGCGTAACCTTATTAACTACATGTGGAGAAACCCAAGATAAAAAAGATATTGTAAATAAATAATTACTGTTGAGCAGCTCATGTCAGTTCTCAAAGTTCTCAACAGTTTGTTTTTGTGTCAACAGTTTGCACTTCATCAAGATTTGTTTGCCAAATCTAATTAACTTTCTAATTTATCGAGCAAGTTTTGATGAGTTTATTTGTTATTTTCACACATGTCTTGAACAGAACAACTATTTTTCTGTTTTATAGAAATTCAGCTTACCCTCAAAAACTTAAGTTTGCTTTTACCTCTGGTTGCCAAACTTAGTATCTGAGTAGCTGATATCAAAAGACAGCTTGGGATTGCCACAGGTATCTGTGATCAAGGTCAAGGTCACTGTTGCTAAAAATAGAAATTCTGTTTTCCCTCAATAACTTGAGTTTGCTTTGGTATATTTACGCCGAACTTAGTGTTGGTATCTAATATCAAGATGCAGCTTGAGATTGCTACCCAGGCGCCTGTGATAAAGCTCAAGGTCACTGTAGCTAAAAATAGAAATTCAGTTTCTGCTCAATAGCTCGAGTTTTCTTTGGCCTATTTACACCAAACTTGGTTTGTGGGTAGCTTATATCAAGACACTACTTAGGATTGATACCCAGGTGTCTGTGGTAAAGGTCTTTGTCATTTTTGCTAAAAATAAGAATTTAGGTTTCTCCTTATTACTTGGGATAGCTGTGATATATTGACACCAAACTTTCTTTGGGTAGCTGATACCAAGACACAACTCGGGATTTCTACTCAGAAGTCTGTGATCAAGATCAAGGTCACTGTTGCTAAAAATAGAAGTTCAGTTTCTTCATATCAGATATTTTCTTTACAAAAGTATAATACTTAGTATTAAATGAAAACCTGGTTTTCGGCGCGTGGCGACGATTTTTTCTTGTTATTTATTATTTTTTAATTTAATCATGAAAACTAAGTTGGCTTATTATTATCCAATAATGTTGCTTTGTCATGAAACCAGGCCTGCATGAAACTGAGGATTTGTTAGCCTCAGTAAAGCAACCATGAAAGTAACTGAACAATTTTCATAAAATAAAAATAAGACCTGATTAATTATTATTTAAACTAATAAAACGGTAATTGTAGTATTACAATGCAACTTGAATTAAATATTTTTCTCGTGCATTTTAAAACATAGGTCTTAGTCAACATTGTGTAAGCAGGCAACATGTGTTCAGCAGAACACCAAATTTTAGTTAAAATTCCAAGGTGTATTTATTTTTTCTTTATTAGCAATTAACAACTATTTTTTATTTGCAGATGGCCAGATCAGAATAGGGAACACCATACCGACTCCACCAGGTAAAATGCAAAATGGTTTTATGACATTACTGATATTGCAGCATGCAAAAGTTTTTATGACTAACTAATGTGAAAAAGCTACAGGAAATGGTCATTTCTCTAGTGTTTTAGTTTCTTTCATTCTTTGAACTGGTTACTAGTCTATAATAAAACTTGAACTTGTTGCAGCCCTGGCTAGAGTTTTGGATTATAAAACAGCAGCTGTCGGTAAAGCCTCTATTACTTATCCAGCCATGCGTTGCCTCCCATCTCTATTTCAACCATGTGTTGCCTCCCATCTCTATTTCATCTGGAAAGTGTGTTGAATGAGGATTGATCAATATTTTGTGGTGTTTGTTATTAAAATAAGGTATATAGGTTAATTTAAGGTGATAACAGCATTATGTACAACATGTTTTTCATCATAGGTCAATTGTCAAGTTAGTTACATTAATCTTGCACACATTATTGGAAGGGGTTTTCACCGGTATTGCATGCAGTTCTGTCAAAGCCTTGTTTTATATTTGAATGATTACAATAGATTTTTCAAAATTACTTATAAAAATACTTAGACTCTTGAAAGTGAAATTCTATAATTCTTACCGAAATATTAAGGAGAAGTCATGCTACAATGAGATTGTTGGTGTCATTCTTGAAGGCAAGAGGAGTTTAAAAAAGTATAGCTTTGTCTGTCTGTTCATCATGTACACTTAATGTTGGCTATAAATGTCATGTGTTGATATTTCTTCATTAAACTTTCAAATTAAATTGCTTATGACAGCAGGGTCATAATGAAGCATTTAGGTTAAGGTAACATTTGACCATGTTGTGCCCCTTTCTAGCTCACCTGAGCCTTTGGCTCAATGTGAGCTATTGCAACCAGTCTAAATCCAGCGTCACAATATCTCGTCAGAACCACTGGCTGGATTTTCACCAAAATTTCCTGAAGCATCCTGGCACTCATGTCTACAGATGATTTGAACATAGGGTCAACTGTCCCCAGCCACAGGACTTATTTGCAAAATCTTTCTAAAAACCAGATTTTAACCAGATTTCCCAGCTACAGGGCCTGAAGCATCCTCACATGTACCATTTTCAAATATTCTTCTCAAAAACACTGGATGGATTTTAACAAAATTTTATCAAATTATCCTGGCACTGATGTCTATAGAATTTGTTCAGATCGTGACCAACTGTTCCCCAGCCATAGGGCTTATAAGCAAAATTTAGAGATCTTCTTTTCAGAAAACACATGGATAAATTTAAACATTCAATGGGACCAGAAGTGTCTTGTGAAGACGATCCTTGAGATTGATAATGTCCAGGGCACTGTTCACTGTAACAAAAAAAAGAAGAAATGGTTTCTGGATAATTCCTTATGATTAAACAATCTACTGCACAGATGTAACATCACAAGTTAAAGGTTAAGATTTACTTTGGAGCCGGTGGGGTCAAGGTCACTGTTAGTAAAAAAATGTTTCTGCTGAATAATTTTACTTGAGAATACATTATTGTGGTGAAACTTGCTGTAATGGTAGAGCTACTGTGAATATGACACACGGGATTGAAGCTGGGGCCACTGTGGTCATGGTTAAGGCCACAAAATAGAACTTCTTACACAAATTACTGTAATTAAGAATTAGATGATGTGATGAAACTTGCTGTTAAGGTGGCTTTTTCGAAGACAGTGCTTGGCATTGAAAGAAGCATGTGTCATGTCAAGGTCACAGTTACATTTGTCTTTGTTTCTATTAATATGTTATGGGATTGATTCTAAGAATTACCAATTTCTGTATCAAACACCCATTTGAGGGTATTAATAACATTCAGTGGTAATTATAGTTGGTTTTCCTGCTTGTTTAATGTGGTTATAGTGAATTTCTAATCAGTCCTTATCATATTATAAATAAATGTTTTCAGATGCAGTTGATTAAGTAGATAGCAGTGATTTGGGGATCTTCTGAGAAAAGGTAAATTTTAGCACCAGTTTAAAAGAAACAGCAAAAATGTCATATTCATGTCAGTGTCTTTGTCAGCCATTCTTGTTAAACATTTAATTAATGTGCGTGGTCCTTGATTTTAATAAAGCTTGGGATAAGTATTACTGATCTTATTACCCATTATTTCCAACAAGTCCCAAAAAACCATTGTTTATTATCTCTTTTCTGAGAATAAGGAGGGCTGTTTTAGTGACCCTTGATGCATTGTCTTGCAACCATTTTCACCAGAGTTGAGGCCAGAGTTTTGTTTGTTAGTCATAAAATTGTGTGGCACTTACTCCTCATTTACTAGTCATGATCACCACAAGTTGTTAATACCTGAAACTCAACATTGTCCTGAGGACACAGTCTAGTTTAAAACCAGCTTTAAGTTAGTTTTGAAGCTTAATTTTATAGTCTTGGCACCAATCTCAGTAAATTTTGTGAAACGAATAAATTGTCACAATGCTCCAAGCCGATGATACTACACTTAACCAATGTTCTAACTACACTAATCATCTAACTAAAATAATATTGACAGATGAACAATTGAACATAAAAGATATCAACTTTTCATTTTGGTTTACTTTGTCTTCTTAACATTCATGTTGCCCATTCCATGTTGCTTCTTATGGCTACACAATAATGTCTCCTGTTTTTGTATCATTTTACTTAACTTTCATCTTGACTTTCATCTGAAATTTGTATTTCTATTGCAGGCAGAGAGTTGATTCAAGTGCTGTTTGCATGTATATCTAGAATTACTGTTAAGTATGATACATTGTTACATTTATATGTATTCTAACTGTACATATCTACTAAAGTGATGTATACATGATATATATCAACTTTTCAACTGTACATATCAACTAAAGTGACTTAAAGTCCCAATGTGATGGGGCGTTGTCGTTACATGTCATTATAGTTAGTAAGTATTATAAACAATATCACTTACCAATTAGAAAAACATGGTAAGCACAATAGAGGTCACAGATAGGATGGGAAGAGTGGGAAGCAGAATTTTGTTTGTGGGTGGTGGGGAGAGAAGATACACAGATAGTTGTCAAGTGCTAAAAGATGATATAAATATCTGTGATATTTAATTGACTGTGATCTCTTTACATGTATGTGTATATTGTTTGATTTTATGACATGTTGATTGAGATATTATTGTACAATACATGTTTTGTATATATTCCATACTCATCCTATTTACTCAGGATTTGTGCTAGCTTTAACACACTTTTAAATACTTACCAAACTTCTCCCCAGTTTGTCCATTGATAAAAAGAAAATTATTAAAATCTCAATAACGGTAAAATGCCTTTCAATGAAACTTTGCACAAATGAGTGTTACTAATGTATCTTTATTTTGCATAATGGTAAGACATGTTAGAACAGTAAATAAAAATAGCAATATCTAAAACTTCCCTAAACTTCTATTTACATAAATTATCAAAAACTAAACAACACAAAACATCATTTTAATTACATTGATACTGACAACACTGTCTTGATTCCTCGTGGTTTACATATGTAAACTTTATGAGATATTAGTAAAAGTGTGTCAATTTCCTGGTCGTGTAAACAGATGACAATTATTGGGTGGTAAGCCCTTAAAGTTCAAAAAGTTCACTTTTTGAATATATTATTTTGCCTTGACAAAGAAGTTTCAGTAAAAAATAATCATAATCAAATTAGATCTTTATTTTCATCTTCCATTAATTATGCGAGGTTACAAGGGAACAAATGGAAGTTTTGTCATTGTGATTAATCATAAAATTTAGAAGAAAATACACAATGTCATGGAATATGCTAACAGTATGCAGGCTGTAGGTTTTATATCCATTCCAGTTGTACTGTTGTATTTGTAAAAAATATCATGTGAGACCGAAAGTCAAGCATGATGTGGTTTACATTATGCAAGGAGAAAAGATACAAACATACAGACTGCATACTGTTATTATGTCTCTTTTATTAAATACCCTGTTCTCTCAAAACAAATTTAAATACACTGACACAAAAAATTTAAGTCAATGGTTTACATCATAATAGTAATAACAATAGTAATCGAATAGTATATTTATGAATGGCATAAGAATATCATAATGGATGAAGAACAGAGATTGTTTCCTTTTTTGGAGTTCTGTATGTGTTGGAAAATTTCAATCAATGTACACAACATAGTATTCCTTTGTTACAACATCGCATAGAACCACAAGCAACTGCAAAAATATGAAATTGGAAAATGACACTGTAAGATACAGATTCATTTATCGGTCATGTTGTATAAATCTTGTGGATATATGTTTCACTATTCTAAAATCATTCATGGGTATATAATAAAGAAAACTGATTTTGTATGGTTAAATATGTTCGTGCTCAAGTGTAATTATGTATCAAATGCTCAGCATTATCATGTAATTTCATTAGTGTCGTTCAAGAATATTTTTAAAATATATCACAATGTCGAGCAATTATCCCTTTACTCCATGGGATAGCCGTTATCTATAGGGGAACAGTTCATATCCAGGTCAGCCAGCACCTCTGTGCCCTTTGATCAGGATCTACACTGATTGATTTTGTGTGGCCCTTTCGAAGAAAAGGAAATTAATAAGGATCACTTTGTCCGTAAGTCTGTCGCAGACATGGGGCGAATTAAATTTTAATGCTAATGCATTATTAATGCATTACTTTTTGTCAGTAATGCAAGGTAATGATTAATGCAACAGATTTAGCATTATTTTAATGCATTACCTTTGCCAAAATGCTGTAATGCTTAGCATTATTGGGCATTCATTGGATTTTAATCAAAATCAACTCAAACTTTCTGTTTCAGACTTGTACAAAACTCTTACATTCACTCACATGAATTTATGTTTTTAACTATTCATTAATAATGTTACTTACTGATTTAGTGTCCTTGTAAAGTTATTTAAAGCTATGCCAGATTTCAGGAAATCAGCATATAATGCAGATGTAGGAGACAATACTTTAATAAGCTGGCAGTGAAGTCCTTTGTCAATACAGTAGAATCCGCTTATTTGAATAGCCTATTTGTCAAGACCCTTGATTCAATTAAACGGAGTATCATAATATACGGAGCTTACAAATTCTGGCCAGTTTTTGATTTCGTTCGTATCTCCGCCATTTTTCTTCGGTGCGTCATGAGAAACTACATGTACATACTAGATGTGTGAAAAACAGCAATAAATCAATGATAACAAAAGTGTGTTAAAAACCTAAACCTGTTCAAATCTGAGAACAGTTTTGTTGTAAGTTCTTGAGGTGTCACTTTAAGTCTTCACACTTTCAGATTGATACTTGTATATTAAACTTTGGGTTGTTTTTTTTGGAAGATGATCCCTTTTGTACATAATATTATACTGACAGTTGACTTTTTACTGAATACTACAAATTTCAATTTCAGTTATACTTTTGCTTGCAACCCAAAACATCAAACATGTGATGCTGCGATTGATATTTCCTTTAAAAATGAGCATGAAAGTTTAATTGACAAAATGCTGTTTATATTTAATCACGCCTTCAGGTTGTTTTACTTTAAGCCACACCGTTTGTTAATGCTTCAATGCTACATGTACCATTCAAATCTTTAGAAAATGAAATTTTCAAGGAGAAGATTCAAGGAGAATAAACACACAGCGACAAAAAATTGATTGACAGGAAAACCTTACTTTAAAGTTAGAACGCAGCATCTTCTAAATGGAGCGGCAGTTCTTAAAGAAGTTGCACGACACAAAACTCGATAAGCGTCTTTTGAAGTATTGCAGTGCAACAGGTCGCTAGCTGATTCAAATTCTAGTTGAAATCAAAATCTGTAGTAAAATAATGCTTAATTTAATGCATTACTTTGGGATATAATGCTAATTTAATGCATTACTTTCTCTAAATATAGTAATGTTAATTTAATTTAATGCACAAATTTGACAAATAATGCCAATTTAATGCATTACTTTTAAAAATAATTCGCCCCATGTCTGGTCTGTCGGTCCGTCTGTCTGTCACGAAAACTTAACATTTGCTATAACTTTGCCATTTCTTAATATTTCTTCATCGAACCTTCTAGTTATAATACTTGTGACTAATTTGTTAGGTCAAATCACATTTGATGAAGTTAAGCCCTTTTTTTAGACTAGGATTTTGACACAAAAACTAAACTTTGGCTATAAATTTGCCATTTCTTAATATTTCTTCATGAAACTTAAACATTTTATTGCTTATGCCAACAAGCTCATGATGCCAAATTCTTTAGGTCAAGATCTCATTTGATGGCATTATGCTCTTTTTTGTACTTGCATTTATAATCTGACAAAGTACCAGAGTGCGACACAAATGTTCAACTCAATAACCATCTAGTTGATCCATTGGGTTATTTCTGAACAAGAAGTTAATAGTGTACATCCTGAGCAGAAGGTGCCGATGTGCTGGTTGATTGTTATCTACACCATCAGAGCATGTTTAATGGTGTTTATCACATACCTTCCGGTGTGGGAGTGTAATAACACCCGTTATATATTTTCGATATATAACTAGTTATATATCGCAGCCGAATCACTATTCATCCGCGTTATCAGCGATCAAAACAAATTTATGAAAATTACTTACTTTGCCATCTGACCACTTCAGGCAAGCAATCCATTTCTAAGCATCCCTTATATTGATAATATCCACGGAAAATATAACTTTCTGACATCTTGTTTACTGCGTAAGATAGCAATAGGAAAGTCCATGATGAAATTCAACAACAGCAACAAAGCCATTTTCATTTCGTTTAAATCGAAAACAAAATGACCCAGACGCTGACATCATTTTCAGAACATCGTCGATGTGATCTTACAACATCCTCGAAACAAAATAAAAACACAAGAGCCACATCTTCAATCCAAATTATGAGTTTATAAATTATATCCAGCAAATTTCAATGTTGTCATATGCCGCTTCGAAAGTTTACACAAATTACGTCATTCAGTAGATCGATTTATTAAATAAAACACAACTTCAGAAGCCTTTTACTGGTAACGTTAGATCCTTTAATATCTAGACTCTAGCGCAGTTAAATTTTATTTTTTTTTATTTTTACTTATTTTGGCAAATGGGTAAACGATAGGATAAATTCTTTAGGGACTAGCTTATGTATCACCCGATACGACCGAATTACACACGTTTTGATTTCGCTCTACTAGGCGATAGAAAGGGACAATTCATGGATTTTGCTTGTTTTTCATGGTATGTGATAAATAGAATACATCATTCGTGTTCATTTTATACTGAAATTATTAAACTCGTCATCTAAATCGATATAAAACTCGGCAAAAGCCTCGTTTTATATCGATTTAGATGACTCGTTTAATAATTTCAGTATAAAATGATCACTCATGTTGTATCCTCTATTTATATGGAGTAAAACGTTATTATTCAAGTCGAATATTTAAAGTGTTGATATGTTAAGTGTATGTTGTATATATTTTGTGTACTTTTCCGTAATTTATACCATCATGTGCAATAATTGATTTATTATATGTAGTAAATATGCTGGCCATCATTAGAAAGTTGCAATTTTGATTTAAATTGAAACTTTTCAGTTTGACAAATTTAAGATTATTTACAACCTTAATAGGATATTTATGCTGCCAAATTTGAAAGCTGAATATTTGATAGAAACTTTGAAACCAAGTAGGTAAAAAAAGCATTACAGTTTGGTAGAAAAACATTTTAAAAGCTCTTACTTTTGCGTCATGTATGGAAGATTGAATTCACTTAGAAATTGAAAGGTTCCAAATGCATAAGAAGCACTGCAATTTAGATTATGCAAATTTTAAAATGTTTCAGCAGATGAAAACCATTAATTTTGCAGAAGACTTCAATTTATATATTTGAAGCCGGGTTAGTATTTTATTAGTTCACCATTTTCGACAATATTTAGCACATTCTAAGGAGAAAGTTAAAAACTGCCCACGATTATTGTAGGGAATCTGTAACATATCCATTATAGTATGACATCCCATGTGATGTCACGCGCCCTAACATTAATGTCACTTCAGACGTTATGTTGTTATTGTTATGATTGATATGATATGAGTAAGTAAAAGGTCGAACCTGGAAATGCATTTGTTCTTTCACCACTATGCATCCCGACAGTTATGAATACATTTGTTCTTTCACCATTATGCATCCCGACAGTTATAAATACATTTGTTCTTTCACCACTATGCATCCCGACAGTTATAAATACATTTGTTCTTTCACCACTATGCATCCCGACAGTTATAAATACATTTGTTCTTTCACCACTATGCATCCCGACAGTTATAAATACATTTGTTCTTTCACCACTATGCATCCCGACAGTTATAAATACATTTGTTCTTTCACCACTATGCATCCCGACAGTTATAAATACATTTGTTCTTTCACCAATCACCACTATGCATCCCGATAGTTGTAAATACATTTGTTGCCTTGCATCTACTTCTGTCTGTGATTCAGGGCAAACAATGAAATTGAATGATAAAATTTATATCAGTATTTGCCCCGAATCACGGACAAAAGTACACACAAGGCAACACATGTATTGACAACTGTGGGTAATGTTTTACCTTTCCCATAGAATGTGCTAAATTTTGTCGAAAATAGTGAATTAATTAAATTCTTACAACACTTAAGTTTTGAAACAATTTTTTTTCTTGCCATTAATACCAAAAATGACATCACAAACCACATGGTATGAACACCTTAAGTTAGCCTTTCACATTTATCAATCAGTTTTAGCTGTTAGTTATCATAAGAGTTTTTATGGCACAATAGTTTAATATAATATTATATTTTTATCATTATTCCATTACCACAAGGTATTGAAAAGAGTCAATTCATGCTTTATATATCATTTTTCTGTATATTTTTACCGGTGCATCATTTTTATATGTTTCATTTTGCTGTGATACTGCATTAATAAAATGATGTAAATTATTTAATGTGTCTTTGATATCTCACCTTTAAATACACTTAAACCAGTCCACGTGCAAAGCCCTTATTAGCTCACCAGAGCCAAAGGCTACGAGTGAGCTATAGTGATCAGAGGGGCACCAGATGTCCGTCGTCCGTCAACTTTTTGTTTGTTAACCCGATAGAGGCCACAATTTTTAACAGACTGTCTTCAGACTTGGTCAGAATATTTCTCTTGGTGGTTTGTCGATCCCTTTTGAAACTGGGTCATTTTGGGTCAAAAACTAGGTCAGATTAAAGCAAAAATTTTATTATTGCAATAGAGGTCACATTTTTTTATCCGATTGTCATCGAATTTGGTATGAATTTTGATATATATGATCTCTACTCAGATTATTAAAATCGTGTTCTTGAATTGCCCAGGGGCCCCTGGGGATTTCTTTTTTTGATTCTGTTTTTAACCTTTGAATTTCTAAAGTTATCAACCAGATTTTGACACAAACTTTATACCATCGTAAAATTGAATCTTTCCTGAACAAAAGTGTCGAAATTCCAATATCTGTCTTTAGCTATAGTTAGATTCAATCTTAAGATCTATTAGGATGCATCATCAGTGTTCATTCCTCCAGTTGCTGGTCAATGATCTTAAGAACTTTGCTTTGCAAGATTTTATAGGGTAAATTTTGTCATTTTATATGGATACTGACTGACCAAATAAACATTCTTACTTTATAGCACTTTGAAAATCGGGCTTTTCTGAATATTTTATTCATTGTTTGTAAGTAGAACAACAACAAAAAATTAGTAGCACATTTTCAAAATGTTCAGACTAGATTTAAGAGAGGTTTCAGCTGTATACAGTGTATGTACACAAACAAGCAAGTTAACTGGAGATCTCAGAACTCAAGCATTTGATTTTTTTCTGAGACTAGTATCAGTTTTCGGCAGTCAGATGCTTGAGAACTGAGTATGGCCTCTAGTCTCAGTTTTATTGTCTTTGGACCTGATCTTGACCAAACCACTCTTTAACCCTTTCCTCCATATATACACAATTTTATGCAATGCCAACAGTGTAGATCCAGATCAGCCAGCTCATTTCTGTTGTCTGTTCAGGATCTGCACTTGTCAGAAGTATCTGAACAAATAAAAAAGCAAACTGTAGATTTTGTTCAGATGGTAGGGATATGCCAGCTGATATGGATCTTCACTGTTTGTCCATGCAATAAAGGTATATAGATGGAGGAAAGGGTTAAGCATTTTTGTAGGAAAAGGTATATTCTAATAATTTCAACAAAACTACTACCTCGAAAGAAAAAAAGATTATTTGCATTAATGTAACGGGTTGAAGACTAGGGGCTTCTTGAATTAAACACTAGTGTGACAGTATGAAATGCTATAATACCCCAGCAAATGAAGTAGAATCATCATCTCATGAAATGTGAAAACATATCTTTATGTGATGCTATAAGGCCCGTTATTTAAATTGTTGCAAAGTCAGCAGTATGTCACACAAACCTACATCTAATTTTCAAAATATGTTTTTAAGTTTCACAATAATTTAATTTGTTTATAGTATAATACCAGTTTAAGACGATACAATCATGTGAAAATTCAATGCAGTGTAACTTCAGTAAATGCTAAGTGAGTAGACATGGACAAAAGAAAATTGACATAATTTTTAGTTAGAAGGAGAATAACTATGATACATTCTTCAGCTACAAAAAAAACATGAAATGAAGTTGTTGCAATGATATCAAATTATTATGAGGATTTTTATGCTGGGTGCATGGTTGATAACTGAAAACCAATATTAAATTGACCAAAACTGCAAGTTAAATAGGGCATCACTGAAGTTATCAAAATGATCCTTGTCATTCAGCAGCAAGTAGAATCCCTTGATCAAGCCTATATAACACTCAGTTGACTGGTTGAGAATAACTTACAGCTCTGGTTTATAAAACAAGAGGGCCATGATGGCCCTATATCGCTCACCTGGGTACAAAAGTACTCTCAGCTTGTGGTTTCAGACAAGAAGATTTTTAAAGTTTTTCCTATACAAGTCTATATAAAATGAAGTGACCCCTGGGGCGGGGCCAATTTTGACCCTGGGAAATAATTTGAACAATCTTTGTAGAGTTCTACTAGAGGATGCTAAATGCCAAATATCTTTAAAGCTCTAGGCCTTGCGGTTTCAGACAAGAAGATTTTTAAAGATTTTCCTATATAAGTCTATGTAAAATGAAGTGACCCCTGGGGCGGGGCCTATTTTGACCCCAGGGAAATAATTTGAACAATCTTTGTAGAGTTCCACTAGAGGGTGCTAAATGCCAAATATCTAAGCTATAGGCCTTGTGGTTTCAGACAAGAAGATTTTTAAAGTTTTTCCTATATTAGTCTATGTAAAATGAAGTGACCCCTGGGGCGGGGCCAATTTTGACCCCAGGGGAATAATTTGAACAATCTTTGTAGAGCTCCACTAGAGGGTGCTAAATGCCAAATATCTAAGCTCAAGGCTTTGTGGTTTCAGACAAGAAGATTTTTAAAGTTTTTCCTATATAAGTCTATGCAAAATGAAGTGACCCCTGGGACGGGGCCAATTTTGACCCCAGGGAAATCATTTGAACAAACTTTGTAGAGTTCCACTAGAGGATGATAAATGCCAAATATCTAAGCTCTAGGCTTTGTGGTTTCAGACAAGAAGATTTTTTAAGTTTTTCCTATATAAGTCTATGTAAAATGAAGTGACCCCTGGGGCGGGGCAAATTTTGACCCCAGGGCTATAATTTGAACAATCTTGGTAGAGGACCACTAGGTGATGCTACTCAACAAATATCAAAGTTCTAGGCCTTACGGTTTCAGAGAAGAAGATTTTAAAAAAATTTCATGTTCAAAATCTATTTTTATCCTCTGTGACCTAGTTAGGCAATGGACTGGAACCATTTGAACAATTTTGGTAAAGCTTCATGCAAGTAACATTCCTGCCAAGTTTCAGCAAGATTGGCCCAGGAGTTCAGGAGAAGAAGTCGTTTCAAGAAGAAACGAATTTTGGTCAGAAATTACCTCACAAATCAAAAAGCGAACAGTGAAGATCCTTACCTGACGGCACAGATGTGCTGGCTGATCTGTATCTAAACTGTTTGCCCTAGCAATAAAGGTGTATCTATAGAGAAAAGGATTGATATAATCCAAGCAAAACATTATTTCCAGAAATGATACAGACAATATTGATGGTGTTTAAATAAATAAAAACCAAATACAATGTTTGGAAAATAGAAATGGCTTGTCTATGAGCTGTGAAAATGGCTTACATAATGGTTATATGGCTTGTCTGTTGTAAAAAAACAACCAAATTAATTGTATAAATTGTGAATGTGTATGTAAGAATGATGTTAAAACTAATCAATTACAAATTTAAAATGTTGATTCTTTGAAAATATATAGTGAACACAAAATGTTAATTATGACACTGGACACCATTTAGTTCTTAATATGTTTATTCGACAATGTCTTATCGAATAAAATATGTTTCAAATATCTGCAACAAAATTGTTTTTCAAATTTTCTTTTCTAATAACTTTCACAATTATTTGTGTTTATTATGTTATAGATTTCAACAAATATACTAAAAACATAAAAAGGATTGATCAAACCAATTATGATATTTTTTATCAGGATATCATTTGTTGGGGTGTAGATGAATCATATATACTACTTAAAATTTGATATGGATCGCTTTCCATTTTATCTGGAACCATTGACCCAACCAAGTTTCATCCGCTATTCTGCTTCAAAATTTTGTCTGCCCCTTCCTTTTTTGGAATAAAGCTGATGATGTCAAATGAAAAATTTTTTAAGAATCACAGCAGAAATTTAACATTTCATGATATGTAAAGAATTAACATAATCTTTTAAGTGACCCTTATCAAATTTTGAGTAGTATATTATGGATCACCATGTACTTTTTGTACCAAAATCAAAATTTAAAACAGCACAACTTTACTGTTATAAATCCAACACATGCCTAGTGGTTCCGAAATGATTGACATTAATGACTCCATTTTCTGATTTGGAAAACTAAATTTGTACAAATGTTAAAATTATAAAGTGAAAAGTTGCCTTGTTAAAACCTTTTGTTCTTTTTTTTTATTTATAATACATGTATTGAATATTTGTTATCATTGTCATACTCATTATTGATGTATTATATTTTTCCATAAATAAAATGTTTGTACAAAGGAACACATGATTTTCTTGAATGAAACCTTTATAGTCCATATGTGTTAGTTACAGTAATAATTTAATGAAAGTATTTAAAGAAACATATGAAAATGCATATCAGAAAGGGCACATTTAGAAAACACAATTTTCAAATACGTTATAAAGAAGAAAATACATTTATTACTTGACAAATTTTAAACAAAATTCAAAAAGACACTACAAACAATCAATGAAAGTAAGAGCTCATCAGATCAATGCCTGTTAACTGGTGAGCACTCTCACACATTAAAAATATCGTGTGGAAAAAAATGTGCAAACCCATTAACCCTTTCCTCCATATATACACCTTTATTGTGTGGGTGAACAGTTTAGATCCAGATCAGCCGGCACATCTGTGCCATATTATCAGGATCTAAATTGTTCGCTTTTTGATTTGTTACATTATTTCTTACCAAAAGGCTATTCAGTGCTGATCCAGATCAGACAGCATTTTATGTGCTGGCTGATCTGGCTCCAAGGTTATAAAGCTGAGTTTGGAAACCAGTCTCAAATCTCAAGCATCTGATTGGCTGGTCGCCATTTCAGCCAATCAGATGCTTGAGATTTGAGACTGGTTTCCATGCTCAGTTTTATAACCTTGGACACAGGATTTACACTGGTCGCACACACATGAAAATGTGTATATATAGAAGAAAGGGTTAATAGCTATATGTAATTACTATGTCAAGTAAAATGCAATTCTTCACCTGTCTTTTAGTCAATCATCGTTTTTCCAGAGCTAAACCAAGCTATTGAGCATGTGAACATGTGTTTGTTGATATTTATTTTGTTACAGTTGATGCTTTTTGTAAAAATAAAACAACAAAATAAATAATTTTATTTTTGTACAATAATTTTTTTTACATTTTTGACCACATTCTATACATATTTCATATTTCAGCAAAATGCATAACTGGCAATGGTGTCGACTCAACTTCCAAATCATTTGATAGCTAGTTTTGGCAACAAATCTTTAAACTCTAAGTGCCCTTGCTGAAGACTGAAATGCTTTTATGCAGACCACCAAACAGAAACAAAATGATCTTGATAGATGGGCAACATTTCAATGGCTTCATCCAAAATACCAACATAACCAGTCAATGCAAACCAGTCTTCAGAGAAAAAGTAATATTATGTAAAAAACACAATTTGTGAATTATTTAAAGATTTTCATAAAAGTCTTAACTGAAATGAAGTTGAAATATTCCACTTAAATTTCATTCAAGCTTGAAGAGCACTATGGTTTTTTGTGCCAGTGGCAGATTATTACTACCTTTTTTTCAGGATTTCCGCTTGTTTACAAGCATCTCTTTAAACAAAACTATAAAATTTATTTTTAATTACACAATTCTTTTCAACATAAACAGTTTTATAAACTGAAAAAACAAGAAATAAAGTTTTTCTTTCGATGTACAATTAATTTTGAATTCATATTTATTCTAATACTGATGGCTATTCCTGCAGTCATATTCCTTTTTAAAATGCAGTTAATATTAGCTGCTTGAGCAAATATTCTCCACACGTAATTCTTGCATGTTATTCCTATACACATCGTTTAACTTGTACTCGTACATCCAACAAAATATCTCTATGTAGATGAGATTTTATTTTCAGCAAACAGTTTACTCAGCTCCTTCATAACCTCCCCATGTTTCAACTCCTTATTTTTGCTCTTCACTGAATTATAATTGTCTTTAACAAACATGGCAAACTTGTTTGCTGATCTCGGTGTGGCCGATGTAGAGCTTGCAGCAGATTTTGGAGTTGTCGGTACCGAGTTCTGAATGAGCTCAAACTCTCCGTGACAATATCCACATACTTTCTTTGTGGTATCAAGTGACTTGGAGTGTCGGCCAATGCTGAAGCAAAAATCAAGATTAATCATTCTATGACTTTCTATGGTAAAGTTGAAAAAAGATGGATGGACTATGCTTGACATGTAATAGACTTATCCCTTTACTCCTTATATTTGGTTTCTTTTGCATGTGGAATCAACGTAGATCTTGTTCAGCCAGCACAATCATGCAGTCAGAAATGACCTCAAATAAATCTAAAATTGAACAATGTAGATTCTGATCAGATAGCACAGTGCCCAAGGTTATAAAACTGAGCATGGAAACCAGTCTCAAATCTCAAGCATCTGATTGGCTGAAATGGCGACCAGTCGCCATTTCAGCCAATCAGATGCTTGAGATTTGAGACTGGTTTCCAAACTCAGCTTTATAACCTTGGAGCCAGATGTGCTGACTGATCTGGATCTACACTGATCACACATAAACAATACCCATAAAAATGGAGTACAGGGTTATTAAATTAAAATCAGTTAAATGTTACTGCTAAATTATGTTGTTTGTTTTTTAATACACCACATTTTACATCTGTTGACAACAGCCAGATTTTAAATCCCATAAATTTGGCTATCAATTGGTGGTCATTGAAAATAAGGGCATTATAACTACATTTATAGTTTTTCAAACTTACAAGTTCTGTACATAAAACAAAGACTGAGGCATCATTGCCACTGTGAAGATACAATGTTCTGGGCCCAAGAACTGCCAAGATCTTAAAATTGCCTGTGACCCGAGATCATACTCTATTTTGACTTGGGTTTGCCTAATTTAAGAGACTGTGCACAATTTCATTTCATGTGATGCTCTGTGTCTGATGCTCATTTCAATTTCTATTAATTTTGTTACTCCTAAACAATCATTCACTAACTATAAGAGTTTAAAGTCCTGCTAAATGACAGCTTCCTGCATTGTCTAACCAGCACTCGTACCACATGGTTTGTGGCATGAAGAATCTTAGACTGGTACAACTTAAACCTGCAACAATTTGATCAGGTGTTTGTTGCTACCACTTTCTTCACTAGAAAAACTGCTAACTGTTCCAGCATATAACTCAGTAAAATAAATACAGAAATATGATTATTGATTTTTACGAGAAAATATGACAAAATAATCACATAAAAGTAGTTTTAATTATAAAAGGCCTTAAATTCCCCTAGAACACCAAAATACTTTCAGGAAAAATGACGGTCTGAATTTCCATTTGTGAATTATGATGCTAAAATTAAATCAATGAAATGTGATTTGTGTCTGATATTCAGGCCTCCAATATATTTACAACTGTTTTTTTTATATTGTAGAACACAAGACCTCTGTTGGTGATGCAAGTTCAATCAACAGATGCAGACTGATAGACAAGTTTCAGTGGGAAAAAGTGGGGTTGCTGTCCAAAGTGCCAAGGCAAATTTACATTTTCTGCAACAGGAATACCTTGCCATATTTATTATTGTCATTTTTTTATAGAATAAAATAGATTAAATAATCAGTATTGTTGTTATGTTATTATATGCATGGGTGTATAAGAGAAAATAAGAGCTATTTGGTAAAAACCCGACCGACCGCGTTGGTCACTTCTCCCTGTTTCTGAAAACATCTCCCTAAATTTCCAGGAGGGAGAAGTCACTTCTCCCTAAAATTTGCTCCTAGCTTAATCCCTGAATGGATTCAAATAAAGAAAAAATGCAATACTCAAACTTTAATTTCACTATTTGTTAGATAATCACTCATGTACTTGATTTATTTATTGAATTGTGAACAATGTATACCCTGCTCAGACTGCAGGATTATTTGGGTTTATACTGATTAATGTACAAGTAAGTACCTGTATCCACATCTTTTACACCGGTAAGTGTATTTAGTACTGATAGAGTAACTATGGCAACGATCAATGGTAGGCAACTCTGGATGTACTTTGATGGCTTGTCTTGCCCTGGTATGAAAATAAAATGCACACGGCAAATTACTACATCAACAATTACTATTTTTTCTCGCTTTTTAATAACACAAATGAAGGAATCCTCTCACATTCTTTAAATAAGTTTTTTTCTCCTGATTTTTGGCTGTTTCCTGAAAATTCATTATGATACATATTAGCTGTCTGTAAGTGTAACCTCCTGTGTCCAGCTGGACTTCCCGGAGCCAATGTGTACAGGTTTGTTCCTATGATAACCTGGCCGAGCAAGTGTGAACTTGGAGCACACTAGTTAGTTTAATCCCAGAATTGCAAGTATGCTTTGCCACTGACCACTTAACAGCAAGTATTCATTAGTTGATTTTACCTGTAAAACTGATGAGGTTATAAATAGCCAGATGAGGTTATAAATATCTGGCTATTTGGAGATGGGAGGCTGCGTTTTCTGTGTGTGGCTTTTTCTGATATTCAATAATCAATTCAGGTAATGATTCCAAGGGACTTGTTCATTTTGAAAAAAATATGTCAAAGCGAAAAAAATGAGTTAAAAGATTTATTTTAATTTATAATTTATGGTGCCAAGTAACTAAGTCTGAAAAATTTGATTTTCTTCTTGCTAGATTTACCAAGATAGAGACATAGACATGTATGTAAATTCATCAAATAATTAACTTAAGGGCACCTTTTCATAACAATTAAAATTTCAGTTAGCTATTCAAGTTGACAGAAGACAATCATCCACTTGAAAATTCAGAACCACTGCCAAACATTATCAATGTCCTTCCATGTATATAAAAACATCAAAGCTAAAAAAAAATTCTATGACTTTTCGAATTTTTCTTAAATCTTGGACATACTTTTTCCTAATAATGTTAGTACATAGAAAGTACCTGGTAATAAAATATTCATGTACTGAACATGTGACTTGTGTTTTGTTAAATGCAGCAAACGGGAGTTCATCCTTATCTATGCCATGTAGTCCTAAATTCTATTAAGAACTTGCCAGCTGTGACAGTTTACCATGTACATACCAGTATTTCCAGTAAGGTCCATGTCCTCCATTCACACCATTCAACAACCACACAGCTGCGTGACATAGTTCGTGGATCAATGTGTCTCGCACTCGCTCTGAAATAATAAATATATAAAATGCATTTTGGAATAATTAGCTTCAGTTTTCAAATTAACTTTTTTCCATTTGAAAACCTTATACCTTTCTTTTCAAGACATGACATTAATGGGAAAGTCTGCTTGACATCCTGGTTGAAATGAGATGTACCCCATGTTAATGTGTCATCAGGAAATACATGTAACATCATTCTGTAAAATGACATCATAACATTCAGCAGACAACATTGTTAAATTCGGTTTGGCAAAAGCAAATACATACTGTAGGCAAAATCTCTAATTAAATTACATATTTTATATAAGAAAGTAGTAATAACAAAAAAAAGAAAATGTCATCAGAGACGTCTTTTGTTGTGAAATACCTCATATACATGTAATACCTGAAAATGAAATTGAACAATTTATCTTGTACAGTAAAGGGCAATATTTACATTTGCTCAATTCAACAATTTGTTGTTACATTGCAAATGGTGAAAAGTGGCTAAAATTTCAAAAATGAATTTTGGGGAAAATAATTTATGCCACTTAGACTTTAGCAAAGAAATGTATTAAGGTGGAATGCGCCGATTTTTCAACTTTCGAGTATTTTAATGAAAATTTGCATGCAGTTAATTGACCATATTTCCGATATGGAACCGAATATTTTGTAAAAATATTTTATTTTGTCTCAAAGATGGCCACTGACAGCAGTTTTTGGACATGACGTCAAAAGAACCATAACATAATGTTTTATGCTGTAACTTTTATGTATTTCGAATGTTTCGTTTTCTGTTATAATAATATTGTACAGAATCAAATTCTTCTCATGAATTTGAGAGTTCTCATGCAAAAGGCTTTTCTTTTGTTTTAGCATGCGCTTTGTAATTAGAACATGAATTAGACTAAATTGAGCTTGCAAACATTAACTACATCCTAAGCTAAATACATGTCTTTACTAAAATCCAGGTGGCAATAGGTATTTCCCCCAAAATTCATTTTTGAAATTTTAGCCACTTATCGCCATTTGCAATGTTTGCGACGCCTTAACCCTTTCCTGTATAGATACGCATTTTTACACGTGAGACCAGTGTAGATCCAGATCAGCCGGCACATCCGTGCCGTCTGATCAGGATCTGCACTGGTCGCATTTAATCAGAAATAAGATAATGAATCAAAAAGCGAACAGTTTAGATCCTGACCAGACAGCACGGATGTGCCGGCTGATCTGGATCTAAACTGTTCGCCCTAGCAATAAAGGTGTGTCTGTACAGGAAAGAGTTCAACCCTTCACTCCATATAAAGGCCTTTATGACATGGGCAAACAGTGTAGTTCCAGTATCACAGGCATATCGTGCCCTCTCATCAAGATCTACAATGTTCACTTTTTTTGACTCATTAGGTTGACCTAGATGAGACCAATATGATCCCGATCAGATGGCAGGGATTTTACCCATCAACCTTAGTGAAATAAGTACTTGCACAATCTTTAATTTTATCATACTATGTCGCTGGTGAATAAACATAAATCACATAAAATTGCAAAGCTTTAAAGTTTAGCATTTTAGCAGAGAACTTTATGGTGACACTGTTCAACATTTATAAGAAAAGTTAAAGAAAGGACAAGTCCACAAACTCCGGAAGAAACTTGTCAAATGATTCTTGTGATATTGGTAATATATAAGCTTACCTGCAGTGTCACACACTTTGGTAGACAGTTCTATCCTGGTAGTTCTGTCTCGGTCATCCTTGGCATTCTTCTTGTAAGCACAATACCCTGCCGTTCTCAGGAGACGGTTGTTCCAGATAACCGGTAAGTTTGATGGTAACTGCCAACATAAATGTACAGAATGTACCTGGGATCATCAAAGCAAGACAGTAAAAGAAATAATCAACCGAACAGCCCCAAGTCCTAGCAACTGACAAAGCAAATGGTAATCTTTTTGTAAATAGTTCACAAAGAATGTTTGTAAAAAGAATGACTTCTTAGTAAACTGGCTACATTCTTCATTGTCTTGTCTAGAATGATTCATCATAATATCTTTCTATTCTCATTTTCATTTGAAAATTAGGAGCAATTCATAAGACATAAAGATGCAACTATCCTTGGAACACACCCGAGTGTAGTCTCTAATGACATGGAAAAACTTCTGGCTTACTTGTGTTGCACAGCAGTAATAAAGGAATATTTATACAAATTAACATTTTAAATGATGTGTTGACTTTCAAGACATTTTTATTCTATGAAGAATCAATCAACATTTGTTTTTTAAATGCATACATTTCCCAGTAACACAGACTTAAATATGAACAAGATCAATAAATGAAGTAACACAATTATAAAGCATGGAATGATAATAGCTTGAATCAAATAGCATTCATTTCTGAAATTCCAACCCCATTTTCAACCAAATATACATGCAAATCAGTGTGCTTAGGCAAAGTTACAAGTAAACACACAAATCATGCAAAACTCTGATAAAATTGATGCTGATGTTTACTGACTATGAATTTAATTTTAACTATACGTTTACCTGCACTTAAAATGAGATTGTTGAAAAGGAGTTATAGTCAATACCTATATGATTATAATTCATATTGAAAATGAAAAAAAAAAAATAAAGATCAACAGATTAATGATACGTGTATTTATACTAACATAATTCAATATACCGATTACACAAAAATAACATCTACAATATATTAAGAGACTCCTAACAAATTTTGAGTTAGTACTGTATCGTACCATTTGAGTAAGTTACCTAATATAACAATATTTTCATGATTTGTGACAAACCATGCAGACCCACCTTATTCTGAAACACTGTTTCATTGTACAGCTTCAGCAGATGTTGAGACAATTCTTCTTTTGTTTTCTTAAATTTATTCACATATCTGTAATCAGAATAAGGTTTCATTAGTTTAAATAGTGTTATCAAGTATTGTGGGGAAATATTATAAATATAACAGAAAGCAAAACATTTTCTGGCATTAAATTGTGCATAATTTGATGCAATTATAAATAAAAATACCTTGCTTTGAATTTATGTCATAAAAATACCCTTGTCAAATAATCACTTTTAACAGCAGGATTTTGGCCCAATAAAGTTACGGTGATGATGTTGTTTACTAAAATCAGTCTAAATAGAAAACTGTGCACAGCTTTTGTGCTATTGTGATAATTGTTAACATGACCAGGTTATAAAAACAAGTTCTTAAATTAACATTTTATGTGTTAATTCAGTGCCCAAGGTTATAAAACTGAGCATGGAAACCAGTCTCAAATCTCAAGCATCTGATTGGCTGAAATGGCGACTGGTCGCCATTTCAGCCAATCAGATGCTTGAGATTTGAGACTGGTTTCCAAACTCAGCTTTATAACTTTCAGCCCAGATCTTACTTCCTAGCTTCAGGATGTCTCCTGCTATCCTCCACCGTGACAGACAAAGACTTGAGAAAAGAGTAGGTATAATGGCCACTCCCTGAGACAGGTGTTTCTGTTAACAGCTTTTCCCTCTTTAATAATGGAGTCTGAACTTTTGGGAAAAACTTTGGAGTTTTGCAAGTTTTGCCACCAGGTGGTGATGATGAATCTGGTGTGGGCAGGCTATCATCCAAGGAAGGCGAGTGCGTCACAGCGAAACCTGAGGATTCGTTCTCGCTATCATCATCCGACAAAGAGATGTACATTACATTATTTGGTGTAGCAGCAGGTTTCTTTTTTACTGGTGTTGGCGTTTTAAACTCATTCTCTTTGTTTGATAATCTGCTTGTGTTTTTCTTTCTCAATGGATTTGGGGTTTTGAATAATGGTTGTTCAGTCTCAGAAGGGGATTTCACATTATCAATATAAGATCCAGAGTTATCAACAACTTGTTTTGAAGCTGAAACATCGCAAACACCCTTATCTTCCTCATTTTCCAGACTAGGTTTATCGTGTTTTCTTGTCTTTGTTTGTTCAATGTTCATTAGCTCATCTTCAGAGTCAGAAGAAAAATCTATTTGTATTTTACAGTGAGCCTTCTTTACACCATTTTCAGATGTACTATCTTTACTGGTTGTCTTCTGATTATTAGGTTTGTTTGCTGCAGCAGTCTGTGTTTTGTTTCTATTATTAGACTTAGTTGTACTATTTTTAGCAGCAGTATCAGAATCACTGTCAGATGAAAATGTCCATGATATGTTTCTCTGTAGTTTGCCTTTAGCCAGCTTCTTTTTGTGTTTTGTCACACTTTCTGGGTAAACCTCTGAAACCAAACACACAAAATAAATAAATCATAAATAACAACATATAAGAGAATGAACAGATAATGATCTTAACCCTTTCCTTTATTTAAACCTAATTATAGCAGAGCCAAACAGTGTATATTTACAGTGAATCAGCACATCCTTTATTTAAACCTAATTATAGCAGAGCCAAACAGTGTATATTTACAGTGAATCAGCACATCCTTTCCATCTGATCAGGATCTGCAATGTCTGGTTCTTGATTTATAAGACTATTTCTGACCACAAAAAACTGCAGATTCTGATTGATCAGGAGGATGTGCTAGCTAATATGGATTAACACTGATGGCACATGTGATATTAATGCATATATATGAACATGGTTGCTATACAATGTGACTATTTTGATGCTGTGCACACACAAAATCACTCGATTCAGGTAGGTTTTTGCTTATTTCTGGACCAATTTCGGTCAGATAAAGAGCACCGTACTCCTGTTAAAAAGCTTTTTCATTGACATTTAACCTCGATTATAAATCGACTGCCGTTTTCTCAAACATTGAAAGACAAATTCACACTTACATAAAATTTTGTCTTTGAATGTTTTAGAAAACAGCAGCCGATTCATAATGGAGGTTGAATGTCGATGAAAACAGGAGTATGATGCTCTTTATCCGATTGAAATCAGTCCAAAAACTACTGTAATAAGCAAAAACCTACCTGAAGCGAGTGATTTTGTACGTGCACAACAGTCATGTCATGTGTTATAGCCACACTGATGAAGTAAAGGATGAACAACAATCAAGTCAGTACATGTATTATAAACTAAAGTTTGTACTAAATTGTGAAGTTTATGATGTCCTAAAAAACTGTAGACTGAAAATCAAATAAAACTGCATGTAGAAGGAACATATTTATCCTAAACTTAAATGGGTTAAGGTTAGAAAACAGAGTATAATTTAGTTACAGATTTTTGAGAAAATACATAAAAAGCTGGGTATTGCTTGGTTAAATGTCTCATCATGAAGGTTTCTTCCAAGTTATTTAAAATAAGAATTGTTTAAGAGGATATGTAGCAGAACTGAGAAGAGAAAGCCCAACAGACTAACAGTCCTATACACACCCACCATTAATTTTGTGGGAGTATAATAATGCAAAAACAATTTCACCATTTACTCTCTATATACAGGTGCTGTTTTTTTTTGTTACATGTGTGACCAGTGAAGACTCAGATCTGCCGGCACATCCGTGCTAAATACCTGGATCAGCATTGTTTGTTTCTTTGTCAGAAATAACCTAATGAATCTAAAAGCAAACAGTGCCCAAGGTTATAAAGCTGAGCATGGAAACCAGTCTCAAATCTCAATCACCTGATTGGCTGAAATGGCGACTGGTTGCCATTTCAGCCAATCAGATGCTTGAGATTTGAGACTGGTTTCCAATCTCAGCTTTATAACCTCCAGACCAGTTTAGATACCGATCAAATGGCATGGATGTGCAGGGTGATCTGGATTTACACTGTTCGTCCATGCAATGGAATTTATATCTCTAGAGTTGAAAACATAAAACAACTAAACTTTATCTTTCTTGATGTCTTTTTGTACACATTAGGCATATGATTTGTCTTTCATTTTTGTAATTCAAGGATGTAATGTGGAATTGTTACATCATCTTCTTAATTTTAATCAAAGAAAGTACAGTTACTGGTTCAGTTCTTAATTTAAGAGAGTGATTTTATAGCCCGAGTAGTTTAACACTTACTTGATGAAAAAACATCACTGTCATCATTATCATCTTCTTCTTCTTCTTCTACTTCTGCACCACCTGGTCTATCTTGCCTGAAAAATATGAAGAAGTTTTACAATCACACAGTCTCAGCTCTTGGGTGATTGTCAACATTGCATCTATTAACAATGGCATACCTTATCCAGGCAGTTTATACCCATTTATCTAACTACAAAATAAATAGGATATTTGTTTTAACCAGTGCAAGATAGAAATATATTTCACTGAGAGAGCTCCAGAATTACTATTTTCACAAGTGGCAAAGCTAAATTCTTTTACTGCTAGAAACAAATTTTCACTTTTTTATGCTTTTAATGCAAATTATGCATTCACGAGTGTGACAGAAAAGTTGCATGAAATGGTGCAAAAAACTTTTGTTTACAATAACCAGGGCTGTGAACACCAAATTTCAAAATCAGCTGAAAATTGCGGCAGGGGGTCCAGGGGGCCACACTACTGTTAATTTCTTTTATTTTCTGAGCGTCTTTATCGCTCAATTTTGGCAACATCCTCAACTTTTTCCCAATTCAAAGCTGTAACAATTAGAACAACTCGCGCTACTGTAAACCGTAATTTGATTGGTTCTGCAGACAAAGCCATTTCAACAACACTATGAATCGACCAATAGAACGACAGGTAACATTCGTACGTAGATAACGATAAAATCCATCGGGTTCAGTATAAAAGTAAACGAATACGTACACGTGAAATCAGAAATCGCATTGAACCAGTAAAAGTGGTATACACCCCCCCCCCACCCCCCAATTTCTCCTCGAATTTACATTAATCTCAAAATTGGTCCTGGCAGACCAAAAACCGCGGAAATCCGCGGAAAATTCACAGCCCTGAATAACACTTTAACTTACTGGTCTGTCAAGTTATCAACAACATAATGTGCCAGTGAAATCTGAACATACTACAAATAAAGATGAAGACTATAGGTCCTCTAACAATATTGTACCCCCTGAGCTTTTGATCATAAAACTAAATCATGTCTCAAATCTCAAGGATCTGATTGGCTGAAATGGCACCTGGTTGCCATTTTCAGCCAATCAGATGCTTGAAATTTGAGACTGGTCTCTAATCTCAGTGTTATGATCTTCTGCCCTAGTTTACAGTTTACCTATTTTTCAGTTGTTGAGTTTCCCTGAGATAAAACGCACTGTCATCTGACTCACTGGTCATGTCATCATCTTCTACAATAAAATCCTTCAGACTGAAAAATACACACAAAACAATTCATTTCAACAAAGTATAAGAAATAGAATATGGACTTTATTGTCTCTACTACCTTTTTGCTAAGTTTCAACACAATGCTTAATGTAATGCAAGTAATATTTTTATACCCTCACAAAGTGGGAGACATAAAAGTTGCACTGGTTTTTAGTATTAAACATCCATATGTCTGTCTGTCCACCAAATCTTTTGGCATCAAATCTTCATTTACTATCTGGCGGATTTCTGTCAAACTGTCAGAATTTTTAAAAGGCCGAACAAAATATTTTTTCCTGCAACAGTTTTATACTTGAATTATGGCCCTTTGTTAGTTTCGGTAATAAAATGTTGTATTTTAACTAGAAATGTGTCCAAAGGACACGGATGCCCCCGCTATGGGTTTTTCATAAAGCTCCCAGCAGTAGTGTAGGACAAGTTGTGTTCACGAGATATATTCCTATTACAAGAAAATTCTATTTTTAGTAACAGTGACCTTGACCTTGGATCTACAGGCATGGGTTTTGTGCGGACACACCACCCTGTCATGGTGAACATTTGTGCCAAGTTATTTTGAAATCCCTCCATTCATAACAAAGTTACAGCCTGGAGAAGAAAATTCTATTTTTAGTAACATTGACCTTGACCTTGGACCTACAGGCTTGGGAATGTATGTGACACACAGTCTTAATATGGTGATCAATTAAACCAAGTTATTTAAAAATCCAATAACAAATAACAAAGTTACAGAGCCGACACAATTTTGCAAGAAATTTCTATTTTTAGTAACAGTGACCTTGACCTTGGACCTACAGGCATGGGTGTTGTATGCGACACACCACCTTGTCTTGGTGAACATTTGTGCCAAGTTATTTTGAAATCCCTCCATTCATAACAAAGTTAAGGGCCAAGTGTATATTTTGCTTAACACAAAATGTAAGTGAAGAAGGGGCATAATTTGAAACTAGAAATGTGTCCAAAGGACACGGATGCCCCCGCTATAGGTTTTTCATAAAGCTCCCAGCAGTAGTGTAGAACAAGTTGTGTTCACGAGATAATTATATTCCTATTACAAGAAAATTCTATTTTTAGTAACAGTGACCTTGACCTTGGATCTACAGGCATGGGTATTGTGCGGACACACCGCCTTGTCATGGTGAACATTTGTGCCAAGTTATTTTGAAATCCCTCCATTCATAACAAAGTTACAGCCTGGAGAAGAAAATTCTATTTTTAGGAACAGTGACCTTGACCTTGGACCTACAGGCTTGGGAATGTATGTGACACACAGTCTTAATATGGTGATCGATTAAACCAAGTTATTTAAAAATCCAATGACAAATAACAAAGTTACAGAGCCGACACAATTTTGCAAGAAATTTCTATTTTTAGTAACAGTGACCTTGACCTTGGACCTACAGGCATGGGTGTTGTATGCGACACACCACCTTGTCATGATGAACATTTGTGCCAAGTTATTTTGAAATCCCTCCTTTCATAAGAAAGTTAAGGGCCAAGTGTATATTTTGCTTAACACAAAATGTAAGTGAAAAAGGGGCATAATTTGAAAAAATATTGGAAGCAGGGTTATGGATCTTGTTGGTTATGATGTAGATTTTGATGGTGAAAATATATTTCAAGTTTCAAGGCAATATCTCAAGTAGTTTTAAAGTTATGGGCAAAATGCATATTTTGCTTAACACAAAATATAAGAATAAAACTAATGTAAATGAAATTATCAAAGGGCCATAACTTTTGAACAGAACATGTAAGAGCAAAACCCCGCCTTTATGCACAACAACATATCAGGCCAAGCATTGTGGTAAAGTTTTATTAAATTCCCACCAGTAGTTTAGGAGGAGTTGCGTTCACGAGATATATTCCTATTAAAACTAATGTAAATGGAAGTATCAAAGGGCCATAACTTCTGAACAGAACATGTAAGAGCGAAACCCCACCTTCATGCACAACTACATATCAAGCCAAGCATTGTGGTAAAGTTTCATTAAATTCCCACCAGTAGTTAAGGAGAAGATGCGTTCACAAGATATATTCCTATTAAAACTAATGTAAATGGAAGTATCAAAGGGCCATAACTTCTGAACGGAACACGTAAGAGCGAAACCCCACCTTCATGCACAACTACATATCAAGCCAAGCATTGTGGTAAAGTTTCATTAAATTCCCACCAGTAGTTTAGGAGGAGTTGCGTTCACAAGATATATTCCTGTTAAAACTAATGTAAATGGAAGTATCAAAGGGCCATAACTTCTGAACGGAACACGTAAGAGCGAAACCCCACCTTCATGCACAACTACATATCAAGCCAAGCATTGTGGTAAAGTTTCATGAAATTCCCACCAGTAGTTTAGGAGGAGTTGCGTTCACGAGAATTTCGGACGGACGGACGGACGGACGGACGGACGGACAGACGGACGGACGGACGGACGGAAGGACGGACGGACAGGAGCAACTCTTAATGCCCGTCGCCATTTCATGGCGGGGGCATAAAAATATTGGAAGCAGGGTTATGGGTCTTGTTGGTTATGATGTAGATTTTGATGGTGAAAATATATTTCAAGTTTCAAGGCAATATCTCAAGTAGTTTTAAAGTTATGGGCAAAATGCATATTTTGCTTAACACAAAATATAAGAATAAAACTAATGTAAATGAAATTATCAAAGGGCCATAACTTTTGAACAGAACATGTAAGAGCAAAACCCCACCTTTATGCACAACAACATATCAGGCCAAGCATTGTGGTAAAGTTTCATTAAATTCCCACCAGTAGTGTAGGAGGAGTTGCGTTCACAAGATATATTCCTATTAAAACTAATGTAAATGGAAGTATCAAAGGGCCATAACTTCTGAACGGAACATGTAAGAGCAAAACCCCACCTTCATGCACAACTACATATCAAGCCAAGCATTGTGGTAAAGTTTCATTAAATTCCCACCAGTAGTTTAGGAGGAGTTGCGTTCACGAGATATATTCCTATTAAAACTAATGTAAATGGAAGTATCAAAGGGCCATAACTTCTGAACGGAACATGTAGGAGCGAAACCCCACCTTCATGCACAACTACATATCAAGCCAAGCATTGTGGTAAAGTTTCATTAAATTCCCACCAGTAGTTTAGGAGGAGTTGCGTTCACGAGAATATCGGACGGACGGACGGAAGTGCTCACGGATGGGCATTTGTTGGGTATTTCTTTTGTTTAAAACTACCCAACAAGCGAAAAACTACCCAATAAGAGACTAACGGAATGAATGGAAAGTTCTCACATATGGGCATTTGTTGGGTATTATGGTACCCAACAAATGCCTTGCGGTGCGCTCGGATGGACGGACGGACGGACGGACGTTCCCACATTTGACCCTTTGTTGGGTATTTCTTTTGTTTAAAACTACCCAATAAGCAAAAAATGTACCCAACAAGACACAACGGAATGAATGGGAATGGTACCCAACAGATGCCTTGCGGTGCGCTCGGACGGACAGATGGTACCCAACAGATGCCTTGCGGTGCGCTCGGAAGGACGGACGGACAGGAGCAACTCTTAATGCCCGTCGCCATTTCATGGCGGGGGCATAAAAACCTTATTTTCTATCAGGGATTTCTTTCACACTTGCATAGATGATCAGACAAGCATGTGCAGATGGTCATAAAAGAAATTATTGTTTTCCTGCAACTATTTTTACCGAGTGTATGACTCTTGATTTCAGTATTACAATTTATGAATCAACTTTTTTCAGACGTTTTTTTAGGTGTTAGGCACTGGGTACAACCACTGATTGTTGCTTAACATTTTGAAGATAGAATCAAAACACATTTTGTTTTCAATAAACATCACTGGTTTATTGGCTTGCATTATCCTATCAGAACAATATTTTTATTTAACCGGGCAGTTTTCCCTAAGGACAACTCCATCCAAATGTAATGAATAATTTGTCAACAAAATAGTTCTTAATACTCTCATCATCAAGTCAGAGGGGGTTTAACTCTTTCCTCCATATATACTCAACAAAAAAGTTCTGCACACAAGTGTTCTTTTGCGTAAATTTCATAATATAGTAAATAACTGGTAAAAATTCTTACATGTATGTCAAGATTAATTGTTTGCAGATTTAAAGACAAAAACGAAATTAAAATTGGTTGGTAAATAAGTGAAAAATGTCATTTTGAATATGATAGGGGTCAACAATCAAAAGTTGCAAAATTTGCCGTATTAAGGTAGAGGTGTGAAATCTATGAAATCACTCAACATTTCACCAGTGTCTGTTTTAAGCAATAATGAGCATGCACTGTGATGCTAGTAACAGTTGGTAATCAAAATTTGATACCAAGCCATATTAATTTAAGTATCACATTGTCTCACTCATTGACATAAAGGTATGACAAAACAGTTTAGTGATGATTCGAACAGTTTCCATTCTGTAATGATGAATCAAAGCATCCAGTTTATAAAGTGTATAACAGCAGCCATCCAATGCAATTAACACCTAATCTTTTTTGAGAAAAACCCATCTGCATTGTTTTTCAAATTAATTTATTTCTCATGGTCAACAAGGAAGGTCTCTTTAATTTGACCGTCATGGCAAATATTGGACCTCACAGGCCACCTGGACGTCTTTCTAAACAAGACACAACACGTGAAGATGGTCAAGCTAGTTGATCTACCTGGTTCTCTTGTTCACAAATGGAACCTAATTCCGCAATTGAAATTTAGTCGGCTTTTAAATTCCGTGCGAAGCCGCTTGAAAGAATGCCAGATTCATTGTGATGAATTTACTCAGTATAAGTCTAGCAATTTTTGCAACTTTTGTGTAGTAACCCCTAGTGGCTTCAACAATGAATTACTTATAAAGGAAAGAGCAATATTTACATTTGCACAATTCAACAGTTTGTTTATATTTCTGACTTTTTTACATTGTTAACTTTTAATTGCCAATTTATTTGGTATGTATCATTTTGTTGTGTATGGTATATTTGATAAAATGTCCAAGTGTGCAGAACTTTTTTTGCCGAGTATATATGCATTTTATGGCATATGCAACCAGTAGATCCAGATCTGCCAGCACATCTGTGCCTTCTTATCAGGATCTGCACTTGCTGCTGGTCTAAAATAACCTAATAAATCAAAAAGTGATTAGTGTAGATCCTGATTAGATGGCACAGATGTGTCAGCTGGTCTGGATCTATACTGTTCCCCCCAACCATAAAGGCTAATATATGGAGGAAAGGGTTAATCAGTGATTTGTTGCCCATCAGTACTCCTTTCAGGTTACCTATCAAACAACCCATGTATATCTTACCTGACTGGGCTCGAGGAATCTGATTTCTTCTGTTCTGGCTTCTTCTTCAATTTCTGGAAAACTGCAAGCAATTTTCAAGTATTATTTTCAATTAAATTTTAACAGAAATGTTAATTTAAAATCTTAAGTTACATGCAACACTTGAAATGTAAAGTACAGCATTGACCAATAAAGACCATGATTAGCCAGTGTAGATTAACATTAAATTTTGTGATGTCTGACCTGGATCTACACTAGTTGTTTCTAGGTCACAAATATACTAATGAATCTAATTGCGATCAGTGAACCCTCTTCGTTCATGGGATATCACACAAAGTGAAGTGTTAATAACATTATATAGCATTAAAATATAGAAACAAATACAACATGAGACTTAAGTTTGTAAAAGTAAAAATCACCAGGCCATTTGAGAAAAAATTAAATACAAAAAAAACAGTATTGCCTAAAAAATGAATATACATACATGCCTCAAGATCATCATCACCACCACTGGACTCACTGCTGAATCTTCGACTTGACCTGTGCAGGACAGAAACATTCTTATTTTCCATTTTAAGTACATGTTTTGTCCAAATTTGGCAAGACAGGACTAGTGGAAGCCAAGGTTTTACACTAGTCAGTAATAACAATCAGTCTGTGTCAATTACACAATATCTCTTTTGGCTGAATTACTTGTAACTGAGAAATCACTGGTACATTATAAATGGAGTCTATATGACAACAAGATATAATTAACCATTTCCTCCATAAATACACATTTTTACACATGGGCGACCAGTCTAGATCCAGATCAGCTGGCACATTCATGCTGTCTGATAAGGATCTGCACTGGTCACATTTTGACAGCACGGATGTGCCAGCTGATCTGGATCTAAATGGTTCGCCCACGAAATAAAGGTGTGTCTATGGAGGAAAGGGTTAAATATTATGACCAAGATGATTAAACCTATTTCACCAGAATTATTTCGGAGATCAACTTACAGAGCAAATATGGATTCTGAAAATTCAGTTTATAATCTATAGGCAATGTCTGCATTCAATCCTCAAAACCCTCTCCACCATTCCACACACAAATCACAGTTCAAAGCAATATAGTTTACTATAGTTTACACTAATAAAAGTTGAATTTTAATGTATCTGAAAGAAATGACTACCTCCAACTTTGTTCTGGTTTCTGTTCAGTATTTAACTGCTCCTTTTTCTGTCTAGTCATCCTTGTTGATTTTGCAACTTTTGCAAAACTGGTCCCAATACCACCTGAACTGCTGCTGTCCAAATCAGATGTGTCTTCTTCATTCACACTTTCACTAGTGTCAGATTCATTCACACTTTCACTAGTGTCAGATTCATCTGTTACATCTTCAGTCTTCTCCGGGTCTTTGGAACATGTTGATGATTTTTCATCATTAACATCATTATTTGTGAAAGAAACTTCTCTGTTCTCATCACCCTTTTCATGTGTTGCAGAAAAGCTGTTATTGTTTTCAACATAGCTTTCTTGATCTACAGATGATGCACTTTTTTCAATTTCCTGAATTTCTTCTGATGATTCACCACCTTCAAATTCTTCAAACAAACCTGCATTTTTATTCTCTTTAACATCACATTCTTCTGACACACTTGAGGTATCGTCAGTATTTTCTACAGAATCTTTACTAAAAGGGCCATCATCTGTTTGAGTTTCAACATCTTTTACTTCAATAATACTCTCTTCTGAGTCTATAGAATCACCTTCCACTTGATCATCTGTATGACGGTTTCTTCCACATGTATCTTTATTTACATCATTGTCTAAATCATCACCTTCTATCGTTTCACCTTCATATATGTCAACCTTTTCATGCAAATCTGTGGCTTCATCAACTACTTTTGTTTCCTGATTGTAAGCTGAATTTCCTTCATTATTATCTGTCTTATTGTTAAACACTGTGTGGCCTTCAAGTGCAATGGTGTCAGTAGACAAATTCCTGGTATCACATGTTTCTATAGTTGTGGAAACCAACTTTTCTACAATGTCATCTACTCTTTCACTTAAATCATCGATATCATCTTGAGATTGATCAGAAATTCCATGTTCATCTGCCTCTTCATTTTCTATCAAATCTTTATCTGCACTTCTTCCGTCTTCAGAATCATCTATCTCTACAATAACCTGACTATCTTCAACAGTTTCTTCTTCATAAAGATTTACCTTATCTCTGTACTCATTTCTCAACTTAAGTTTATCCATATCATCGGAGACAGTGTTTTCTGTATATATCTTGTGAACTTTCCTAGTTGATTCGGTCTTATCAATTCTATTAACCACAATACAACTCTCAACTGTTTCCACATTTTCAGTCTGTGTCCCTGTGTCTATAACTTCTATTTCTTCTATAAATTCACTAGAGTCAGAGGACTTTCTGTCAACAGAATTTATCTGCATTTCATATTGAGATCTTTTGTGTATTACTTCCTCATAATCTATGTCAAGAGGTTTTATTATTTCTATTTGATTTGTTACATCATTGCCCATCCCTTTTGGTTCTCTGACTACATTACTGGGGGAATTCAAAGTTTCCTCAACTGTTTCAATGGCTGTAATGTAATTGGTTTCATTGCAAACTGAAGCCTCAGTATCTAACAACTCATCTACCAGTATTTCCTTCTTTTTCTTAACACAATTCATCCTACCAGCATGAATACTACTATTATTTTCATCTTCGCTTGAACAGTTAATAACATCTAGAATATGTTTGTAAGAGACACTGCTACGTCTATGGATTCTTGTGGATTCAACCAGAGGTTCACCTAAGTTTTCAAGATCCAGTGTACAGGACGACAGTGAAACTCTCCCTTTAATAATAGTATCATCATAATCAGTATCAAGACAGTTCATTGGTGCTGCTTTCAAAACCTTGTCCCCTGTAGAATGGTGTTTTTCTGTTTGTGTTTTCATGTCTAGAAAACTTTCACTAACACGTGTAACTGAATTAGTCCTCAAACCTTTAGTAAAAACTTTTTCATCATCTGAATCACTACATAGTTGCAAAACTGCTTTAGATTTACGTCCCTTTGAGGGATAATCTGGTTCATTTGAAAAGCTTGAATCACTGTCAGAAGAAAGCACAGACTGGAAGTTAAAGGTTCTAGCTAAATTTGTTTGAGCTGTTTGTCTAGTTGGAACTTCATTTTCTTTATCGTCCTGTTGCTTTTTTTTGCCAGTTATATTGTTCTTTCTCTTCAACTTGAGCTTTCTTGTACTACCATCTGTTGAGCAGAAAATATGCTAAACATGTAGTGAATAAAAGGCTGGGTGTTATTATTAACTATTGAACTGCTTACGTCTAACCAGAATATACATGTTCTGATTCTTAACATACGAGAGAAAAGAGTAACCCATAGCACAATAAGTAATGCAGCACAATGTCTTTACTGTGAATCTATCGCTACTGAACTTTTAGTAAAACAATACTAAAATTTAGAATAATCTGACCAAAAATGAGGCATCAAGTTTTAAGTCAAGTCATGTATATTTTTGTGTGGGGTTAACCTTTAACACTATGGATATGACTTATATGACATGTACATGTATGACCATACAACCAGTTTAGATGCTTATCAGCATGCACATCCTTGTAGCCTGATCAGAATCTACAATGCTTGAACTTGGTCAGAAATAATCTATTGAATCCTAACAGTAACAGTTCAGACTTTAAGGATGTGCAGACCAGTCTGGATCACACATAAAATGTAAAGGGTTAACAAAATGTCATAAAAGTAAACTACATGTATGATTACATCTTTTATCTGGCATGACTGTAATAGTTGAGGTTATGATAAATTTACCCTACATTTTCAAAAGAAACAGACTACTTTCGATTACATGAATAAATTATTTATTGCAATTGATTATGATTACATGATTATGATAACCACGTCTCCTATGCTCTAATATAAAATTTGCATTCTTTTATCATAACAGTGTAATATCCTAAATATGTTTTTAATGTAACATTTATATCTAATCAGGTTTATCATAACAACAGCACTCAATGATAAAAACCTAACTATCGAACCAAAAATATTGGTCAATGTGATTTATAAAATTATTACTACACTCTCCCACTCAACTAGAGGCATTTAATGATTGCCTCTTGGACATACATCTTAACATCTTACTTATCAGGACCGTCTAACAGTAACTGGTCTTACCATCAGTATCCATGTTGCATCTTTTCTCTGTGGAGTCACCATGGGCTGATTTTGTTGTCTTTTGTTTTGTACTGGACGACAACTGAAAAAGAACATTTATCTCACTTAACCATTTACTCCAAAGATAAAGCTTTTATTGCATGGGCGGAGTTAAGACCCAAATCAGCCGTCATAATCATGCCGTCTGACCACAATCTGCACTGTTTACTTTTAGATTCATTAGGTTATTTCTGACCAAGAAGCCAACAGTGTAGATCCTGATGAGACAGCATAAATCCAGCTGATCTGCATCTACAATGATGGTTCATTTGATAAAAGCCGCATGTGTGGAGTAAAACGTTAAGAATTGGAAACAAGGCTGAAGCAGGAATCAAATGGGATCACTTTGAGCGGATGAATCTTTGGAATCATAAAGTAGTGTTTGGATCAAATCTAAGCAGAGCATTACTACAAACAATGTTCATCTCTTTTTTCAAGCAGAGTGAAGCAACAGGAAGAAAATCACACATGAGTGAGATAAAGTGGAAATTAAACAGAGTGGAATCATACAAACTGTGATTTCATGACTTTTACAACTCAAATTTTTCTAAAGCATTTATTATTTTGTGTAATACATATGATATATCTTCCTTCTTCTTTACTTTTCACTTACCAAAGGAAGAACCTTGCCTCTGTCATTGGTTTTATCCTTGAACCAGCCAAGTTTCTCACCAATTTTTAGAAACATCTCATTAACATCAGGTTTGTCTGTGTGCTTTGCCATCTTCTGAACTATGTCAAGTTGCTTAATAGACTACCTCTGAAATAATAAAAGTAATTGTCAGTCATAGTTGCTCAACTCTCTAACAAAACAACTACAAAATCCAAGATTACACTTTGCTTTTATTTTATTCTGCTTTTATTTTATTCTGCTTTTATTCTGCCACCAGACCCCTAGACTTGCAGGCCAGTAGTCCAGGAACTGGATCACAACCTAGTTCTACAGGACCTGTTAAGAGGTAAAGTAAACACAGCTTTTTTTCCTTCTTTAACTACCTCCCCAAAAAGGGTACTATTCCCAAAGCTGATGAGAGTCTTCCCAAATCAATCACCAGACCTTTCCCAATCCCCAAAACTACTGTTCCCAACAACAAACAGTGCCGTTTCCCTATTGACAAAAGAGTTTTTCGCAAGAAATGTCGCACAGCGTAAACAAACCATACCGCACAAATGCTCCCCCACCCCCTTTGCTTATAATTTCAAATGCAGATCCATTTCACATTAATTGCAAACTTAATCAAACTTTTCCTGTCAATGGAAATTATTTTTTTCATAGACAGGCAGTCATTGGATTGGCAGTTACTTAATTCTGGCATAACTTTAACATCACTAAAGGCTTTCCTGTTAAGGAACCAGACCTTATGATTCTTTGTGAAGCTGATTAAAACCCCCTAATGTGAATTTACATGAATTATGAAAATTTCCCAATTGCGCTTATTATGCGACTTATTTTTTTTCCCAATTTCAAGATTTCATGACGCGAAAATTTCCCAATTGTAGGGGAAGGGGACCCTTTCCCCGTTTGGGAAAAAAACACTGAATCAAACTGAATAAAACAAGGTTCTATCCTAACAAGACGATAAAGTTTTCATATTTTTTTAATTTAGAGATATTTCATATGCAAAAAGCAAGTAAATTATGATAAAAATACTCTAATTTATAGAAGTCAGTTACACTGAGCCAAAGGAATTATACACTGCGGACTCTTTATAACGCGCTTCGTTTAGATCCGCGCTCCATTATAACGCGGTCGTCCGGTGGATCCCCTATTTTTTTTTCTAAGTCCATTTTTTACCATGAAACGGCAAAAAATCGAAACCGGAAATCATTTTTGATCGTAAAACGGCAAATAAATTGAAACCGGAAGTCACACAATTGTAACATGTATATAAGTGACGCACACATTTCATCCCTAAAACAACCGTGTTTTAACACCTTTCTCAGTGACAGATATCAGCCCAAGGCAAACTTGTGAATGCTTACTTACTGTTTATCATTGATCCATTACTAAATTGGATTGTCTCTATAATTATCACATAATCCGCACAATTCAGAAAGAAACAAAAAAATATTCCCAATCATGTTTTAAACCTGTCGGTAGTTCATTGATGTACATTTTGCTTTGATCGGCCTTCCTGTTAATTTCATGGATGTTGCATTTTTTGACTATGGAGGTAAACAGCGATAATATCTGTCAATGAAATGCGACTTCAAAGAAAAATGTCGGCTCGTATCGAGACTGTGATGTTTTGTCGGCTCTGCTATAAAATCGTTTGATCTGCAAGAAGTGTGTACGTGACATTTGGCATTTTTAGCTGGTTTAAGTTGGTTGATGATGCAATAATACTGAAATATTATACTGGAGATAAAATTAGGATGTAATTTATAAATTATGAAATATGTTCACGATGGTTAGTGTTTTAATATTTATTTTACATTTACGTTCGTAAATATCAGAGTTTGTGTCATAAAAAAATAAAATACTTCTGCAGGCATCTAAACAAACTAGATATACGGTCTTTGATTCCATTACAATAATTTAAGGCCGATCCGATTTTGATCTTGGTGTTATTAGTCAGTCTCTTGCCGTTTTGCTTTTTTATTTGAAATTTGGTAATTGTATGTCTTGTAAGAAATATTATTTGTCGAGTACAGTGTGGGGAATCATGACGTTACGTGGAATTATGCATAATCTCGTTAGTTTTGTATTAGGTAGTATATTTGCGCGGAAAAATCGGGTCATGTATTTTTCGCGGGAAAATCGGGACATGTATTTTGCGCCGGAAAATATAACGCGGTTTCACTTATTAACGCGGTCGGGATGATGGACCCGCTATACCGCTTTATAAAGAGTCTGCAGTGTACTACAGACCTTATGGCCCATCACCCAAATGGCCAAGATTGGCAGACATTACAGCAAAGGATGGTGGACAACGGGGCCTTTAGTTAAAGACGATATTGCCCACCATGCACCCACATGTTGCAGATGTCTAGCTGAATCAAACAGAATAAAACAAGGTTCTATCCTAACAAAACGATGAAGTTTTCATATTTTTTAATTTAGAGATATTTCGTAATCGTATGCAAAAAGCAAGTAAATTATGATAAAAATATTCTAATTTATAGAAGTCAGTTATACTGAGCCAAAGGAATTACAGACGTTATGGCCCATCACCCAAATGGCCAAGAATGGCAGACGTTACAGCCAAGGGGACAATGGGGCCCTTAGTTAAAGATGATATGGCCCACCGTGCATCCACATGGTGCAGATGTCTAGCATGAATGATTGTTAAAAACGATATAGCCCACAGCTAATAATTGTTCAGCAGAAATAATCAACAACCCTTTTCGATCAATCATTGATTATATAATCAAAACATTTACAACAACAAAGTAAAAATGTTCACATCAAGCTTTAATACAGAAGAGTTTTAGTTATAAGAATTTTTCATAAATATTCTATCAACTGAAATTAAATAAACTAGTTTAAACTAGGTTTCCAGTATATTATAATATTCATTTTCATGAACGTTTTAAAATCTGACAACCAAAACTAGCTTTAATCTAGGGCGTGAAATTTGCATGCCTGGTCTGGTCCCAAAAAGGTAATTAGGGCCCTGATATAGTTTTATAAATTTACAAGATACAGTGGAGATCCAATATAATGCGGTCAGTAGGTCCAGTCCCTCAAATCGTGTTATTATTGGATCCGCGATATTCGAGGGACAAAGAAAATTATGCTAATCATAAGTCTGTATATAGTGGATCTGGGTTAAAATTAATATTTTAACCCAGAGCGGATGTAATGTTACCCTGGATAAGCATTATAATTCATGTACACAGTTAGTTATCATTACGTTTTATCGGTATTTTAAAATAAATCATTTTGTTGCCATGCTGTTGTTTTTCTCTCCAACTGGTGCTTTAAAATTATTACAATGTGAGTTTAACTCACTAACGTTTATACTGAGGGTTAATCTTTTCATGCGGAACTACATGTATTTTGGAAGACCTGTATGCTGTCCAGAATGAAAACAGATTCTCATCATGTGTCAAATTTAGATACAAGCTTTTTAAATTAGAAGCCAATTAACAACATCAGACACAATTATCATTTTATCAGCAGTAGGTGCAGAAAACAACCATTCAGTAACCATTTAGCGTCCTTGATTAAGGGACCCAGTGTTTGGACAGCAATTTAACAATTTTATGACAGTCTGCTTATTAAAGGAACGTAGTAAACAATAATAAACAAATCCTAATTAAAAGAAACGAAATTCTTTGTTTTCAACGTTTTTCGGTATGTTACTGAACAACCGTCATTGTCTTTATCGATTACCGCGGTATTAACATTGTTACTTCCCTTTTATTCCTTTTCCATTATGCAAAATGACAGTTGATAGATTTTTACTTTTATTTTCTGGGGAAAAAAACGGGGTCCACGGGTTGACCGCGTTATATTGGATTTTGCGATACAGCAGAACGCGATATAGCGGAGATCCACTGTATAAATATCTTCAGCAATTTCATCAAATCACAAAGAATAGAGCTTTGAATTTTTTCTGGGCAATGTTTTATCTTTATTAGCATCTATATAGGGATTTTTGCAAAGTTTACAGATAGTTATCTGTGTTTAAGTTTGTTTATATTGGTGGTTTATGTTCCTTTTTCGTAAACCAAGTAATACTTCCAAACAATGGAACACATTTTTCCAGGGTAACTGTACAAGGAATGCCAGTCGTTTCGCGCACAAGTCGTTTCCTCCCTAGTTCTTTCGCGCACAAGTCGTTTCCTCCCAAGTCGTTTCGCCCACCAAACCCAAGTCGTTTCGCCCACTTCTTAAATTTGTAATCTTATTCATTTCTTTCTCAATATTTAACAGAAAACATTTTTTAATTCAAATATTTTGTGCTATAATTTTAACAACGGAGTAAATTTATTCGAATTTAATTTAAATGGACTCGATTATATAGCGTGTTTCGCTGTATACAATCACATTTTCTGGAATCTGCGAAATTAGTGTTTTAAAGTAAGGAAACCTACTTTCTTTTCCACCAAAATCAGCATAATTATACATTTTCACCATCAAATCAGTGTTAAGCGTCTTTGGGGACTTGAACTTTAGGAGAATACATTGAATAAATGGAATATCCATATAAAGAAACTCGGCAGTTTATGGTAAATTGCTATAAAAATAAAATACTTACAGTAAGATAACAACTACATGTAGTTTAAAATGTGTCTTTTATTAATTGTGAACAAGATCATGATAAAATATAGCATAGAAAGTGTAGCCAGTCACGGAACTTCTGACAATTCGTATCTTCTCTGCTGTAGATCAGCAATAAGCAAACAATAATATATTTGTATATTCTCTTTATGACAACGATAACCTATTATTTCATGTATTTGATGTGATGGCATTAATAAAAACATAACAAACATATCAACAGTATATGTACACATGAACAAAGAATAAGTATTATCATGGACAATTTTAATTTGACAATCACCCAAAATGGACATAGAACATTTGCTATAAATATTATTTTGGATATATGGACAGCATTCCTTTTCCAATTATGGTATGTTATGTTTCACCCTGTACAACAGTTCAGCTATAATCATTCTTAATGCTCCATCTTGAAGAATATCAAACAAGATTGGGAGCATACACTGCTCCGCATTTTTTCAGAAGCTGCGTAGTTGTGATGGAACCCGACGAGTATGAATCCCATATTTCCTGGATTCTTTCCTCCATTCTGAGATAGGTTGGCCTCCGCCTTCGTGTCCCCGCCTCGTCCCTAACTAAGCGCATATCGCGCTTCACCTGCTCTGCTTCGTGTCTTAGTACAGGAATCAGTCTGTAAAACGACAGCGCCGCCTGACCTGCCCTAGTGTTTAGACGGTTGTGCCAACCTGCAAATAATAAATAATAATAAATAAATTATTATTTCCTTATTAAGACATAAATTAGATATTGAGTGGTATTGTTTTTGAAGTTATTTCATTTCAATTTACTACAAGATTCTGATACTCGCCTTCCGTGTCATTGTTGGTACGGACTGTTAGGCCGAATACGGACCATGATTCGACCGGAAATAGTGGGTTTCTCATCCACTGTCTGTCAATGTATGCAGTGAGCTCATCCAACTTTTCACTATTCGCCCTTCGCTGCAGCTCTCGGAAAGTTCCTGGAATGTGAGCTGCTGGCAAGAAGGGGAGTGAAATCAAGCATCGGATGTACTTGTGAATTGAGTCTCGCTGGCTGTAAGCTGGCTGGAGCCCGACCGCTTGCACCTTAGCCCACACGGCCTTTGACCAGTGAAACACACAACCCTTAATAGTTGCTTCTGGAAAAATTTCCCCGACTGCTAACCATGAAGCTGAAATTTAAAAGAGCAAGGCTAATTAAGTCTACTGGTAAGGTTATTTTCAAAACTAATGCTGGTATTTCAAATATTTTGGCGCTAATATGATTAAAAGTATCATTACAATTTGCGCGTTCATTATGTTTAACAATAGTGTTAATGTACAATCATGTACGTGGTAATTATACTTACCAGCCTCGAAATCCATCACAAATCCTTCTACTTCCGGGGACACCAGTAGTTCTTTCAGTTTACGAAACACCTATAAAGTTTGTATTTAATTAAATGTATGCAGTGAATCACATAGATTTTACCGAATTTACGTAATTGAAAGTTCAATAGAAATTCTTGTTATTTTAAACAGTGATCACCGCTGGAAATATATATTTTAAAAGATAATCGAAATCAGTAAATAAAAGTAAATATTTAATAAAGTAAGAAAAAGGTGGTCTACTTACAAGTAAATAATCTTCCGTCCTTCTCTTGGACATTAAAACGAACGCCAATGGGACCTGTTTGGCACACCCGTCATGCAATATGAAACCATGGATAGAGAAGAGTTGACCCTGTCTAAAGGGATGTGGCACAATCTATAATCAACAAGACACACATTCAAATTGTGACTGTTAATTGGGTCTCTAAAAGCTCACTCGATTCTTATTATTTTTTTCAACACAATTTATAATTTATAAAGAAATGAAAGCAAATTGTCATTTAAAATACTGAATCATATATTACCTTGAAAGTTCCATCCATAAACCACCTCTTACACGATTTCAATAGTCGAAGTTGAGTTTCGGTGGCAAATAATATATGTCTTGACGAGTCATTCCTTATGTCTGCAATTAAAAAATCTTCGCACTGAAGGTAGTCTGTGTCGATCTGAAACGAAATAAAATGCATTAAAATAGTCGTAGGCCTATCGCCACCCGTAAGTTAACCTAAACTATGGAGCAATAGGTAAAAAGTGAGACCTATTATGATTTGTAACTGAAAAAGAGATTAAATTACATTTTGATGCTAAATATTCTGATTGTACTTACAGTAAAGCTTAGATCTTTAGGTGGGTCTGGTCGCTTGCTTGCGCGGTATCTATTCGCAGCACGAGCCAAAAGGCCTGGTTTCGGGAGCTGCGGTTGGTCTACTCTAGTGTGTGCAGACATGGCCATATTCACAATCTCAGCAGCACTATGGAACATATGACGGCCGGCTTCTTCTTTTACCTTAAAAAACATCAACAATAACAAACTTATTATAAGCCTATAGATACGATCAAGTGAATTAGCAGCAGTTTTATGAGTATCGTCTTGCTTGCAGTTGATATTTATGTCACCTTAAATCAGTTGTGAAATTAACAGACTAACCTGCACGGAGCAACGAACTTTTGACAAAGCTCCTAAATCCCCTGGGTGCACGTGTTTGCTGTTCTTTCCAAAGTGGAACTGTCCGCCAATCTCCGTCACTGTCACGTGACAACGTATAGTTTTAGACCTTACACTGCAAGACCATAGCGTTGATTTCTTAAACTCTTTCTGGAATTATAAAAACGGTGTCTAAAGTCTAGTACAATGAACAGTATTTTATTTCGGTGTATTTAATATATAAACTGTTCTTTAGAAGACCCTCGTTTTATAAACACAAGAATTTTAAATCAGACGCAAGTTGAAGAACACACTACCTTTACATTGTAAGTAAATCCATCAGATGTGACAAGAAGCCGCCCTCCTCGTTTACTACCGTGCTCAAAATAGTGGTATGATACTGGTGTCTCCTCTACTACCGATGTTGACAGAGTCTCGTCACCAACTGATCTGAAAATAAATTATTTGTTTGAATTTCTTTAATGTTATTACGCTATTATTATAACACACATGGTGAACGAATTTTTACTGTTAACAGTATTAAACAGTCATACTTTGAAGAGATTAAAACATGGGATAAAAAGTTTTTCAAAATGTCTACCTCTCTAATATTTCTGGTTGTTCTTCTATTACATCTCCCGTATCAGCTGTTTCCACGAAATTGAAAGATGCATTAAGTGAAATATCGGACTGCGAGTCCTCCGAGTCGGAAGAAAAATTTAACTGCTGGAGTGACAGCGCATCTCCTGGTTCCGTGTCCGTGGATAAACGATTCTGTAAATCCTCCGTGTGTGTAGAGTCAAGGACCGGTGAATGGAGTGGCGCCACACCATCTCCAACATTAATATATGCTACATCCGTTGGCACCAAGTCTGTCGGAACCGCTGTCACTGTTACGCTAAACTAGGAAAAAGGAAATAGATTTATTTCATATGTAATAATATATGAACAATTTAAATGATGTCATTAGTTTTTTACTCCTACCCAAAAGCATCTTCCTCAATTTTCACAATATTTAATTTCAACATAAATTAAATGAAATATTGAGAAATTTACTGTATGTGTTAAGCATTATGTTACCTCAGACGAATAAGTATCATTCTGTGAGTGTTCTTCTGTGGATGAATCGACCTCCATGTTCATCTCTCCGTTTTCTCGTTGGTCTGTGACTGAACTACTTGACAGCATGGTAAAGTTTCCATAGTCAACCTGTAAAGAAATCGCATTGTAAGAAATACCGGACATTATACATTATGTTTCATTATTAAAACGAACCCTTCATATTCTATACGTAAATGTACCAATCAAAATGTGTTGCATTACGCATTTAAATATGAAATACCTGATCATTCTGTTCAGTTTGGGAGCTCTCGTCGGCCACTTCGACCTCGTCGTCATCTCTTGCCGGTATCCTGTCAGTGCATGGCCTGCATATAAATGCGAGGCTGTCTCCGTTCTTTACTGCACTTTGGTACGCTGCTAAACTAACCCCTGGGAAAAATATTTTAAGATTTAAACCATTAAGTTATTATTAATAATAAAAAGGTGAGATGCTGGCGCTAGACTAAATAAAAAGGTGAAATATGCATATCAGGAATCGCCACATTCAGGAATCGCCACATTCAGAAAATAAGTTAAACATGTTTTCCAATTGATTTTATATGTTAATAACCATTAGATAATAAAACCATTATATCATAAATGATATATTTTCCTACAGTAGTAAATCGATTTACCTCGGTTAATGAGTATTACATTAGCAAAAATGCTTTAAAATTAATTACTCAAATACCTATAAAATGTGCCTACCTGTTTGGCAAGTACGGTGTTGCCAGCGGCCGCAATTATCGCACGAAATAGCGTGCTGTCTTGGTCTGACGTGCTTGTGACATTTTACACACGGGTAAAATACCATTTTCAGCGGTTCATTTAATCGTTAGTTGTTTAATTTTTGTAATGAAAGAATCTTTTTTTTTTTCATATCTTTTATACAATTGTGAACAATATCAGTGATCAGCTGGTGATAAAACTGTCATTAAAATTTCGGAAGTTTCACTGCGGTAGTCCTTTTCAGATGCCTTCAACGGGAATACTCCCCGCTGTTACAAGCCATGTGCTGATAATTGAAATGACTTGTCGAACGTCTGTTTGTTTATTATCTGATTGGATAATTAATTAAACATCAATTAATAAAGATGTGTTGTTCTTAATATTTTCTAAGATTTCTGAAAATAAAACGATTATTCTTTTGGCAACATTTACGGAATATTGTGTGCTTAAAATGTATGCATAGGCCAGTCAAATAACTGAGAATGCACCTCTTAAATTATAGAATTTTACATTTTTATAACCATAATATTTTTGGAACTGACTATTGCGTTCGCGAAATGTATGCATATTAATAATATTTAGAACTACACATGTATCGAAACTGAATTTGTAGGTTGACTGTTTACAACGTGTGAAATAACGTACTTTATCACTTTTCATTCTATTATTTTAATTTATTATTTCATCTGTCATAGTCTGGTAGCGTTAAATGTTTGCATATTAATGATATTTAGAACTATTAAAACTAAATGTGTAAGTTCGCTTACTGTTTAAACGTGAGGAAAAACGTACTTTATCGTCACTTTTTATGCTATTATTTTAGTTTATTCTATCATCTTACATAATCCAGTCGGGTAAAATGTATGCATGTTAATAATATATAGAACTATTAAACAGAATATGTAGGTTCTTTCACTGTTTAAAACATTATGTATAATATAGGTCTTTGGAAAACATGTACTTTATCATCACTGTTTTATACTAGCAACCCCAGCATGATTTTTAGACATGTGAAACCTTTAATTTAAAATAACTAAAATAAAAGATCTAATTAAGAGCTTTACAGAACTGTTTTTCTTTTTTTTATATCTTAAAAAACAAAAAAGTTATGACATTTTGAAGTTTGTTCAAAACAGCTTTTTTCCAGAATTTTCGAACTTAATTTTGCATTAAGAAATGATAAAGTAGACAGAACCGAAAGCAAATTTCGCGTCAAACTTTTTTCAGTAAAAATGTCATAACTTTTTTATTTTTTAAGATAATTGCATGAAATTTGGAACATTTCTTGCTTAGGATATCCTCTATAAAGCTGTAATATTCAATTTAAGATCTCTGTAAAAATGGAAGTAAAGAAAGACAGCAAAGTTGTTCAACAAATTTTATTTTCATCTTATATTTTTAACGATCAAAATCTTGGAACTTAAATGACCTGCAAAAGCACAAAATCAAGTCAGTCTTTGAGTAATTTTACTTGTCACATCACAGCAGTTGCTTAAATAAATAGAAAATGAAAGACATCTCATTTTTCCACCTTTTTTTTAATTGCACAGTTAGGCAAATATTTTTCATTTTTAATCAGAAGTTGGTCACACTACTGTTTGTTGATCAGAAAAATGATTCACTGAATAATTGATACTGTTAAGCTATTGCTTTTTCCTCAGGAATGGACCACATTCTTCCTGAATTTACAACATTTGGAATAAATCCACTTTTAAGAATGAACTTTCTATTCACACTTTGAACATCCTCTCTGGATGGCCAACAAAAGAAGCCACGTCGTTTCGCAGGCAACATGAATTTGACGTTAAACATATCTTTGGCTGTTTCTTCTTCTATAACTACACCAGGGTACCAATTTCATGTTGCTGTTTTAATTTCAGAAGTTGTCTGTTAGCATCTTTCAGGGCTTTCAGATTGTTTCTAGCTGTTGAATCACGCTTGTTGATATTCTTCATAGAATAATGGCCTATTCTTTTCTCAATTTGAATGAGTTTTTCACAAGCGATTTCAGTTTGTCGGGAAAGCGATGAAAGGTATTTTTTCTTTTTGTTCAGTTCATACTGAAAAACATTTAATATTTTTCTTTCATCTTTAGTAAAAGAAGTGTCATCAGAAGGGGAATGGAGTTCTTTGAATTCTGTGAGGATGGTCTTACTTTCATTTGATGTACATTGTTCACTTCTCACAGTTTCAGGGATAGGGACTTTTTCACATTCACTGGAAGGGGGGACATTTTCTTTAGCATTGGAAGGGGAAGGGACATTTTCTCTTGTGTCTTTTTTCACATTGCATGGCTTATTGTCACTGATCAAGTTTTGTGCACTATTCACCGTCTTTCCACTTGCGGGGAGTCTTTCAATTTCATTGCATGGGGCGAAGACATCTTTGTTTTCACTTCTCACAGTTTCAGGGATAGGGACTTTTTCACATTCACTGGGAGGGGGGACATTTTCTTTTGTTTTTAAAGGGGAAGGGACATTTTCTCTTGTGTCTTTTTTCACATTACATGGCTTATTTTTACTGATCAAGTTTTGTGCACTATTCACCGTCTTTCCACTTGCGGGGAGTCTTTCAATTTCATTGCATGGGGCGAAGACATCTTTGTTTTCACTTCTCACAGCTTCAGGGATAGGCACTTTTTCACATTCACTGGGAGGGGGGACATTTTCTTTTGTTTTTAAAGGGGAAGGGACATTTTCTCTTGTGTCTTTTTTCACATTACATGGCTTATTTTTACTGATCAAATTTTGTGCACTATTCACCGTCTTTCCACTGGCGGGTTGTTTTTCAATTTCATTGGATGGGGCGAAGACATCTTTGTTTTCACTGCTCACAGTTTCAGGGATAGGGACTTTTTCACATTCACTGGGAGGGGGGACATTTTCTTTAATGTTTGAAGGGGAAGGGACATTTTCTCTTGTGTCATTTATCACGTTACATGGCTTATTATCACTTATCAAGTTTTGTGCACTATTCACTGTCTTTCCACAGGCTGGTTGTTTTTCAATTTCATTGACATGTTTGTTTTCGAAGTTATCAGCATTTTTTCTCTCACTAACTTTTGTGAATGGAGGGATGTCTGCACAATTATCTATATTTACTTCAAATGAATCATCTTGTCGTGGACTAACAAGACCTATTTCTTTATTTATTTCAGATGAACAGTTATATTTTTTAGGGGTAACCAAGGATTTCCGCACAAGACAGAAATATTGCTCTTGCAATTCAACAACAGAACTAATGCCATTCAGCTTTTTTTTCTTTGCACGAAGTTTCTTTTTCTTCTCGGCAAGCCTTGCTACTTTGTTCAATAAAGTTTTGAAGCTCCCCTGCAAATCAGGTTGAATTATTTGAATGATTTCTGTTACTTTTGTTGAATTCTTCAAATAAGAATTTAGTTCCAACACAACACCATTTTTTAGGGGACAACTTATTGCATTTATTTCTGAAGAGTCTAAGTTGGATTTTGTCAAATTGATTTCTTTACAGTATGGACCAATGAAGTCTTCATCCATTGTGAACCTGTAATTTTCGCCATTCAGTGAAAACCTGAAATAAATGAAGATTTAAGACAGTTAAGAAGCGTTGTATAAGTCACATTTGTATAATGAAGTACATGCAATTTCAGTCGGGCAGTTCCGAATCGCCTCAAAATTTTATAACAACTGACGAAAATATTCTCAGTAAATTTATATTCAGTAATTATCTTTGTGATCTTGATAAAAGAATACATTTTTGAATTATTTGATCGCTTTCTAATCGCTAAATCATTCCGATTTTTAGCCCGATAATACTTCGATCCGGAACTGCCTAGGGTAACAGACTAGCAAAGCACAGAAAAAACTAATTTACTCGGTTATCCATTATCAAATATTTAAAAAAAATGGCTCGTTTTATTCGCATTTGTTACATATTTAACTAAACTAATTGTTACTTTAAGAAATAATGTGGGGTTGCTAAGAATTTCGTCGTGATTTATTGGAAATTTTTAACGATCGGGAAATCCAATATGGCCGCCGCTACTCCGCGTCAATGAAATTTGAAAACTGGCTGGACTTGCATTTTTGAACGGACGGCCGCAAGGTCAAATATTAATGGATTTTATTGAAATATATATCATTTAAAAGAGGGGATCAAGCAGATTATCGAGATATTTGCCGATTTTGTACAAACCTTTTAGATTTTGTAAAATTTGCCGTAGACTTTAGCCCATCGTACTGTGCTTATTTTTCAACATAGAAAAAATCGGCGACATCCGGGAGATTCCTCAATCTTTCTTCTCATTGGATATGCAAATTTTTAGAAAATTAAAATGTGTAAAAATAGTCGGAAACAACGTCACGCGATCTACATGTGCGCGGCGCGTGCTAAATTTTTGGCCTTTGTGATCGGCACAAATCTTGCCGATATTTTTACGTTTAACTTAAGAATTAAACTATTTTTTCTTTATTAAATTTTTTAGTAGTTACATCTTTTGAAAGATAATTTATTTCTCTTTAATTATATGTATGATTTATTGGGAAATTTTAAGGAAAAATGATTTTAATCAGTAGATTTTTAAAGGCACTATTGAAATTTCCAATAATTCCAATACTGACTGTGTGTCTGCTGGGGTTGCTATTTATACTTTCACTTTTATGTTTAATTTATCATCTTATATACAATCTGGTTGTTTGGTATTACTCTCATGAACTCGTATATCAGTTTTACTTAGAATTTTAAAGGTGGGCGAAACGACTTGGGAGGAAACGACTGGGGAGGAAACCGACTTGTGCGCGAAACGACCGTATACCCTGTACAAGACCAGGTCATCACGTTCCTTAAATTTGTCAGTTTTTCTTGCTGTGAGTCAAGGGCCATTTTTTTTTCTTAACAAAGATCTCCCTCATCAGCTTTATGACAGAATTTATTGCTAAATCAAATAAATTGCTTTTATTTATATGTCGCTTTAGAACGTTTACAATTACAATACATGTTTTCCCAATGGGCTATGCGCTCTATACATTAACTCGACTGATCGAAATAGGTCCATACCGTAAGTAACCGGGCTTTAGAGGTAATTCTGAAATCGAGAATACCAGCCAAAATCAGAAAAAAAAGACATTGGTCGCGAATACAGGTGAAATTTAAATTGTTTCACTCTCATTACCGCAATCGAAATGTAATTCAGTATTTGCGAACATAAACAAATATAAATTAAGATAATTAAGAATATAAAAAAGGATTTTCTTGTAGTTGTGGTAACAGCTTACTTTAACTTGTAACTCTAAATTGATAAAGTGAGTAAATTGAAAATACCGCTTCCTGTTACGAGACTACCAACACGTTCGCTGAAATCACAAGAACCTTGACTGTTACTCTGCGCATGTCCCTACTTCGGAAGACAAGCGACAGTATTAAACCAATTTTGTCTGGGGGTTATAGCCGCCAGATAATCCTAAGCGAGCTTTAGTTATCTCTTCTTGAGATTTAAATGCATAGGCGGTATTCCCTACCTTTTTACATGTAAAGTACATGCTGCTGGAGATTAATAACTTAACACCAGCGGATATCATATTACAAGATGCATGTTCGCCATTATCTCAACAGTACTGTTATCAGTAAAATAACCCGTTGCCGATGTCGTGCAGTGATGTTAACGTATATTAGGGCTATTCGATCAACCTTTATGGGGGGGCTTGTCCTGGTTAACTCAATTGGTTGCAGGGCTAGGCGCTGTCGCTGTGACGGTGCAGGTTCGCTCCCAGATAGAGGCACTATCAAGAGGTAAGCATAATGACCATCTGTAGATGGGTTAATTACCAGGCCTGCAGAGCACAGTAAAATATCATGTTGGTAACCTTTCTCTTTTTAAATTTACAGATGGTAAAGTTTGTGTTTTATTATTATAATTATTATTATTATTATTATTATTATTATTATTATTATTATTATTATTATTATATCAGGATGGAAATAAATATACAGTTCATATGTCCTATATAGGAGCCCCTTGTTTGAATTATGCAGTGGGACTTTACTAATCCAAGATCAGCTTCCCGCCTATTTGCTTTGCAAATGCTTTTAAGCTTCTTAATATGTTTTATATTTTTGTGTGCTTGTGCATGTCGAGCTGAAGGGTGCGTTGGTGTTATTTCAACAAGAAACTTGTGCTTGTTTGTTCATATGAGAACCTGTTGGGGCAAGTGTGAGGTTGATGCACATTGAACCTGGTTTAAACCTGTGTTTTTGAGTGTAGCGTTCCTAATATGAATATTTCACTTTCTTAGAAATAATCCTTTATTTTATAATGACTGTGGTATTGAAAGAACCCTTTTAATCAGGTTGAGATATTGAATCACACTCATTTAACACGAGTACTATCAACCAACACAAGTTTCGTACTCGGCAACTTTCAATTTCGGGCGTTGTAAGTAATATGCATTTCTACTACTGTCCATGAACTAACCCAGTGGCAAATTATTTTGCCACTGACCGTTCTAAGGCGGTAAACCAAATGGTTTCTCATTTGCGTTAATTGTTTGTGGCTTCTTATTTGAATTTAACATACTTATGAACACATGCTCTCTTTTTCCTCTCTTCTTTTTCGCGTAGTAGGGAGGCTGTGTTTTGTGAGTGTGGCGATTCCTGACATGCATATTTCACCTTTCAATAAAATTGATCATGCCATATTTTCTTTTTTGTTGTGTTTTTTGTTGTGTTCTATATTTCTCTTTTATAGGCAAACCCATTCTTTTATATGGGGACCATACGCCACTGATCATGGAATTTTACTGTTTACTGGAGAAAAATATTGAGTACCACTCAACCTGGGGCTATGCGGCGTGGGCAGTAATATGCTTTCAATTACTGCCCATGAACAGTTTCAGTCAAAATAGCCTGCAATATTTTCATATTAAGGTGACGACATGCACAGTCTTGAATATTTAACTTTAGGGAGTCTACATATAGCTGCTGTAGGAGGGGTGTCCCTAAACTGCTGACCAAACACTGCTGACCATGCTGACCAAAGACCAATGTCTGCAGACCAAAAGTCCCTAATCTGCTGACCAGATATTGCTGACCAATATTAATTTGCCCTTGGGGATTAAGTGTCAAAAAGGGATTTATTGACAATGATATTTGGAGTTAGTGTACCATGAAACTAATATAAAAGACAATATGTTTGTCCAATAATTTAATTCATTTTATATTTGAATTCATAGCATGCAAATGTATACATGTATAACAAATACATGATAAAACAGAGTTCATTTATTCCATTTATTAATTGTTTTTATAAATTGACGAACACCATATAATAAAGTGGATATTTATCTAGAGAAAAGAATTTCATGAATATGAATTAAATGATTATTTTGATTTATTTAGTATTGACATTATCTGTTTTGAATAAATTATGCACTATTTACTTTCTAGCAATATATATTACTTCAAAATAATATTTAACTTAAATAGACTAAGTGTACATGTCAAAACTAATGAGTGTAATGTCTTCATTTCTTGTAGAATACAAGCTGCATTCATCAACAGACAAATTACAACATTATTCAACAATTTATAAAAAAAAGAATTAGGTAAACAGAACAGGGGTATTTTTTTTATTTAAACCTGAACATAATTCTAGAAGTCAAATATCTTTACTCCATTAGACCATTAAATTTTATTTGAAAAATATGGTAACGGTACACCAGGATGATGAGACAAAATCTGATAAAACTGTGAAACTGTAAAATAGTATTTTTAAGCCTTTTGATTCATTAGTTTATTTCTGACTAAAATGCGACCAGTGCAGATCCTGATCAGCCGGCAAACTGGTCGAACATGCATAAAAATGTGTATATATGGAAGAAAAAGTTAAGGAAAATTGTCACAGTTATAAACATGATGATAATATTTTTTTGTGATTTAACACTAACGGGTATTAATTCTAATTAAGTTGTTTTTCTTGTATCGATATAAATACATGCTGAGAATCTTCAGTTATATCATGAGGAAAACGTTATATAAAATTAATGCTATGGTTTATACATATCCATGGAAACTAGAGAAGCAAAATTTAATGCACTCATCCATTTGACAAATTGTTTAAAATATCAAGTCGCAAAACAGAAGATTTATTAATTTATCAGTCACTTACACTTTTCTGTCAATATCAAATTGATAATTTGTTCATTACAAGAGGCTGTGAACACCAGTGACATCAAACAATTCTGACATCAAGATGTAAAATTGTACTATAATGATAAAGTATAATGTTGTTAACTATCAATTATATAAATTCAAACAAACAATTTAAGTAACAAATAGGTGTTAATAATTAAATATTTTGACCTTTCATGTTTCCTTTGATTTCTACATTACACATGTAGTTAAAATTTAGCATATTCAGCAAGGAGTAAAACTTTAAAATCTCCTATAATTCAAAATTAAAATGTATTATTACAACATAAAAAGTTAATATTTTTTCAATTTTTGCCAGGTGTGCGATTAAAATATAGTGATAACAACACACTTTGATAATGTATTCTATTTGAGACTTTTTTTAAAATTAATTATCAGTTAAGTATTATTGGCCAATTAATATATTTAAATAATATATTTATTTGATTTAGTTTTATGTGATTTTACTCATTAAATATACCTTTTATCAGCTTGAATATTTTGTAACTTTTGAATTTAAGTTTAAACGTAAGATTGTTAATTTTAGTTAAGACAGAATTTTTGTTATAAAAATTGCTAAATGATTGTTTGATGTAAGACATGTTCTCAAGATAATATGTATACAGATTAATTAACATAGCAACATCAAATATATTGAAATATGTGAATAAATCCCCTTTTGACACTTAATCCCCAAGGGCAATTTAATATTGGTCAGCAATGTCTGGTCAGCAGATTAGGTACTTTTGGTCTGCAGAATTTGGTCTTTGGTCAGCATGGTCAGCAATGTTTGGTCAGCAGTTTAGGGAGACCCCTGTAGGAGAGTCTACGTGTTAATCACATGGTACGTAAGCCTAGTGTGTTCTAAAACTATTAAAGTAAATGAAAGTGAAATATGTCGGTTTAAGCTGCTTTTGGCATGACAAATAAAGGTATGCACTGAAAAATACAAGTAAGAAAGAAAAGAGAGGAATAATTGATATATCAAAAGTATAATATCGGTTGCTCGAGACTTCCAATGTGAATTGAGGTTGAGTCTGAACCGGAAGTGGAAGATCTGTCAATTAATTTATTCAATTACCAGGTAAATTTTGGTATTTGGGAATTTGTTTTCGCATATTTTCTTTAACATGTTAACGGGTTATTGTTTATTCAAGTTAATTCCACAGCTTTTGGTTGAACACCCCGTGTCCATGCTTATAATTACAGAACAGTTTGAACATTCGTACGTAGAGACAAACAGTTTAAAAGAAGAAACCGTATGCACAATTTGAAACAATTCTTAGACTAAACTAAGACTTAGTTTTAAGACCAAACTGGACAAAGAATGGGCGTATAAAAGGTTTAACACAGACAGTATTTATGAACCGGGTATAGTTAATAAATTTATAGGGGGAGTACACAAGTCATCGACCTTTTGAAGACTCCGAAGATTCAAGGTATTCAAGGTATAATGTATGAGTTGATTCTGTGCATTAGACATTTACAATTCTAAGCCAGTTTTTATTGTCTAATTAAATGAATAAAGGTATATTTTCCTACCCTCTCCGTTTAAATATATTCAGACAACACTTAACAGTCAGTCTGATCAGGGTCTATTTAATCAATGGGTCACGACACTATAGCGTAAACGCGCATATTTTATCGATAATGCTGTCGTCGCGTATTGTTATCAGCTTCCATTGTGTAAAACACAGATCACGGTCCAAGACGGACCAGATAGAATGGTATGTTGAACGCAAATTAATACCATCCGCTGTATTTTAGTTCATACGGAAGAATAAGTAGTCCGATTTTAAGTGTTCAAATGTCGCTGGAAATGGGCAAAGTTGATCTACACGTTGGTGTAATTTTTATTTCAATAAAAATACAATGACCTCCTATTTATACGATTTAAAATCGCAAGAACGGGTTGATATTTCGTCGATTAAAACGAGTGTTTTCTTTATTATAATTAAATACGCACACCCTTATTATATTCATAAAATATTTATTTTTATATTTCTAAATTGCTAAATCCAAAAAAAAAATGGAAATAAAAAAGGTTCCGATTATTATTAGAAATTTTATTGCAGAGATCGCAACTGTGCTTTTGTTATTGTTATTGTTTGCTTTTGGTTATTTTAGCGAATTATTATTTATCTATTAACTTCTTTTGTGTTGTTGAAAAATAAAGAATATTTAATGAGCTCAATGATTGAAATAGACAAGTTTGCCACTTTCTTTTCCGACTTCATTTTAGCTCGGTATAAATAAAAGAGCGACTTTACTTTTGATGCTAATTGGCACAACTTTTAATAGTTTTGTTTTTAATTTGTTAACATCGTTTTTCACACGTGCCATTCTCCAATATTCATGGTTTGTCTATGGGGCCTTTGATGATTGTTTTTAACAAAAACGACCAAAGACCGACCAAACTATTGCTTACACCAGTCTTAACTTTTTTGTCATAGTTGATGAAACATGTCTTATAGCAAACATGACTTTTTGCATTGGGACGAGGACATAAATCTGGATGATTTACTTATTGAAAACTCTGGCGAAGCATAAGCACAGGTAGTCAATCCAAACCTCCAAACCTTATCGGTCTTGTGTGGATATTTGCATGTAGATTAGAAATGTCTTATAAATTTTGGGAGGAATCTATCTGTGTTTAAATCAGAGGCCTCGGAAGTGCAATTGGTATATTATGGTTAGCCAGAGATCCAAGTTCATTTCAGAGCAGGATCTACAGTTCAAATATTATGTAAACATATTAAGTAAGGCATAGATTGGTATCTTACAACTATCACTGGTTATAAGAAACGTTTTCATACATTTTAAAAACTTGAAAATGAAAACTGAAGAACCTTTCTAATAGAATTATAAAATTTCACTCATGGTGAAGACACGCCATTTTGTCGTGAAATTCGAAGTCAGTTTTAACCAAACTAACACAATAAGATTGCTTTTATTTATGTACTAATGCACAATGCAACCAAGGAACTAAATAAAAACCCTAACTTTATGCACCTATGTCGGTAATTGAATGTGTGAATATCGATCAAATTTAACGAGTAATATTTGGGGATGGCCGCCATTATTCCAAATTTGCCTATTTTCGCGAAAGTTTCTGTTAAAATTGTCAAGACCCAAGCTAATGTATCTATATAATTCTACATTGGATGCACTGTCCAATCTTTTCTTTGCATTTTCCACTAAACAATTTTTCATTATCAGTCGCTACTAATTACTGAAAGCTGGACAAACAATCCATTGTCTACCCAAATTGGCCAATTTGTCTATATTATTTGGAACAACAATTATCAACTGACTTGGTAAATTTGCATATTACACATTATACAAACAGATATTAACTTCAATCAATACAAGAAATGAAATATCAATACTTACATTGTGTATTTAATCCGATTATTGTACCCGATTATCATCTTAAAAGGTATAATTTAACGAATTGATTACACGTATTTTCAGTCGTGTTTTTCTCTATTTGCAAATGGCGGCGGAAGTTGATCCGATCACGAGATCTACGACGACATCATATTTTCACCAATCGGCGAGTGCGGTAACCCTACTAATTAAATAGACCCTGGTCTGATTAAATCATCTCCTAAATACCATGAATTAGGGACATTACAGACCATGACCATTACGGACCAGACATAACGGACGAGATTTATAGACATTACGGACCATCTAAAAGACATAACGGACCATCTATAAGACATAACGGACCAGATATATACACATTACGGACCATCTATAGATGCTTATGAAATATAAATTATATATCTATAAAAACATAACGGAACATATTTTAGGACCATCTATACATAGATATGGAATATAAATTATATATCTATTAAAAATTTAATTGCCAATGAAGCCTGTCGGTAGTTATTTATTCGCTAATTTAAGGGTCATAATTACAACTGGTTAATAAATATGAAATGCATTTTTTTGCAATCAAAATTACCAGCTTTTGACATCAGTTGCTAAATTACTCAAAATTAATGCCAAACATGCAGGGTTTTCACATTTTTATGATTGCCAATTAAAGACTGACGGTATTTAGTAAAATATCTTTGATCATATATAATGGCGATAATTTAAGGGTCATAATTACAATTAGTTAACGCATTTTTGCAATCAAAATTACCAGTTTTAAATTTTATTGTTTAATATTTTATTGTGTGGTATATACAGTTGATGTACTTGTTTGTATTTGCTTGGCGTCGCTCATATGGGCAACCGGTAGCGACGATAAATAAATGGAAATAGAAATTGTATTTGCAAATTTGTGCCTTGTTAAAATACAGCTATTTGTGTGTGCTGTGAATTGTGTATTTTTGTGTTTTGTTAAATGTTTTATTGTGAGGTAAATGTGCTTTATGGTTGATGTGCTTGTTCATAAATGTGCTAAATAAATATGAAACTATTTGTATTTGTTTTTCTTTCATCCATTATATTAATTCCTTTTATAAAACAATTTTAAAATTAACAAGTTGAACAAAAATGTGCACTTGGGTTACTAACACCTTATGAAATTTCACAGGGGTGATCACATAATTGACCGTCAGCTATCGTTCTATATTGAATTTCACGGGAATTTTTCACAGTTATTTGAGAGAAAATTGACAGGTGTGCTATCAAAATTAGCAAATTATAACAAGCGTATTCGCAAAAAAACGATGTGTGCTAAGTTATACTGGTGTTAATAAATTACAAAAAAATGTTTCATAAATTGATTGTGATATAAAAAGGTGAGATATGCATATCAGGAATCGCCACATTCAGAAAAAAAAACGGCCTCCCCACACAGTCAAGAAGAAGAGAGGGAGAGAGTATGGTTAATAAAATGATCAGTTTCAAAAGAGACACCACTAACAATTAACAAAAATGAGATCCCGAGGGGTTACCGCCTTGGAACGGTCAGTGGCAAATGAAATTGCCACTGGGGGTTTAAACCAGGTTCTAGGGTGCACCAACCTCACACTTGCCCCAACAGGTTCTCATATCACAAAACAAATACAAGTTGTTTTGGTGAAACAACTCCAACCCACTTATTGGCTCAACAATGTTGCATGCAAAAGCACACAAACATATAAAACATAAGAATTCAATAGCATTGCAAAGCCAAAGGGCTGGTACTCAAAAATATACACTTTGCCCTTAACTTTGTTTGGAATGGAGGGATTTCAAAATAACTTGGCACAAATGTTCACCATAACAAGGCGGTGTGTCGTGACAATACCCATGCCTGTAGATCCAAGGTCAAGGTCGCTGTTACTAAAAATAGAATTCTCTTGAAAAATCTTGTCCGCTCTGTAACTTTGTTATTTCTTATTGGATTTTTGAATAACTTGGTATAATTGTTCACCATATCAAGACAGTATGTCACGTACATGCCCAAGGCTTTAGGTGGAAGGTCAAGGTCACTGTTATTAAAAATAGAATTTTATTGTCCGGGCTGTAATTCTTTGTTATGAATGGAGGGATTTCAAAATAACTTGGCACAAATGTTTACCATGACAGGGCGATGTGTCGCCTACCATGCCCATGCCTGTCGGTCAAAGGTCAAGGTCACTGTTACTAAAAATAGAATTCTCTTTTCCTGGCTGTTACTTTGTTATGAATGGAGGGATTTCAAAATAACTTTGCACAAATGTTCACTATGACAAGGCAGTGTGTCCGCACAATACCCAAGCCTGAAGGTCCAAGGTCAAGGTCACTGTTACTAAAAATAGAATTTTCTTGTCTGGGCTGTAACTTCATTATAAATGGAGGGATTTCAAAATAACTTGACACAAATGTTCACCATAACAAGGCGGTGTATCGCGTACCATGCCCATGCCTGTAGGTCAAGGTCACTGTTACTAAAAATAGAATTTTCTTGTCTGGGCTGTAACTTTGTTAGGAATAGATTGATTTCAAAATAACTTGACACAAATGTTCATCATGACAAGATGGTGTGTCCCGTACCATGCCCATACCTGTAGGTCCAAGGTCAAGGTCACTGTTACTAAAATAGAACTTTCTTGTCAGGGTTGTAACTACGTTAGGAATAGAGTAATTTCAAAATAACTTGGCAGAAATGTTTACCATGACAAGGTGGTGAGTCGTGTACCATGTCCATGCCTGTAGGTCCAAGATCAAGGTCACTGTTACTAAAAAAAGAATTTCCGTGTCCGGGCTATAACTGTTTTGAATGGAGGGTTTTCAAAATAACAAATGTTCACCATGACAAGGCGGTGTGTTGCGTACATTGCCCATGCATGTAAGTCCAAGGTCAAGGTCACAGTTACTAAAACTTGAATTTACTTGTTCGGGCTATAACTTCTTTCTGAAGGAAGGGATTTCAAAATAACTTGGCACAAATGTTCACTATGACATTGCATTGCATTACCACCAACTTCTTCACAGGCATTTCCGTAATGAGAAGACAACAGTGCCACAAATACAAATAATTTACGTGATCATCAAGTTTATGCATATTCTTATAATTACTCGAACATCACTGAAATGCTATTATTCCCATCATTGCACTTTAGTATCTGAAAACGATGCATAGCGGGGGCATCCGTGTCCTATGGACACATTTCTAGTTTTTATATGATTTTTAATTGAGCTAAACTTATTTGAAAGTAGAACGCAGCATCTCCTGATTGGAGTGGCAGTTCTAACATTAGCAAATGATGAAAAATAAACATGATCGGCGTCTTGTGAAGTGTTGAAGTGCAACATATAAATTTATGGAGGTCGCTCGCTGGGTCAATATCTAATTGATATCAAAATTTGTTCCAATTAAAACCCATTTACACAGGTATTATTATTTGATGTGGCTACGAATCAGCTCTGTCATCATAAAAACAACAACAACAGGAAACTGGCTTGCTCTCTTACGATTCCTTGCAATATTTTATAGCGCATAGCGCGGCAAATGTAAACATACATAACAACAAAAATGATATATCAGTACTGTGAAATCTAGATGCACATTTCTTTAAAACTCTTTGACATCCCGATACAAGCATTAATTTCCAAAAATATAACTCTGAAAATCATTTAAATGTGAATTCCGGATGAATGTTAAAAGCGCGCGCACGGCAAATTTATACATACATGACAACAAAAATGATATACCGTCAAATCTAGATGCACATTGCTTTAAAACGCTCTGACATTACGATACATGTAATCATTTCCAAAATTATAACTCTGAAAATCATTTTTAAGGTGGATTCGGGACGAATTTTAGAAGCGCCCGCGCGGCAAATTTATACATACATTTATGACAACGAATGGGATCGGTACAGTCAAATCTAGATGCATATTGCTTTAAAACTCTTTGACATCAAGATACAAGCATTAATTACCAAAAATATATCTCTGAAAATCAGTTTTAAGATGGATTCCAGACGAAATTTTATACCGCGCGGCATATATACGTACATGTACAAGTATAAGTACATGACAAAGAAAAATGGGATTGGTACAAATGTACTGTAAAATTTAGATGCATATTGCTTTAAAACACTCTGACACCAAAAATATAACTCTGAAAACCATTTATAAGGTGGATTCCGGTAAATCAGAGTGGATTCCGGTAATTTTGGTGGATTCCGGTAAGTCGTGTGACCCCTTTTTCTAAACAAGTAAATTTATTGCCATGATTTACAGAGTTATTGCTGGGAAATCCAATTGTTAATCATTATTGGCGATTGTTTTACTTATCCCTGTTTCAAAAGAATTTCAGCAAATGATTTTATATATTGCAATTAAGTGATATGGTTTTATTGTTATAACTTATAAAAATTAATGTGGAATATATCAGCATCAAAAATATTAATGTTGAACCACTTCTGACTTGAATCTTTACATCTTGATAGTACCTGATAGACAGTTTTGTTTTAACTAAAACTAGGTGTGGTTTATAACTTGATTGCTAAGTATAGTATTGCATTGCAACTTGAACAATGGTCCACAATTTTATCTGAATGTGACTGTAAGAGAGAATGAATCATGAACTGTCACATCCTAGTTGTCAATTAACTGTCTGGCCAGACTGATCTCTACTACAATGTAATTGTGTTTAACCCTTCACTGTATTTTTTTCTGTATACAGTTTTTATACCATGTGCAAACTGTATAGATCCAGATCGGTCAGCACATCTGTGCCTAATAACCTAGTGAATAAAACAAACAAATGATTTAGATCCTGTAGATGTGCTGTCTGATCTGGATCTACACTGTTCACCCATGGATAACAGCCATATTCTAATAAGTAGAGGTTAAAAGAAGTGAATAACAAATTGAAAAGGGTTGATATATCTTTGTAGAACTAACCTAATCTGTTTATCTTTCAGACAGCATTTGTCACATACCTGAAGAAAGCAGTTCGGCACTTGCAAACTTCTGGCTGGGGGCCATGAGAAGACCACAATAGGATCATGTCCAGTGGTAAGTACAGTAGTCGGAGAAGTTTTTTTCCAGTGTTTAGGGAAAGTTAACCTGAACTTTTAATCCTTTACTCCATATATATGGCTTTTATCACATAGTTTAGATCCAGATCAGCTGCCACATATGTGTCATTTGATCTTTATCTACATTGCTCGCCTTTTGGTCAGCAACAGCCTAATGAATCTAAATGCATATAGTTTAGATCCAGGTAAGTCAGCACAGGTGTGCCTGCTGATCTGGATCTAAACTGATTGCCCATTTGATAAAAGTCGTTTCTATGGAGGAAACGGTTAATGGTTTATGAAACAATGAATAGTGAGAAAGTCCTATCTTTATGCTGAGCAGAAGGACACATGTCGAGATATATTAGAGGTGACCTTTTAATTCCAGGCAAAAAATCCTCAACTCCAAACAATAAGCTTTGAAAATAATTATTATGTGCACATATACTAGTTGTAGCACATTGACTCCTTTGCAACATAGTATTTTCATAGTGTATGGCTGTTTTAAGGTAAAAGAAACACAATTATTAAAAGCTTTAAATCTTTCATACATTGTCAAAAAGTTTCCCTGCAGATGATTTACTGATAAAAAATATGTTTCATAAAAATCCCCATCACGCCATAGGTTCTTTCCATGAAAATTTCTGGGAAATGTTTTGCATTGAAAGCTATTATTTTAAAAATAAGGTAAAAACATACAAATTCAGGATTTTAAAAAAATCTGTGTGTATCGGATAGGTGATCAAGCCATGGATTAGCTGATACAGCATTAAGGAGCACACCTAACTTTCTGGTTTCCATTCCGATTCAGACAATGCACAAGACAACATATTGTTGTTGGAAAAATGTATTAAATGGTCACACATTATTCTTGAACCTTTTCCTACATAGACACACCTTTATTGCATAGGTGAACAGTGTAGATCCAGATCAGCCCGCACAGCCGTGCCATCTAATCGGGATCTGCATTGGTCGCTTTTTGATTTGTTAGGTTATTTCTGACCGAAGTGTGACCAGTGCAGATCCTGATCAGACAGCACAGATGTCGCACATGGGTAAATATGCGTATCAATAGAAGAAAGGGTTAATATCCATATATCATGTTTCTAAACTATTTATTAGTACACAAGGCATCTGCAAATTCAGTGCAACAGGACTTTTTCAGTGCAATTAGACTTGGGCACCATTTTCTAATGTAAGTGTATGTTAATTTACATGTAAATTCCTGGTTAGGATTTAACCAGTCTAAAACATGTATTTAACCAGTCTAAAACATGTAATGGACTCAGCTTTTCATTCAATCCAATACAGTCCATTCATTGATGAAGGGATGTCTTACTGAAATTAAATGACTGAATTGCAAACAATAAATCCTCAGATCAGACTGTTTAGATGCTTAGGCCTATCATTCTGTGTCTACATTTGGCATAATATGATTAGTGATAAAAATTAATGTTAGTGTTTTAAGATTCTGTATCTTATATATAACCCTTTCCCGCATAGAAACACCTTTATTGCCAGGGCAAACAGCTAAGATCCAGATCAGCCGGCACACGTCTGATCAGGATCTAAACTGTTCGCCTTTTTATTCATTAGGTTTTTTCTGACCAAAATGCGACCAGTGCAGACCTGATCAGACGACACTGATGTTTTTGCTGATCTGGATCTACACTGGTCGCACATGCGTAAAAGCGTGTATATATGGAGGAAAGGGATAATTGTGTTTTGTAGGTGAACTGTATTTGCTAGGGACACAAATCAATAATGACACCACATTCCTGAAAAGTGCCACATCAAACAGCTGTACCATATGATTGCTGCTGTTACATGTAGTATTTTTCAAGGTCCATGCAATAACTGATAGTATAAACCAGAAACCTTATTTTGCTGCTTAAGTCAGAAAGGGTATGTGATTATTATTTACCTTAAGATTAAGAAAGTACTCACAGTCATGTTGTACTTGTTTAACAATATTTATGTCTCCCCCCCTTTGGGGGAGACATATTGTTTTTGCCCTGTCCGTCTGTCCAGGGGCCCGAAGAGTGAAAACCGTTTCTGCTCCATAACTTGAGTACCCTTTGACCCAGGGACTTCAAACTTCATAGGTTGATAGCCATTATAGAGTAGAAGAACCCTATTGATATTGGGGTCAGTAGGTCAATGGTCAAGGTCACAGGGGCCTAAAGAGTGAAAACCGTTTCCGCTCAATAACTGGAGTACCGTTTGACCCACAGCCTTCAAAATTCATAGGGTGATAGCCCTTTTTGATTAGAAGAACCCTATTGATTTTGGGGTCAGTAGGTCAAAGGTCAAGGTCACAGGGGCCTGAAGAGTGAAAACCGTTTCCACTCAATAATAGGAGTTCTATTTTACCCAGACCATTCAAACTTCATACGATGGATGTCCTTATTGAGTAGAGGACTCCTATTGATTTTGGGGTCAGTAGGTCAAAGGTCAAGGTCACAGGGGCCCCGAAGAGTTAAAACCATATCCGGTCTTTTACTGGAGTACCGCTTGACCCAGAGCATAGGGTAATAGCCCTTATTGAGTAGAAGAACCCTATTGATTATGGGATCAGTAGGTCAAAGGTCAAGGTCACAGGGGTCTGGGGGCAGGGGGGGGGGGGGGGGGGTGGCGGCGCAGGGGGGAGACATGCGTTTTTCACAAAAAACATCTAGTCTCGGTGTAGACTGCAGTCTCTTGTGTTTCATATGGACATAGGCCATCCACTTTAACATGTAGGAATTCTTGATTATACTGCATGTATATGATATTTGAAGTTTGTCAAATTTCTGCTAAATTGCATAAACATGCTAATGTTTGTGCAGACTTAGGATATTTAAGAAACCTGCATTTCATTTCAGAATCATATTTTGCTAACACTTTTAATAATGTAAAGATTTGTTGCTGTTTAATGATACATGATTATGTAATAGTAACTCTAAACCATTTTCCTTTGATTGACAAAGCCGATTGTTCTGGATTCCTTACTAAAGATGCTTAACTCAGTTAGAGTGAAAAGAAATCATTCATGCGAATTGATAAGCCATTTTAAAGGTCATCAGTTTATTCATCTAGAAATTATCTCAATATTACTGTTGTACAATTCTTCTTCTGAAAAAATTGTATCCACGGTAACAGATTTAAACAGTCTTTTAGAAAATTTCCATCTTGGTCCAGGGTAACATGTAGTTAGGCAGTTAATCAGAAGAGATTGATTTGATGTACAAAGTATGGCAGTTACGAGCAGTTTTGACAGTTTATGAGATTTTTTGCTTATTTAGAGGTTGTCATAGCAACAAGAACAAATTCAAATCCAATAGAGAACAAGCAATGTAATTTTTGTAGTTGTTGTTTGCCAAATTGACAGAGATGAACTACTCTGATTTATGGGCATTCAATCACAATTTGGCGTATCTAGAATTCCATGGAATGGAATCGTGGAAGAAGAAACGTCTAGCAGGTATTGATTATAGCTTTGCTTTGATTGGTCCTCATCATTTTGGCGTTGGTAGGAGAGCATTTCGACAAGAAGTTATTAACATCATGCGCGTTACGTGTTTGCCCTTGTGGAAACAAGTCACATTTGTCAGTTTGTATGAGAGTAAAAGAAATTCTTGTTGTAGTTGATTTATCACTGACAGTGTAAAAGAGGGTGCCATGCCAAAAACAAGTGATAAGTTTGACATTGATTTTTTAGCCTTTCTGCTATTTTTGGCTGATCTGATACATTTTCAGGCAGCTATCTTGAGTCCATTTTGGCTGAAGTTTGTCTCAAATTGTCGGAAATAACACCACCATGTGATTTCAAATGCCAGCCTTTCTAACATATTAAAATAAAAATCAACACAGTTAGTCCTACAAACATTTTCAATAAAATGTGTTTGTCTGAAAAGGGTTATAAAATATACTTTATTTATAAAATCCCATAAAGTAAATATATATGAGTTTGGTTTAAAATTTGAATATGATTGCATTTTGCACATAGAAAAGGACCCGGGCCCAAGATGATAAAACTAAGTTTGGAGACCAGTCTCAAATCTCAAGGATCTGATTGGCTGAAATGGCGACCAGTCGCCATTTCAGCCAATCAGATCCTTGAGATTTGAGACTGGTCTCCAAACTTAGTTTCATGATCTTGGGACCAGTTTGTATTGCAGAATTTTGCATCACAGATTAGTTGATTAAATAATTGATATTTGTGATTGAGCATGATAAAGTGGCACTTATTTCCTGTGTGACCAGTGTAGACCGAGATCATCTTGAACAGTCCCAAACTGAAACTGAAAAGAATTGCAGGTGAATTAATTGGCAGTTTCAATTGACTAAGAATCTTGGTCTTTTCGGAGATCAGTACTGTATTTTTTTCAGTTAAGCATATCATTGGGTTGACTTAAAACCAAAAGGAAGTTGACACAAAGGAATTCTTGGTCAGAAATAACTTAATGATTCTAAAAGTGATCAGAGTTTATCCTGATCAGATAGCACGTTAATGCTGACTGATCTAGATCTACACATGGGATAAAAGTTATATCCATGGAGGAAAGGCTTAATAAAGTGTATTAAAGTGTTCTGTAACACTGTGACAACAAGCAAACATTATAGCATGTTTTATGTCTTGGAAAAAAAAAATCATTTGAAGCAACAGTGCATGTGATTTAAAAGGGAGGGAGAATAATGTTATATATGTGATACTTTCTGTTCCACCAGACTGCCCATTGCCATCCTCTTCCGTCATTTTCCAATTATTTTCCATTGAAACCTTTTAAGCAATTAGGGAATCAGCGCTACTTGAATGATTGAATTACATTAAAACAAGAATTAAATAAAAGGTTTGTGATTTGTGAAACCATTAAATTGTCTTAGAGTTTTGCTGTTTTGCAGATAATCATCAGCAAAAATACTTGCTGTGCAGTTTAATGTTGGTCTTAATGTTATTTAGATGCCAAGTTTTACAGTGTAAGCCTAATTTGAAGAAATGTAGCAAGTTATAGTTTTACGATTTTGCCGTATTGAGCAGAAAATTGAAGGTTACAGCAACTTTCAGGATGATTTCAACACAGCTTAATTCTTTCCTATAACAATTATGTGACCATTATCTTTACGAAAATAAATTTTATAATCAGTACCTGTGAAAAGATAATGACTTAGCACTTAAAGCAAAGGTTATGTAGATTTGTGACCAGTGTACAGTGAAACCCTGCGACCTCCTTTGGGAATAGACAACAGTGTTCTGAATGGAGGGGTGTTCTTTATGTTGGGCGAAAAATAGTGCAAAACTGTAGAAAAAAAGAATTGGAAATCTGTGCCCAAGATCATAAAACTAAATCTGGAGATCAGTATCAGATCTCAAGCATCTGATTGGCTGAAATGGCTACCAGTCACCATTTCAGCCAATCAGATCCTTGAGATTCGAGACTGATCTCAATCGTAGTTTTATGATCTTGGGCCCTGGTCTTATCAGTAGAGTGATATTAATTTTGGGGTAGTCTGGTAGTGGTTGCACTGTAGATGACATCCAGTCAGTCTGATCCAGATTTACATTGATCACTATTCAGACAATAAATTTCTGATAAACTTATTAACAATGGATGGACTGGCTTAAATGGAAAGCAAGGTGAGTCTATTACATTTATTTCATGTTTGCATTTATTTGTAGCCCAGTGACAATAAAGGATTTTTTAGATTTGCAATACCTGGAAAATAGGTTTATAGAGCTGTGCCCAAGGTTATAAAACTGAGCATGGAAACCAGTCTCAAATCTCAAGCATCTGATTGGCTGAAATGGCAACCAGTTTGAGATTTGAGACTGGTTTCCAAACTCAGTTTTATAACCTTCAGCCCAGATATCTGCCAGTCTACATTAGATAGTAATTGCCTTGCATGTGCACCACATTTTCTGTTAACATGCTCATGTGCTAACATACTATATTACTATATGGTATATGGACACTGGTAGTAGTCACACATCAGAGTCCAAAAATGCTAACATCAAATAAAAGTTCAGTTTTGGTGATCTGCCAAAAATAAAGGAGGCCATCTCAGCCTGCAGCCAGATGCTTTGCCTTCTGAATTTTTTGTAGATCACCAAAATCAAACTTAAACATAATTCTTGGTGGATTAATAGTTAAAATGGGTTGACATTTTATTTGTAAATTGCTACAAATAACATCATGCTGCCTGATTTCATTCAAGCCTTTGATCATAGATTATCCACCTAGGACACCAATTCACATCAGATAGAAAACAACACCTTACACAATTCAGGTAATAAACAACACCAAGCTAATATATTATAGCATGTTTCACTCCTGTAAACCACAAAAGATGCCATTACAAATTGCTGAGCACAATTGTGTGCTTGTGATTTTAACACAGCATGATGAGACTGGTTGGTTGCTGTTCCTCTTCCGTCATTTTCCAATTATTTTCCACTGAAACCTTTTAAACAATTATAGAGTCGGCTAAATTTGCATGATTGGCTTACAATCAATCAGGAATGAAGTCAAATGTTTTCATATTTTGTACAACTGTTTAGTCTTGGACTTTGCTCTTTGGCAGAATGTTGTCAGCAGAATGTTGCATACCTAATACAGATTTTTAACCAGGTTTAGAAAACTGGTTAAATTAGACATGGGTATTTTGTTGGGCGGGTGGGCGTCATTGTCATCGTTGCATCTTCTTGTAAGCTAAATATATTATTCTGTGGAATATTAGATGGTTTGGTTTTGATTTTGTATTTGGACACCCAATTCATTGTAGAGCCAGTGTGGCTATCATAAAATTTTTAAATCACTGTTTTTTTTGTTTGCTTTGATGTTTAGATTGTGTTAGCTCAGATGTTTAGATTGTGTTGGCTCAGATGTTTAGATTGTGTTGCCTCAGATGTTTAGATTGTGTTGGCTCAGATGTTTAGATTGTGTTGGCTCAGATGTTTAGATTGTGTTGGCTCAGATGTTTAGATTGTTTTGGCTCAGATGTTTAGATTGTGTTTGCTCAGATGTTTAGATTGTGTTGGCTCAGATGTTTAGATTGTGTTGGCTCAGATGTTTAGATTGTGTTGGCTCAGATGTTTAGATTGTGTTTGCTCAGATGTTTAGATTGTGTTGGCTCAGATGTTTAGATTGTGTTGGCTCAGATGTTTAGATTGTGTTGGCTCAGATGTTTAGATTGTGTTGGCTCAGATGTTTAGATTGTGTTTGCTCAGATGTTTAGATTGTGTTGGCTCAGATGTTTAGATTGTGTTGGCTCAGATGTTTAGATTGTGTTGGCTCAGATGTTTAGATTGTGTTGGCTCAGATGTTTAGATTGTGTTGGCTCAGATGTTTAGATTGTGTTGGCTCAGATGTTTAGATTGTGTTTGCTCAGATGTTTAGATTGTGTTGGCTCAGATGTTTAGATTGTGTTGGCTCAGATGTTTAGATTGTGTTGGCTCAGATGTTTAGATTGTGTTGGCTCAGATGTTTAGATTGTGTTGGCTCAGATGTTTAGATTGTGTTGGCTCAGGTGTTTAGATTGTGTTGGCTCAGGTGTTTAGATTGTGTTGGCTCAGGTGTTTAGATTGTGTTGGCTCAGGTGTTTAGATTGTGTTGGCTCAGGTGTTTAGATTGTGTTTGCTCAGATGTTTAGATTGTGTTAGCTCAGGGGTTTAGATTGTGTTAGCTCAGGGGTTTCAGTTGTGCTTGTTCATGGTTTTTGGTAGTGTTTTGTTCAAATGTTTGTTTAAGTGTTTTGGTAGTGTTTGTTAGGTGTTCAATTATTGTTTCAGTATATTGAATTTTGTTATATCCCCATGTTGTACATAAAAATAAAAGATATGTTTTGTTCTGTTCTCTTCTGGATAGTGCTTGTTCAATTGTTTCAGTAGTGCTTGTTCAAGGTTTTTGGTAGTGTTTGTTCAGGTGTTTGGATAGCGTTTGCTCAAATGTTTGGATAGTGTTTGTTAGGTCAGATAGTTTTTTTTAAAGTGTTTCAGTAGTGCTTGTTCAAGGTTTTTGGTAGTAAACGTTTGTTCAGGTGTTTGAATAGTGTTTGTATAAATGCTTGGATAGTGTTTGTTCAGGTGTTTCAATTGCATTTACTCCGTTTTTTTGGTCAGAATTGTTTGTATAATGTTGTCTTATCTTCACTGTTCGCTGTTTGGTCAGAAATTACCTAATAAATCAAAAATTGAATGGTGCAGATTCAGATCAGACAGCACGGATGTGCCAGCAATGAATGTACATAATGAATTGTTTAAATTAATGGTTTTCATATGAAAATTAAAGTTACTCAATGAGTCTAGCTTTAAATCATAGTCTTTAAATATTTGTTTTCTACCCAGGGCACCAATTTACATTAATGTGAAAACAGGCTTGGCAGATTCCAGATTATAAATGCACCAAGCTACTTTGTAAGTTGACATGTTAGCAACACAATATTATTGTCCACTTGTGATTTAACTATTTCCTTCATGAGATATGGCAGATCTCCAGTGTCTCTCCATTTATGCAGACTGACGAGGATCTATAATGTTTGCTGGTTAGAAATAACTTTAAGACTGGAAAATCAACTTAAAAGTGTAGATCTTGATCAGACTGTAAACTGGATATTTTTATCCCATGGATTAAAGGTTTAAACACAGAATGTTGATTTAAATGTAATACTAATTGCCACATTTAGTTTTTTCAGTTGCAAATTTTTGAACAGTTGCTACAAATGGCATTTTTCCAGTCATTGGCATAAATTGTGCAATTGTTAAACTTCAGTTATTCTTAAAACTCTTTCTTACATAATATATTACGCATTTCTAGGCATGTGTGACCAGTGTAGATCCAGATAAGCCGGCACATCCGTGCCATCTGATCAGGATCTGCACTGGTCGCATTTAAGTCGGAAATAACCTTATGAATCAAAAAGCAAACAGTTTAGATCCTGATCACCCATGCAATAAAGGTGTATCTATGGAGGAGAGGAAAAGGTTAAGATGAGCTATTACATGATTATACTTTGTGGGGGTTTGATTTTGTGCACTTTTATGAGTTAAACCCCCACAAAATATAATTAAACCTTTATAGGAATTTATTATTCCTCCGATTTTCAATATCTAATTTAAATTCCACTGAAATTCTTTCAAACAGTTGGAAAATTAACATTAAGTCAAGAATAAAATTAAAGATTTCTGAATTGAAAATGTCCGAGACATTAAAACTTCTTTTTTGCAGGATATTTTCAGCAGAATGTTGGTTGCATGCCTAATGGAGATTTTATGCTTGGAATATTGTCATTAAGACATGGAATTTTTTAATGTCAGATAATTTTGTTTTGACTTTGTAATTTGGACACCCAATACATTGAAGAGCTCTTAACTTAAGGGATGATTGAAATCGTACAGTGGATATCAATGATTGTTCAATAGCCAATTATTAAGCTGGAATGGAATGTTATATCGCCAATCTGACTGCCCTGAATTGTCTTAAAGTACAAGATGCATCAAAATATATTTTGCATGAATAATGGAAAGCTCTTGACAATCCCTCAGGTTCTCATTTTCGTCACTTGTTTGTTGTTGATCATGTTATAATAATAATCTTGCTTTTCCTTTCCTCTCTACTTTTTGACAGCATTGGGAGGCTGTGTTTTCTGAATGTTGCTTTTCCACTTTGAATATTTAACATTTTCTAATGAAAAATTTACAGACCTGTTCCTCTTTATTGCAATTTATGAGGGCAGAATTTTAACACTTTATCAAAAATACCAGGAAATTAAAAAATGAACATTGTTTTATTTTTCTTATTTTGCAAATTTTATGGTGATTGAAAACAATGGCTGAAATTGACTTGCTTTAATGCAGGGCGACATTTTATTTGAAATGATAGACGCCTGTTTCACAAGGGGAGAGTTTTTTCTGCCACAGTGATGCATCTGTTTAATATTTTCCTAGAAAATGTCCACCAAATTTGATTGATTCTCTTACATTTGTCCTTTCCAACAAGATTACACAAGCCTCGCTGATTGAATTGTCAGAGACGCAAAATGAGAACAGTAAATTATCTATTGTATAGCGTCACTTCTTGATACCAAACACTTGTTACGGGCTTGGAATATTTATAAAAGATTCTCTTTTCGTTTTTCATATATTGATGAATTCCCACACCAATCCTTTAAAAATAAATCATGCACAAAGTATTGAAATCTCAAGTATGAAATCTGGTTATTTAATCAGAAAGTGTTCAACATTGGCTTGACTTTAAATTGGTTCTTGGATGCAGAATTTAACTTCAAAGAAGAGACAGTAATAAAAACTAACTTTTTCTGTGTAACAATAACAGATTGTTAAAGTTATAATTTTAACCAAATTGGCTATGTAAAGGAATTTACTAGTTTTACTGCAATTACTCGAGGACATCTTTTTAAACCTAAAGCCTCTTCTATCAGGAGAGAACAAATTGGTGGCATAGACCAGAAGTCAACACAGAGCAGTTGTCAATCCAGCTCTTTTGAGTTTGAAACCCCAAGATTCAGTGCTAGAAGGTTGATTTTATGGAGGTCTTTGCCTGTCCACAGGACTGAGAATTTGTGTTTTTTTTACCTGTGATAATTATGCATACTAAGTTGATTTCAGTTAATAATTTGTGCTTGAAATTAATTTCGATATACTCTCTTAATTGTGCCCTGGTATTTCCATTTCTTTCAAACAGTCATCACGGAAAATGTCCAAGTAAGATTGGCAGTCTGTACAGTCTTCTCGCACAATATAAGAGAGGATAGCTTAGTGCTCTGATATTGGTACTGGTCAGCTCTTTAACCCTTTCCTCCATTAATTCACATTTATTTCATGGGCGAACAGTTTAGCTCCAGATCAGCCGGCACAAACATGCTGTCTGATCAGGATCTAAACTGTTCGCTTTTTGATTTTGTTAGGTTATTTTGGATCAATACTAGGCGCACACGGATAAATATGTGTAATGAGGAAAGGGAGGTAACAGAAATCAGCAACAACAGTAAAATAGCATTGAATATATCAATATAACTATTTACATTAACATCTTTGGTTGTTTGATAATATTGAGATTAAACTGTTTTTGGCATTTTTACTTGGTAAGTTTCAGATTGATATGGAGTTCAGGATTGGAAAAATAATCGGGGATAAATGGTTTAACTATGTTGACTTTCATGGTCATCTTCTTTTTAGCTCACCTGTCACATAGTGACAAGGTGAGCTTTTGTGATCACAATTTGTCCGTTGTCCGTCTGTTGTCCGTCCGTCGTCCGTCCATAAACTTTTTATTTAAACGACATCTTCTCTTAAACCCCTGGGCCAAAGTTGATGAAACTTGCCATGGATGTTCCTTGCATGAAGCTGTTCCAAAGTTGTTAAAAGAAATCAATTCCATGCAGAACTCTGGTTGCCATGGCAACCTAAAGGAAAAACTTTTAAAATCTTCTTGTCTGAAACCACAAGGCCTAGAGCTTAGATATTTGGCATTTAGCACCCTCTAGTGGAACTCTACAAAGATTGTTCAAATTATCCCTGGGGTCAAAATTGGCCCCGCCCCAGGGGTCACTTCATTTTACATAGACTTATATAGGAAATCTTTAAAAATCTTCTTCTCACAAACCACAATGCGTACAGCTTAGATATTTGGTAAGTAGCATTGTCTAATGGATGTCTACTAAATTTGTTCAAATTATGTCCACTGGGCCCTAGGGTTCTCTTGGTTTACATATATAGGAAAAACATGAAAAATCAATTTTCTCCGAAACTAATAGGACTAGATCTTAGATATTTGGTGCTGAGTATTGTGTAGAGACCCTTTATCAACTTTGTTTAAAAGTTGGCCCTGGGGTCAAAATTGTCCCCCCCGGGGGGGCCCTTAATATGTGAAAAAGACAAACTTTAAAAATCTACCTACTGGAAACCTCAATGCCTAAAGCTTAGATATTTGGTATGTAGCATTGTCTAGTGGATGTCTACCAAGTTTGTTCAAATTATGTCCCCTGGGCCAAAATTGGCCACGCCCCAGGGTTCTCTTAGTTTACATTGATTTATATAGGAAAACATGAAAAATCATTTTTCTCCGAAACTAATAGGACTAGACCTTAGATATTTGGTGTTGAGTATTGTGAAGAGACCCTTTACCAACATTGTTTAAATGTTGGCCCTTGGGTCAAAATTGACCCCGTACTGGGGGCCCTTAATATGTAAAAAAGGAAAACTTTAAAAATCTTCCTACTGGAAACCTCAATGCCTAAAGCTTAGATATTTGGTATGTAGCATTGTCTAGTGGATGTCTACCACGTTTTTGACTTGATTTTACCACACTTCCACAAAACTCTTGCAAGCTTTGAGCAGTTGTTGACAGGTGAGCAACCCAGGGTCCTATGGACTCTCTTGTTTTTATCTTGTTAGAAAAAATCAAACTGTCAGCATTTGGAACTGAAAAATAACTTCTTTTTGAAAATTGAACCAATTACTAAAAAAAAGACAAATGAATGGGGGTGGGGTATGTGGGGTTGAAGCCTTTCTTCCATGGGACAGTTGCCCCTTGGTACCACATGACATTTGTGATGTCTGAGCCTTCATAGTTATGTTGGTGCTGCCGAGACATGATACGATGTCAAGAAAGACAACATTTGATTGGTTGATAAAGCAGGAAATGTCTGATCGATTGGTTCTTTTGGTTAGCAAACTAACAAAATTGCATTAAAGGTGTCTGTTCGAGACAAAGAAAGATCTCTTTGTTTACTATTACTGTCGGCATTCATTAACATCAAAAACATCACGCTGCCCATCAAAGCAGAATGTTGACAAAGATTTATTCATAGGAACAAATGCTGTCTTCGTGTTCTTATATTGGCCATTGCTTACAGTATGTTCTTGGCAATCAATATAACTCATCCTCGTCTTTGAACTGGTTTCTCAGTTGTCTTTTAAGTTTAAACAATGAATTGCTACCAGGTATTGTGATTCATTTTCTCGAAAGAATGGAGCGTATCAGATTCTGTACAGTGACCTAACAGTCTGTACACTCAAAAGATGGGCATTGATATGCCTTTAAATGATAGGTCAGCTGTTTAGCATAAATGAATTGCCTTTTTTTTACTCATTTTATGTCATGTTTGGTCCGGTCTTTTCATGATCCTGTTAGTGTGCTTATGACAACATGGTCGTGATGATGCCCAATTCTATAGGTCAAGGTCACATTTGATGGAGTTATGCCCCTTTTTGTACTTGCATTTTTATTCTGACATGGTACCAGAGGGCGACACAAGTGTTCAACTGAACACCCATCTAGTTTAAAGTTATTTGCAATTTATGTATTGTTTTGAGGTAAATTAAATCACCATACAATGTAGTGTTCATTAAAGTAAATGATTTTACAGTTATCAACTGCAGGTACATCATTGTGCACAATTAACTGTTCTGTAAGATGGTAATAAAGTGTGCCAAAATGACTGGCTAAACTAGAGGATGAAAGGTCAACCCAGGGGCAGAGCCAGAAGGTGTTCAGAGGGGTTGCTAGAAGCCCCGTTAGAGGCTGCAATATTTAATGAGGATTTTAGACAGAATTTCAGTTAGAAATTATCATATATAACTACCCAAAGGCTGGCCCAAACAAACTTTTTCTATATTTTTTTTCTAGAAATCTTGCATCCAGAGTCAATAAGACACACTGTTACCTAATGCCAGAAATAATGAATTGCCATTATTGTTGGTTCTTGCACTATTGTTCTCATTCAGCCACATTTAATCTATCTCCCATTAAAAATCTCAAATTACCTGTGTCCGTGTTCTCATCCAAGAGATGATTCTGTAAAAAAAATAAAGAAACAAGATTTTACTAAGAAGCAAATCAGGTTGTTTCCCATATAAATGTTTTGTCTTGTTGCCTTTTACTGTTTATCTATTGGAAAACTTGTTGCTGAAGTTATTTGATAGTTACTGACAGCAATTGGGAATGTCGGCATCGTAACCTGTTGTTCTCGTGATTGGAATTTTCTGTGCAGTTTGGTAGAAGGATCGTTTTAATGTTAAATATTAATATGAGGACAACTTCTTCTGTAGAAATGATAAACTTCAGTCATTCAGATACAAATAATTGGGACTTATATAACTGGATATCGTAATATAATAGTAGTTGTAAATTCTTGTACCAGCAGGTTTTTTTCTCTCCATACAATTGATAGTTGATTGTTATTTAATATTATTTGACTTTTTGTTAATATTAAATAATTATGTTCTTTTAACATTATTTGACCTTTTATTAAAATTAAATTTGCAACTAAACATTTTGCAAGAACATTGATAAGATTTTGCTAAATTTATTCCTAATATTTATTAGATAAAGTAAACAAAATGTTGAAAAAGATATAAATATCATGTTAATAGTGAGCATTTTAAAGAATAATTACTCAACTAAGATTGTTTTAGATTAATTAATTATGTAGTTATTTCTTAATCCAAATATTTTTTGTCTTTAACTTGAAAGAAAGTTTTCATAAAATTACTGTCAGGTGTTTTTTTTCTGCATATGATTTTTTCCTAGTTGGAAATTTAGTTTCTGGTTTCCTTTTGAACATTAGTTGAAGTAAATTCTTCCCAGATCAGTTTCACAGTGTCCCTATGTGGGGAAGTTGACAGTTTATTGATGAGAGCTTGTTTACAGATCTAGACATCCAGAAATAAATTTATGAGAAGCTGTTAGCGAATAACTAAAGTTATGTTAAAAAAAAACAACATAATGTACACTACCCAAGTGTAGCCTTTTCTAACTTTGGTGATCGGCAAGAAATAACCATAGTCTCAACTGTCACAATCAAGGGTGATAAGTTTTACTTAAATTTTGAAATAAGACAAAAGTTGGTCAGTCAAAAAAAACTCTTTAAACAACAACTCTTTAAATAAAAAATATACAATATATTTTTGAATAAGACTTTTGAAGTTTCTCTTTTAAAAAGTTAAAAATGAGTATATAAAGTTTCTAATATTCAGAAAAACAATGTACTGAATAAAAGTCTTCTTGTGAATTTCCTTGCAATGAACTGTTATAACAATGCAAATAAGATGATTTCTAAATATGTAAAACATTGGGTTTAAAATGGTTTATGAAGAAATCTGCACTTTTTTTCAGATATTTATTTAAAAGGTCCATCTTTTAGGATAGTTTTATTTCTTTTGTTTCAATAATAAAACAAAAAAAACATAAAATCTCAAGTTACCACCGTCTCTCCTTTGGAAGAGATGATTCTGTAATTATAATTAACATGTAATTTAGTTGTTTATCAATAGTCATATGTTTGCGCACAAAAAAAAAAAATGAATGAGCTGCTTTATTCAACTTCTCCTTTTGATTTTTTTTAACTTTTTCTTTCAACATTCCTTAATGACATTAGCAAGTTTTGTTTATTGTAAAAAGCATTGTAGAAATGAATTTATTCATGGAATTTTGTTTTATTGCTAAGACACTGTTGTCAGATGCTTAAAAATGGAAATGCGCTATCTACGCAATAACATAATGTTTCTGGAAAATATCTAGATGGTCTTCAGGTTTTAAAATTTAGAGTGGAAAGCAGTCTCAGACCTTAGCAATCTGATTGGTCAGAAGTTTGGCTCATTCTTGGAATTGACCAAACATAAATTCGTCTTTTGAGACTGTATTCCAGTTTAGTTTTTATTTTTAAGTTTTTGAAGGCACTTTTATGACTATTTTATTATTGTGAATTAAATATTTTAAATAATATTATTGTAAAAACTAGATTATATTTTAGAAAGTAATGAAACATTTCAGTTTCATAGATAATTATTAGCATAATCCATATAATATTTTTTCAGAGTATTATTTCCTTTCTTAAGGAACTTAAGATTTTTGCATCAAATATCTTTTTAAAAGAAATAAACAAATTACATTTATGATGACATAAGAACTGTTTTGATAAATGAACTTAGTGTCAGTACCACCTTTTGTTACCAAGTTCAGAATTTGTTGAAATTATAACATTTACCTTAGTCAATCTTTCAGTTAAATAAATTTATTGTAAATACAATTTTCTGGATAAAACAAAGTGTATTTAAGTTACCATTAAATCTTCCTCCCTCTAGCTAAAGAAAAGAGATAGAAGTTTCCAAAGTATTTTAATATGACATGACCACCTGCTTGAATCTGTTCTGATCAATGCAACTTTTTTATTTAAAAGAATGTTGTTGTTTTTTCTGGAAGAAAAAACAATGATACAATTACTAATTCTAAATTGATAGTTTAAATATAATAAGCTCAGCTGACAGGCTAATTTGTTTTAAAGACAGGAACTCCCTAAGGGCTTATGCAAGTTTTAGATTAATTGTTTGAGAAAACAATACATGCTCAAGAACTGAGCTTTTAGGATGGTCAAAGACATGTTCTGTTGTTTTTTTTCCATGTCATTTCAAGAGGAATCAATAAGGAATTAGTATAAATAATGTGCATGTTCAATAAAACAAAAAATAATTGTAAGTGTATTTGGATTTGAATAACTGAACCTTTCTTATTTAAGAAACTTTTCTTTTAAGGAATTTATGCTCTAAGATTTAAAGTTTGTTGTTTATTTTAAATAATAATGTAAAAGTTAAGGGATCAAAATTTAGTTTTGTCCTGATCTATTAAAATTTGTTACTCTAAATACTTTTGAAATAATTTTGCTTCTCAACTTTTTTAGTTGTGAATATGGAAAACCAGTCAAAAAAAAAACAAAAAATTGTTTAGTTTTCAAAACTGAAAACCCTAGTCAGAGAAACTTGTCATCTATTTAAGACAATGCCAATAAGAAAAATCCCCAGTGATATGAGAACGAAACGAGAATCTTTCAGTGAGTCAAAGACAATTACTGTAAAGCTAATTACACTGAAACCGGCCTAATGTCTACAGTAGTGTATAATTCGGCGTACAACTTCAATAGACTTTGCACGAGACGAGCCAGGACCCGAAAATTTAACCTTAATATGTACTGGTACCGCAATCTGTATCGCCGCCAAAAACAGCTTGAACACTATTGGACGCTTTACCATAATCCTTTGGAAGGTAAAAACTAACTTTAGTTTCTGATATAATTTTGCTTCTGTAGTCTATTTTCAACCTTTTACTCTGTAATATACTCATTTTTTCCCTTGTGCGATCTAAGTGTAGATCCAGATCAGCAGGCACGTATAATGCCATCTGATCTGGTTCTTGTCACATCTTGGTTAGAAATAATCTTATTAATCTTAAAGCAAACTTGTAGATGTTGATCCGAGACTGCATGGATGTGCTGGCTGATCTGAATCTAAACTGTTTGCTCATTTGATAAAAGTGGCATCTTGGAATAAAAAGTTAAATGTGTTAGTTGCTGCTGTGCTCTTCAGTTTGAAATATTGAATGTTGAGAATTTCTCAAGAAATTACTTGTTTTTGATGTGAGCTTGAATGGTTTCTGCTTTGTTTTGTGTTGCTGGGATATTTGTTGGCATTCAAGATATAAACTTATTTCTGTTTGCAGTACATTGTGAAATGATGAAATGACTAGTCTTGCATTCCCAAGTGTTATTGTGCATTATCACTCCAACTAAAGACCTTTGATATATGTGATACAAAAATCAGATAGGCTGTGAAGGTTTCCATATGAACTGATAGCTTTCTTACATTAATCCATAGGTAAGCTTTTTTATGCATGTTTGACCAGTGTAGATACAGATCAGACAGCACATCCCTGCCATCTGATCTGGGTCTGCACTTATTGCATCTTGATCAGAAATTAACCTAATGAATCTAAAAGCAAACAGTGTAGATATCAAACAGCAAGATCGGATGGCTGATCTGGATCTACACTGTTTGCACATGCAATTAAGGTGTATCTATGCAGATAGGTAAATAACCATATTATATTGGTTTGATAACCATCATATTTGTTGAATCAGTGAAATTTGCAAATCGGTTACTACTTTCCTTAACATTTTTTCTCCATGGGGCATGGCTTTTATAACATGGGCTACCAGTTTAGATCCAGATCAGCTGACACATTCTCCTGACAGATCAGGATCTACACTGTTTGCTATTGAGTCATTTTGTTATTTCTGTTAAAGAAGAAAACAGTTTGTAGATCCAGATCAGATTGATGTTTCACTAATTCTGATCTTTAATTTTAATCCACATGGTAAAAGACATCCATGTAGTAAGGTGTTTACCATACTTGTTTAATCACAGTTTTCAGTAAATCACCACCATATGTGGTAAATTAAGCCATCATATGTGGTAAATCAAACACCATTTTAGGTATATATTATCATGACTAGCAATGATTGACACTAGCCAATGGGGTCCTACCGATATACAGAGTTATCTTAATATTCCGTCCTAAGTTAAGTCCCTTTGCAACGCACACCTGTTACTGGGTAGTTCTGGTCTGAGATTGATAATTAAAACTGACATGCAGTAGTCATCTGTGGTCCTTTCAAATAGTTTTAAATAGGGTCAGGTCGGTGGGAGATCAGCGTTATGCATAAAAAACGTTTGATTATTACATACTGAATGGAAAAATATATAGTTTTTATAGAGCAGCGCATAATATTTCTCTTCTAACCGTTTTAATACGTTGGATGTTTAACGTCGTTATGTTCGACCCCTTCTGTAACTTATAAAGAGTAAAAAACAGGCACTTTTATTCTCAAAAATGTCAGATTTGAGAAAAAAGAAAAGGGAGAAAAACCTAAGAAAAATGTAGTAAAATTTATTATACATGATATAAGTTAAAGTTTGACGCCCGCAAATAAAACGCCCGTTTCCTTTTATGCATGTTCTTTCATGCCCATGAAACTTTTTTTGAAGGAATTTAATAGTTATGTTTCCCCCCCCCCCCCCCCCCCCCCCCCTCTGGGGGAGACATATTGTTTTTGCCCTGTCCGTCTGTCCATCACTCCGTCTGTCACACTTCGTTTCCCCTCAATAACTCGAGTACCCTTTGACCCAGAGCCTTCAAACTTCATAGGGTGATAGCCCTTATTGAGTAGAAGAACCCTATTGATTTTGGGGTCAGTAGGTCAAAGGTCAAGGTCACAGTGACCCAAAGAGTGAAAAACGTTTCCGCTCAATAACTCGAGTACCCTTTGACCCAGAGCCTCCAAACTTCATAGGGTGATAGCCTATGTCAGTAGGTCAAAGGTCAAGGTCACAGGGGCCCGAAGAGTGAAAACCGTTTCTGCTCCATAACTTGAGTACCCTTTGACCAAGGGACTTCAAACTTCATAGGTTGATTGCCATTATAGAGTAGAAGAACCCTATTGATTTTGGGGTCAGTAGGTCAAAGGTCAAGGTCACAGGGGCCTGAAAAGTGGAAACGGTTTCGGCTCAATAACTGGAATACCGTTTGACCCACAGCCTTCAAAATTCATAGGGTGATAGCCCTTTTTGATTAGAAGAACCCTATTGATTTTGGGGTCAGTAGGTCAAAGGTCAAGGTCACAGTGACCCGAAGAGTGAAAACCGTTTCCGCTCAATAATTTGAGTACCCTTTGACCCAGAGCCTTCAAACTTCATAGGGTGATAGCCCTTATTGAGTAGAAGAACCCTACTGATTTTGGGGTCAGTAGGTCAAAGGTCAAGGTCACAGGGGCCCAAAGAGTGAAAACTGTTTCCGCTCAATAATTCGAGTACCCTTTGACCCAGAGCCTTCAAACTTCATAGGATGACAGCCCTTATTGAGAAGAAGAACCCTATTGATTTTGATGTCAGTAGGTTAAAGGTCAAGGTCACAGGGGCCCGAAGAGTGAAAACCATTTATGCTCCATAACTTGAGTACCCTTTGACCCAGGGACTTCAAACTTCATAGGTTGATTGCCATTATAGAGTAGAATAACCCTATTGATTTTTGGGTCAGTAGGTCAAAGGTCAAGGTCACAGGGGCCTGAAAAGTGAAAAACGTTTCCGCTCAATAACTGGAGTACCGTTTGACCCACAACCTTCAAAATTCATAGGGTGATAGCCCTTTTTGATTAGAAGAACCCTATTGATTTTGGGGTCAGTAGGTCAAAGGTCAAGGTCACAGTGACCCAAAGAGTGAAAACCGTTTCCACTTAATAATTTGAGTACCCTTTGACCCAGAGCCTTCAAACTTCATAGGGTGATAGCCCTTATTGAGCAGAAGAACCCTACTGATTTTGGGGTCAGTAGGTCAAAGGTCAAGGTCACAGGGGCCCGAAGAGTGAAAACCGTTTCCGCTCTATAATTCGAGTACCCTTTGACCCAGAGCCTTCAAACTTAATAGGATGACAGCCCTTATTGAGTAGAAGAACCCTATTGATTTTGATGTCAGTAGGTCAAAGGTCAAGGTCACAGGGGCCCGAAGAGTGAAAACCGTTTCTGCTCCATAACTTGAGTACCCTTTGACCCAGGGACTTCAAACTTCATAGGTTGATTGCCATTATAGAGTAGAAGAACCCTATTGATTTTGGGGTCAGTAGGTCAAAGGTCAAGGTCACAGGGTCCTGAAAAGTGAAAACCGTTTCCGCTCAATAACTGGGGTACTGTTTGACCCACAGCCTTCAAAATTCATAGGGTGATAGCCCTTTTTGATTAGAAGAACCCTATTGATTTTGGGGTCAGTAGGTCAAAGGTCAAGGTCACAGGGGCCTGAAGAGTGAAAACTGTTTCCATTCAATAATAGGAGTTCTATTTTACCCAGACCATTCAAACTTCATATTATGGATGTCCTTATTGAGTAGAGGACTCCTATTGATTTTGGGGTCAGTAGGTCAAAGGTCAAGGTCACAGGGGCCCCGAAGAGTAAAAACCGTATCCCGTCAATTACTGGAGTACCGCTTGACCCAGAGCATTCAAACAAAATAGGGTAATAGCCCTTATTGAGTAGAAGAACCCTATTGATTATGGGATCAGTAGGTCAAAGGTCAAGGTCACAGGGGTCTGGGCGTAGGGGGGGGGTGCGGCGCATGGGGGAGACATGCGTTTTTCACAAAAAACATCTAGTTTTTTTTTAAAATAACTCAGAGCCCTTTTCTACAAATTTAATGCATCCCATTTGGATCCCATACAGATTTCTCCATGTTCATATTGACATTTTTCAATATACCGCTCTTTTTTTTTCAAAAAAGTTCTTTCTTATTCTTATACCATTTAAAACATATTCCAACAAGGTTTTGTAATGTTTTCACTTTTTTCTCTTCATTTTTTAAATTTTGTTTAGTTTATTTAGTTTTACAATACATTTTAACTCATAAAATAAATATATTTTTGTTAAACTTTTCCGAGGGCTATTTTGATTTCGTTCAGTTCGGAGCACTTTAAGTTGCCAAAATCAAATAAACAATTCTCGAGTCTCAATTTACAACAGTGTGACAATTAATACGAGTATTTAATCACTAGTCAGCTTCTTAAAACAACACTTTTTCCTCAAACAATCAACTTTTTCAACCTCTTACAAATCTACAACTTAACTTCAAAAGACCTTTATGACCCCTCCAGCTGGTAAGACCCTGTCTTGGTAATTAGATTACGTAACATGGTCATAAAACACCAGGCCCTTTTCTTAAATAGCATTGTTTGCATGACCTAATGGTGATTGGCTGAAAACATAAAAGCTATAATTTCCATGTCAGCGAATATGTAAAATTTAAAAGGGTAAAGTTATGTAAATAGGTAAAGTTGCACTAAGTTAATAACTTAAAATCAATTTACAAAGATGATGGTTATTCCTGACATGCCTGTTTAACTTTTTTGCTAAGTCTACAATGAATTTTAACTTCAAAATGCACTTTGAGAATTTTTATCTACACTTCTAGCGCTACGCTTATTACCGCTTCTAAACCGGAACTACACAATCAGCAAGGGAAGCCACTCTCAATGGGAGGTAACTGTGTATATCGGTAGGCCCCCATTCTTGTAAGTGCTGATGATGCAATTAAAATTACTTTGACCCTTAACACCATGGATATGGTTGTTTTCCATAGACGATATTTGTGCTGTCTGATCTGGATCTGCAATGTTTATTTGTTTATTCATTAGGGTTTGGTTTTTTTCCAAGAAGTGAACTGTGTTACTGTATAGATCCTGATCAGATTGGTGTGTCTCAATAAATTAACCTATTTGTCCATAGACACACCTTTATTGTGTGCGCGAACAGAATAGATCCAGATCAAACGACACGGATGTGCATTGTTTGCTTTATGATTCATTAGGTTATTTCTGACCAAAAATGACCAGTGAAGATCCTGATCAGATGGCACAGATGTGCCGGCTTATCTGGATCTACAATGGTAGCACATGCGTAAAAAATGCGTATATATGGAGGAAAGGGTTAATAAAACAGAGATTGTTATTTTGAGGCACAATATCCAGTTAAGTCAAGTGGTCATCTTCATCAATAACATCTCTGGAGCATGATTTACAATTTGACATATCAGATTTAATGTTGGTAATGAAAGGATACATTCTGAGATTAACAATACCCCATAAAACATGAATACAAGAATATTATTTACCACATATTTGCATATTATTGGCAGGCACAAGCTTTATTTTTCTGAGAGATGTTATGTTTTTGCCTGCTAAAATCAATAAGGAAAAAGTTTCGCTAATTTCTAATACAACAAAGGGTATTAGGAAATGGTTGGCTGTCAACAGGCCGATTGTAGATTGTCTTAACGGTGATCCAAGTTGATGACTGTGTATAGACATCTTCTTATGGACGATATATTTAATTACTGACGGGGGACGGTGTCTTATTAGTGTGTTGATTGATACGAGGATAGCAGAACATTCTCTTATTAGGGAGATATTCTGATGTTGGGCACCGGAGAAACAGTCGCCTAATAAGTAACTTGACGCACTCAGGTTCCTTAGGAAGACTTAAAGTCTGGATTCTGAAAAATTTAAGTATCTGAAAAGAGCTGAGTCTAATCTTATAGGGCAGCATATGGTTATTTTGCTGCTTAGTCACATGCAACAGATCCTTCAAAAATAACCTTATCCCTTTACTTCATATAATAAAAAGTGGTTTATCGCATGTAAGACCAGTGTAGATCCTGATCAGCTGCCACATCCATGCCATCTGATCAGGATCTATACTGTTTGCTTTTAGATTTATTTGGTTATTGTGACCTAGAGGCAACCAGTGTAGATCCTCATTATTTGGCACAGATGTTCCAGCTGATCTATATCAGTTGCACACAAAATTAAACCCATATACAGGGTTCTAAATAAGAGCCAGCTGCCGGCCAAAATGGCCGTTTAAAATCATGTTTCGGCCGGTTAAAATTCCCAATGGTTCAAAAATCGAAAATTTTCCATGCATTTGTTTTCGCTTATGTTGATCCTTTTCGGCACTTCCTCCCCTTTGCGCTATTTAATGCTGTTTCGTAATGCTTTGGATAACAGCGTTATCGCAATGTAGATGGGTAAAATTTTTCCAATAATTTGTGATAGTTTAATCGCTCTGTGAAGTGAAAAAGTGAACACAGTCCACTATTTTTTGAAAACGTGATCTGTCAAAATAAAAGAGAAAGTTGGACTGCCGGTCGAATTTGTTTAAATTTTTCACATCCAGTAATGAGTTTCAGCATTGATGCTTTGTGTGTTCGGTCCCCTGTTGCATGTTCTTGTTTGCATGCTAAGAGTTTTGAGTCTTTAACATATTCCAGTAAAAAAAATCGGTTGCTGTGCAATTCTTAAATTTTGAACAAACCGCTTTCGTTTCAGTTCTCGTTTGTGGCTTTTCCTTTTGTAGTTATTATCGAAGTTCTTTGTTTTGTATGAATAATTTGATGAAAAAAAAATAATGAAAGACAATTTTCATATGGTAATTACTGAATGAAATAAAAGAGTAAGAAATTTAAAAAATATCAACAAATCAACAAATCGAGATCTGGCAATTGCATTGCAAAATTTTCATTAGAATTATTGATTAAGGCTTAGTCATTTTCATGATAATGAGTATCCATTTTATAAATGTTTAGTGCAAAAATGTGTTTATAGTGTCCATATTGCACTTTAGCATCATACCGCCATGTAATAAAGATGCTTCAAACACATTTTTGCATTAAAATATGCCACAAAATGGCTTCCAAATAGTGCTATTAAGTAGTATAGATTTAGCCTAAAATGCAGGAAATGAAGCGATAAGTTTCAAAATTTTCTGGCGGAGCATGCCCCCGGACCCCCCTAGCAGGCCTGCTAGATTGTTAATTGGGCCTGCTGGGCTGAAACTTATTGAGAACCCTGCTTATAATATGTAGCTAACGCTTAAGTCTTTATAGATATATTAGCAACCAAAATATCAAAGTCTGAATCTTCTTACTATTATATCCTTTCCACGACCAATTAACGTATTTAATCGTGACAAAATTTTGATTTTTTCAAAACCCGACCCTGTTTTTCCGACGATTTTTATTTCTTTTTATTAAAAAGTCCTTACTTAAATGGCTGCTATTTAGAAGAACACGGAATCATCGATCAGTATTTTTACACTATTAGTCCTTTTAACGCCTTGCATATTTTCTCTCAAATATCATTTAGTAAAAAATTGTTTACATGTGCCTTAGATTATCTGATAAGAAAATTAGTGATTTTAAAAAGTCAAATTTTAAGAAAAAAAATCTAATTACAGTGTTGCTGTTTCTTCATCTTTTATTGTCAAAATAAAAATGTGGCTCCAAAACAGTTACCCATTATGTTAGAAAATACCTATATCTACCTAGTAATTACTTAAAAAATGACATTTTTTGCAATGACATAAAAATTAATGACTGTTAATTAGATTAATTGATTTACGGAATTTTCCGTTACAGTCTTCCAGCGATAAACCGAATTTTTCGGTTTGGTTTTTCCCATTATGTAAAAGAGCGTTGAGATTCGGGATTTTAACGCACTATTTTTGATATGCATATTCCACCTTTTTTTACAGAAGAAAGACCATAACGTTAGATTACGTGTTTTACAGTTCTTTAAACGGGTTTCTTACCATGTTGAAAATTCAGAATTTCATTAACAGGTAGAATACCTGTAACCGACAAAAGTGTATATGCTTTATATAAACATACGCTTATCAACGGGCATTTAAACAAAAATTACGCAGATTTACATTACAGGTTTTAAAATCGTAAAAAAGCATACGTTTAAATACGTTTCGGGCGTCCTCCAGTAAAACAGGGTCGGGTTTTGAGAAGTCAAAATTTTGTCAAGTTTAAATATGTTTCAGGCTTTTGTCCGGAAAACAGGGTCGGGTGCGGAAAGGATATAATCTAAAGAAGTTCATCATGTGCAGTTCATTTTGTTAACATGTACACATATCAGAAATTTCAAAAATACTCAATAATTTGCTATAAATAAATATTTCAAGGATCACACCACGGCTGTGATATTTACCTTGCACTCTGTTGAAAGTTTATGAAATTGTTTTTACATTATGTGAAATAGAACAAATATTTGATAATTACTGTCAAAAGGAAATTGCACAATATGATCTTGGTTCCACATTCTTTTTGTAAGCATTAATTATTTATCCTGGAAACAATGGTGAAATGACAACACACCATGACTAAATGTGGTGTATGTCCTATGTGACCAATGTAGATCTGTGTCCAAGATCATAAAACTAAATCTGGTGATCCTGTCTCAAATCTCAAGCATCTGATGCTTGAGATTTGAGACTGGTCTCCAATCTTAGTTTTATGATCTTGATCCCTGGTTTGAAATTAACCAAATTTGGCCTGAATCATCCTGGCATTGTGTTCTTCAAAATTTGTTCAAGTAATGACCTTAGGTTCAACCGTTCCCAGCCACAGGGCTTATAAGCAAATTCTTTGAAAGTCTTCTGCTCAAAACCCACTGGATAGAGTTTTACCAAATTTGGTCTTAAGCATGGACCCCTGGAACATAACTAAACAACTATTCAAGGGATCTTGATATTTCACACAATGAAGGAGGAATTTTAGTGGAAATGCATTATCCAAGAACTATTAACTTCCTGGCACCATGTTTGTGTCAGATATGCTTATAATCATTTAATGGGTTTATTGATTTGGCAGGGGGTGGGTGGGTGGTGGTGGGACGATGTTATCTATGTATTTCATAGCTCTTGTTCTACATGTTCAGCTAGTTTATATAGATCCAGATCAGTCTGCACATCTTTACAGTCTTCTTGCTTCTTGATAAGAAATAACCAGATGAATCTTAAAGTGACTGGGCAAGATGCAGATTAGAAAGGCTGATCTGGATCCACACTGGGATCAGACATGGGATATAAGCTGGGTTCCATGAAATAGATGATAAGAAAACTTTGAAAGGCACCAACACAACAAATGTGCTCTCAACTTCCTACCCACCAAATGAATTTGAAATATTTTTCATGTTAATAGATGTGTTTCAAAGGAAATCATGTACTAAATAAAACAAAAATATAGCTGGAGGCAATAAATAGAGATTAGACTTGTAAAAACATAAGAAGGTCTTGTAAATTTTGTGCCATAAACAGCCCTGTTTTGAAGACAAAAAGCCAATTAAGTCACAAAATTTGTTATTGGCCACATTAAACCATGGCATGGAAACAAGATTGGCGCCATTTGCGCTATTTTAATCAAATAAGGATATTACATCAACAAAAATCCACTATCTGGTTTTCCAATTTAACGATTTTATTGTGGCAATTTGTAAAAACTTAGAAATCCTCCGTAGCAATTTACTCATGTCTGTACTTCTGTTTAAATTTATTTGCTAGCAGATAAGATGTGAGTCATATCTTAGAGAGATGTTTTTGCCCACACTGGGCTTCAATCAATTTTTGTGTCACCCTTTTAAATTTAAGGCAATACGTATGGGTACCCTTTCTGTAATTGTGTGACCAGTGTAGATCCAGGCGTGTCTTCACATTTTGTACAGTCTTTAATCTGGGCTTAAAAATTAAATTATCACTGTTTAATACTTGGCCAGAAATAATCTAATGAATATAAAAGTGACGAGTGTAAATCCTGATCTAACAACACAGAGGATCACACATTGTATATAAGCTGTATCACATAATTATAAGCAAATCTTCTTAACAGATACAAGTATACAATATTAAGAGCACCAGATCCCAGTCCATTATAAAGCAGTATATTATTAAGATTGTTATCTTTGTTTTCAGACACTTCTTACCTTGTTGGTAATAGATTGATTTGGAGGAGTTAAATTACAGTGTCACCTTTGTTCATCTGCTATCAGTTTACAGTGGTTTTACAACATTTATAACCCCTTGTATTGTAAGATAACATCTAAAATTAAAGAGTGATTTTGCTTTAGTTTGCAGTTTTTCATTTTATAGACAGTTTGGATATATCATTTAATTCATGGAATTTTGTTTTCTTTTAATTGCAGGTTGATATATTCAAGCTTATTTTGTGAGTATGGAAAAAATTCCCATGGTGAACACTTTATTTATTTCGTTACACTGACTAACAATACTAATATGAAATATATACACTAACAACAACTGGAAGGATTACCTTTTTCATGGTTTTCAATCTAGTCACACCCAATACTGCATCAGAGTTGTAAACACATTACTTTTGTTATTAACCAAATTTCTGGAAGACAGTTGTAGATATTTTTCAGTACCACCAAGTTTCATTTTATTTCACTCGACCATTTTCTTGACACTCTGTTAAAAGATCTTTAATATCAACATTCTCATTGATCGTGACTACACTAGTTCCACAATGTTGCTTGGAGGGTGAAATTAGGAATTACAAAATAAATTAGAGATTAAATTAAATTTCTTGAAATTCATTTAGGATATTGATATTTTGCTGGCAGTGTTTGCAGCTTGTTTTCATTTGTGAAGCCAACAATTTTATAGAACTAAGTGGTTTTCATTTCCATTACTTATTATAGAGCCATAACGTTCTTCTGATCAGTGCTCAAGGTTATAAAGCTGAGCATGGAAACCAGTCTCAAATCTCAAGCATCTGATTGGCTGAAATGGCGACCAGTCTCCATTTCAGCCAATCATGCTTGAGATTTGAGAATGGTTTCCAATCTCAGCTTTATTAAACCTTCAGGCCAGGATCTACAGTGTAGTGGTTATCCAGCCAGTAAATTTATACAAAACATTCAATTGAATATGCAGTTAAAACTCTTCAATACATGATGTAAATTATTATTATGTTGTTATTTTAATATATATGCCATTTAATTGACAGTTTATGATGTCTTTTCATAACTTGGCATTTCATAGGGTGAAAGCAAAACAGTTCCGAGTTATTATTATGAAATACAGAAGCAGATTGAACCTTTTCAACTGTTTTTTTTAATGCACACAATAAATTGTGTTGTATCAAGTGATTTGAATCAAAATACATGGTTTCCGGAATTACGTCTTTTTTGCTCTGAAGTTTTCCATTATAATGAGCTGTTTGAAATCTCTCTTGTGATTGTTTCTGGAAAGCTGCTCATTTGACTAAATGAAAGGTTGCATGTATTCAATATAAATGCCTAAGATAATATTTGAAAAATAAGTTTAAATTGGCATTTTGAGATTACAAAATTACTCTCAAAGTTTATATTTGGTGACTTGTTGCATGTAGAGTCAACTTGATATGTGCAAGTGATGGATTGCATGTCTTCAATTGTATTAATTTTCTATTCAATAATAATTTACATTTTTTCTTCCCATACCATTAATACACATCAACAAATGCAAACTAATACAACAACTATTATTCAGACCTTTAAACATCTGACATTTCATGCAAAATATGTTTAGTTTGAAATTTTTGAAGAACTATTTGTTGTTCACTGTTCACGTTACAAACATTTCCATTTTGAACTGTGGATTATTGAAATCAAATTTGTAGAGCATTGAAGCATGTACAAACAGTTTTGAAAAAACATTTACCAAGAAAAGGCAAAATTGTCGTTCAGATTTTCCCGATTAATTAGATTTTGGGAAATCCTATGAAGCGGCTTTATTAAATCAGAAGAAGAACCCTCCATTCGGAGTCTGTACAGAAGTTTATTCTGACAAATTACGCCATGTTCCACCATATAAGATTAAAGTTAGCAATTACAATAAGAAAACCGCACAACTCCACATATTGGTTTTGCGTGCTATGCATATAAATAGTCCAGCTCAGACATCGTGTAACAAGATATTTGTTACGTTTGATGAAATCAAGATTTTTAAGTAGAATCGTCTACAGTTTTTCTTTATTTATACCCAGAAGACTTAAAGGTCTGTTCACCAATGAATATAAGACATCCAGTCATGCAATTTTCTTATCTACCAGACTACTGTTGAACAATGAGTACTTTAAGCATTAGTTAAAACCCTTTCCTGCATATATACACATTTTTTTTCCTCTGCCAGCAGTGAAGATCTAGATTAGCCACACATGCATGCCGTCTGATCTAGATCTGCACTGGTAACATCTTGGTCAGAAATAAACTAGATACTGTTAAGATTGTGCAGTGCTGATCTGGATCGTAACTGTTCACCAACACATAAATGTGTATCTGTCAGGAATCGACACTATTCTATTTTGTGTTGCCCTTTCAAAGAAACGTAGGGATCGCTTTGTCTGTCCATATGTTGTTGGCTTTAACTTTGTCATTTCTTAATCATCAAACATTCAAATTCTATTGCTTTACACAACAGAATCATGATTATGCCTAAATCTTTAGGTCAAGGTCACATTTCTTTATGCCCATTTATGTACTTGGATATTTATGCCCCCATAAAGGCATATAGAGTTTCACTTGTCCATACATCCTTACGTATGTCGTCCATCCATTTGCACATCCTCCATCCTTGTGGCATCAACTCCTCCCAAACTATCGGGCAGATATCTTTCAAACTTACACAGATAATCAAGCAGGATGTGTAGATTGACGTAAAGAAAACATGTTTTCCTGTGACCATTTTTACCAGAGTTATATCCCTTTCTTATTACAAATGTTATTGCAGCAGTGGGGGCATGAGTGTCCAAGGACACATTCTAGTTGATTCTGACTATGTACCAGAGGGCGACCCAAGTGTTTAACAGGAAACCCATCAAGTTAGATGCTTTAGGCTGTTTCTGAGCAGGGATGTGCAGGCTGATCTGGATCAACACTGTGAGTAAAGGAACACCACAAAGAATGGTTGAAGACAATTGCTAGATGTACTACCTACCATAATTCAATGATGTATTACAAAATAGTATAAGCTTTGAATCAATAAGGATTATGCTGGAGCCATACATTTGGGGAGAAATTAATGTTCCACAGAGGAATTCAAGCCAATAGAAATGCAAAAAGTCATCTTTATTCTACCATTCTGGAAAATTAACTCCCACAAAACATGCATTTCGCTTTTGCATCTAGCTATTTATGGAAATTAATCATTCAGCATGCATTGGTGAAAAATTAATAGTGTTTGATTGCAGGGTACATCAATATAGAATCCAAACTGTCCTGTCAAAATAAATGAGATATTTTCTTGCAAGGTAATATTTATTAGCAGTGAGTTCAATACTTACAATATGTTTTAGATGCAGCAGTCGCTTGATAAATCTCTTTCTTGATTAAATGTGACATTTTAAAAAATATTTCACTGTTTTATAGCAGTTACATTATAAAGCATGATTTTTAGTCAGCTCTCCTGGCCGTTGTGATCATGTTTTGTTTGCAATAAAAAGATTTTTTTTACAAACTGTATAAATAACATAGCACATTAAGATTTGGTCTTCTGGGACAGGAAAGTGACCTTAACCATCCCCGCCATTTTTAAGTTTCAAAAGCGATACTTTGAAATCATTAACCCTTTCCTCCATAGACACACCTTTATTATGTGGGCGAACAGTTAAGATCCAGATCAGCCGGCACATCCATGCCGTCTGATCAGGATCTAAACTGTTTGCTTTTCTATACAGTTGATTATTTTTGAGCAAAATGCGACCAGTGCAGATCCTGATCAGACGGCACGGATGTGCCGGCTGATCTGGATCTACACTGGTCGCACATGTGTAAAAATGCTTATATATGGAGGAAAGCGTTAATTTCTTGGGGTGCAAATTTTTATGGATTTCATTAACAGATTGATTTGCAAATTTAAAGCGACAATGAAATATATATTACATTAAATTGTAATCTATGTAAACATATCTTGAAAAATATAAAACCACAATCTTTAAAAACTCACGTTAATGCCATTTTACCAAAATCCACAAAATTTTATGCCCACAAAAATAGAATCACAGTAAGTATTGTGTACTGTCTTGATCAATGAAAAACTAATGGCATGGATGTTCATCACGTATTCTGCATTTTTCAAATTCATGCGGTTTATTAAAAAGGTTTTCCAGGTCTGCTCTTTTCTGGACTGGTTCTGATTTCAGAATTTCAGATCCAAAATGTTTCTTAATATATGTCTAATGGTAAAACAACATTTATTATGATCTGGAAAAATATCATTTTCAGGATTGGAATTACATAGGTAAAAGCATGTTGATATTTATACACAATAATTTTAGGAAACATTTCATTAGGCTCAAATTGCCAGCTGACTTGATATATTGCCAACTGGCATTGAGTGTTTCCAATTAAAGCAAGAACAAAAAATGCTTCAATAGTTGATAGAAAACGCCTGTGGACGAAACAGCGTGGGCCACAAAGTCTTTAAAGTTTCATGAGGTTAGCCACTAAGGACTGCCTTTTTTCTCTTGTTAATATTTTCATGCAAATTAATAGGAAACTTAAATGGCAGCCATTCTAAAAGAAATCATTAAAAAAATGAGCCTGTAGAATTTCTATTAAGATCCTAGACTGCTGTATCCATCAAAGTTGTCAGTTTCAAAAAGAACCCAATCGTCTAATCAACCTGGGTGACGACAATCAGGGAGAATTACACGGAATAAACTGGTGATACAGTCAAGTTAAGTGGCAGTGTAGCAGTCTACTTAAATGAGATTTGTAATCCAGTCTATATTTTCTTTAGCTTCTTATTTCACAAAATCGCTTGTAATGCGTAGAATTGCTGCTTAATTTGTATATATCTATGACATGCACAGATTGAAAACATTAGTTGGCAATTTTCATATATCGATAGACACGTAACATCTCCAAAGAAAAGAATTGCTTTGATTTAATTTAATGATATCTTATGTGACAAGTACTCGGTGAAAAGTAAAAATTAAGCTGTGTATAAGTCAGATTGATTAGTCGTAAAAGCAAATCAAGTGTCGATCAATGTCTTACAAGATACGTGACTCAGTTTGTAACGTGGCTACTTTACTATGTAATAGGTTTCATGTCTAACATTTCGAGGAAAAAGCTAAACTTGTATGTGTCTTTCATCCCATATGCAAATAAATCTGAGCTTGCACTTATGTGCAGTCTCTTTTGGATTTGTGAAGATATTTATCATTTATAAAATGTTAATTTGGTGTATTTTCTGTAAATTACTTTTTGTAAACAATTTGCAGATTGTTATAACTTTGATGGGATTTGAGATAGCTCTCTGTCCACCCATTAAATCCATAAGGATACCTATTTCTGAGTTACAGAGAACAGAGAATGCGGGTTGTTATTTATGACTCTGCCAATGAAGTGCCACAAAAAATTTTGTCACACAATTTTTATGTAAACAGATAAAAACTACAACAACTTTCATTTCATTTATCGTCATTGTTTCGAATATAAGCCGCATTCATGTAAAAGCCGCAGCCTTCTAAACCTGATGGAACAGATGAAAATGGCTTAATGCAATGTATAAGCAGCCCAACCTGTGTATTAGCCGCACCCCCAACTTTTTACTGCCATAGTCTGGAAAAAAAGTGCGGCTTATATTCAGACAATGACGGTATTTCAGAAAAAAATGTATGACAGTATACTGAAATAATAAGGAGTAATAACTTTGTACAAATTTTATGTGACATACTCATTGTTTATCACTGTTGTGCAATCCTCACTTGGCTTCACATTAGTCATCATAAGCACTGTAGAAGACAATCGCTACTCGCTATTTTTACAGAAGAAATAACCAACAACAGATGCACAATGATTTCTATACATCAATTCTCAATAAACATCTCCTTGACCTTGTGGGCTTTGTTTCCGTCAAAACAGCACACTCCGAACCAACCAGTGTCAACATGTTACATTTGTTTAATTCAAAATACACGGTGCTTGCAAAATTCTAAGATAGAAGTGGAATTCAAGAGGATTTTTTTTCTAACAAGAATTGGAAGGCGAAGGACAATTTCAGTAATCAGCATTCATTCCAAGCTCTCTAATACCGCATTCCCAGAAGTCTCCTAATTCAACACAATCCAAATTTGATGTTGACAGTTGTTTTAGAATAAAAATAAAACACCATCTTATAAAGCAAAGATTCATGCCTTTTTAACGTGTTCCTAGAAATAAGGCACATTGATGGCATAAATCTGGCCATAAATATCAAGATTTATCACCTTAAGGAGATACTGATAATGCAAATGTACAGTATATTTTCTGAGGTGATGGTTTAATGCCATCAATTAGAAACCCTAGACCAATAAAACTCACTAAATATGGTGTTAAGGAAGTCAGTTGTTGCTCTCTCTTTTAACATAAACATCAACAAATGAATGTTTTTAGCCTTAATCACTGGTTTCTAATTACCAAGTGATGTTTGGGTTCAATTTTAATTCCAAATACTCTGCAAATGTAAATTACATTTCGGTGCATTTCTAGCCCTGGGAATTCCCAGAGGGTTTTTGAAGAATTGTCACATGACAAATTGTGTGGTTTGAGGTTTTGGTATTTTTTTGGAAAAAGGGAAGAAATTTGTCATCTTGAAGCAAAACAACATCTTTGGCCATTGCAGTTTTAACAAAAATGTATATCAATCCTTAGAAAGTTATGAAACTTAGTACTTTTGAACATTGCCTGTGAAGAAGTGTGATTTGTCATACCTTGAATAACTCATAGGTGTACTAATATTCTTTGAAGCATTGTATTAAAACCTTGCACAGAGATTCCAAGTTTGTGAACTGAAAACTTTTGGAGTTCTTAATTGTTATTGTTAAGTTCTTAGTTTGACCATCAAATCTTTTCTCTTTAAAAGTTTATTTTGTTATATTTGAGTTGAACACCAGTTTTGCAGCAGTGATTTGACAGTAAGTTTACTAAATATACTAAATAAATAAGTAACTTCAACAAAACTATTAATAACTGGAACAAATTTCTGTCTTCTAAGCCTGCTTACTCCCTGGATACAGCTGTTATCCCATGTGGGACCAGGGCTGAAGGTTATAAAGCTGAGATTGGAAACCAGTCTCAAATCTCGAGCATCTGATTGGCTAAAATGGCGACCAGTCGCCATTTTAGCCAATCAGATGCTCGAGATTTGAGACTGGTTTCCATGCTCAGTTTTATAACCTTGCGCACACTGAGTATTTGCAGATCAGTATGCTTGTCTGTGCAGTCTGATCTAGATCCTTATCTACACTATTTACTTTTATATTCATTCGATCATAGCTGACAAAGAAGCTAACATTTTAGATCCAGATCATAATGTACATATGTAAAGGCTGATTTTGATCTACACTGGTAGTCCATGTGGTTAAGGTTGTATCCATGTAGAAAAAGGTTTATACAAAGTTTAGTTGCAAAATGCAGGGTCCAGTAGGGTAAAAAAGTTAGAGAACTTAAGCCTTTCATTATTGAACCCATGGTTCTAGTTTGCTCTCTACAAACAGAACTAACAAAGCAGCTTAACCTCAGCTATATAGTATATTGTAGGAATCATTTTATTTCGCTGGCACGAAATTTCGCACAATTGCCAAAAAGACTGTTTTGCGCAGACGTAAATTTGCGCAAATCCTATTTTAAAAAAAAACAACAAAAAACATTATTATAATCGATATTTGACTGATTGTTATCGATACCTATTGTTTATTTGAACACGCAAGCTAATCATGTGTCAGTTGGCCCCTGTTTATTCCCACTTCCTTTGTTTGTCAATTATCGGACCTCTGTTTATTCGGCGCCGCTAATTGACACGGAACCCGTTTGATCCATCTATCTGGACAATTCATATCATAAATGGCAGGTTAAATTGTGTACCCGTGATTTATGATTCAAAGTGTCAATTTATTGCATAACAATTACACAAAAATGGTAAATTGAAACAAAAAATGTTACCAGTAGATCACAGAATTACGTGAATGAATGAGATGACAACAATACTTTTTGGTAAAACGTGACCTGAGCTAAATGCACGGACTTAATTGTCGTTAAAGTTTCGAAGGAACATTTAAAATATTCCACAAGAAATTCGACAGTAATAACTAATTTAATTTCCTTTATTAATATAATTATTCAATACCTCAAATTTATATCAAATAGTGATACGGGCAAATTATTACAAAGTGTAGGTCTATTTGGACAGCATGTTTCGGATGTTAAATATCAGCTTAGGTTTTAAATTCTAGCACTGGCCCAAGCGCGAAATACGCGAAAATTAAGCCAACGCTATATAAAATGATACCACAGTATTGTTAGTTTCAGTTTGTAGGAAACATCTAAGCTGCTATGATTTGAATAAAATTTGTTTCACTGCCACATTAAACCTTATTCTGTAGTTAATTTTCTGATTATGGTTAATTCAGAAAATCTTTGTAACAATTACATGCAACAGTAAAAGATGAATGGTTGATTAAAAATTCAGTTACAAAAGTTATCATGAATTTCCCTATAAACAACACTTGTGTAACAATTACATTCAATAAAAAATCATCCAAAAATGCGTATGCAAGCTCTTCAGTTGCTGATTTATATTTAATCAATTCTTTAATAATTTCCACACAAGGCTTTGCATTTCAAATGAAGCCGCAGAAAAGATCCCAATTTGGAAATCAAACAGTCAATTTTGCACTGTAAAGGAAGCAATCTCGCCAATTTAAGACAAAATATGCAAGACTTGAAGCCTGAATGTAGATTACATGCAAAATAGTTCCATTTTACACATTCAATAATGGTAAAATCTGAGTTAAACTTTGTAATGTGTAGCATTTATGTCGTTGAAGCCATTATTTTGTATTTTGCTTGAATATGACCTCTAAATCATGTACTCTTAAAAGAAGAGCATTGGTGTCACAAATATCTTAGAAAAGCATGTTTTTGCATGATTTGGCTTTCTTTAAAGGTCAAGGTCATTTTTGATGATACCTGTTTGCCTGCTCATTAAACAGTCTAACCCTGAATCTGACATGAAATAATCATTATCATTAGCAGCCCATCTACAAAGGATCATACCTTGTTTGAACATCAGCCAAATGATTTTTTTCCTCAAGGTGAAAGTTCTAGTGAAGGTCAAGGTCTTTCAATCATTATACTGTTTAGCAGTCCTTAGCCCTTTCATCCCTTTCTGTGTAAGCCTTGCTAATTTTTCACCATTAGGAGAGGAGGAAAACAAAAGAAAGTTCTGGAAATTCATTCATTAAGAGACTAAGAGTTTGAAATGTTCACATGAACCATCTGAAATGGGCAGTTGACCAAAGCATTTAAAATCTCTAATCAAAAGGCAAAAATTCTCCATCAAAGATATTTAAAAAATAACCTTTACTTGATTTTTCCATTTGTCTTTGTGGGATAAATTTGTCTAAGATTTAGTGGTATTTCATGTGCACAATTCCGTGTAGATTACTTCACTGTAAAGTTCTTATTTATCATGCAAATATGTCAAATTCGGCTTCATATTTTTATTCTCAGCACATTCTTTGAAAGCGACAGACTTTAATAAGCAGAATTGGCCGGTAATGGAAGCTTTTCAGATGCTAAATTGATCAATTAAGAGTGGTGTCCCTTTAGGCCTCTCTGCATGTGAAGTGTGAATGGGTGTTTATTGTATTACCCAAGAGAATTCCTTGTTGACTGATGTTTGAAGTATGGAAGATTTTGAGTTCCTTCATTTATAAACAAAATTTTCTGAGCATTTCTTGTCATTAAAATGCTTGATGGTAAATTAATTATACATACCTGTGAACCTTTATCCGTGCTCGGGTGGGAGATTGACTCCAAAAAAGTGGGAGATCAGGGTAAAAAAGTGGGAGATTTTACGAAGCGTTGTTTTATGGTAAACTGTGGAACATTTTTAGCTCTGGATAGTGAGAATATTCAAATTTACTCTTGTTTTTCTTGTCAGATATACTTTTATTCTGAGACTTCTGGTTTGCAAACAATACTAAACATAAATAAAATATTTTTTAATAAATAAATAATTTATTTGTCATAAACAATCGACAGCCAAAAAGTTGAACAATCACTATCTTACTCAGGATTGGACAGAAGATTTCCAGGAATGGGGCTGTTTGTGTCAGTCATATGATGATTTCATACATTCTGGCCCAAGAAGTGGAGTCAATCAACCCCACTGAACCCCCTCTAGATCCACCCCTATTATTTGTCATATCAAACAGTTTATTCATTAGTGACCTTTACTGTTAAACATCTTCAATAGACAATAGCTTTAACAGTTTATTTGTAAAGTACACACACTTTCTTAGTAGCACTTTGAAATTTATCACGAGCATCAAACTAAAGTGCATGTGGTGTCTTTGATGTCCACCAGTACCCTAATGCTAATGACCATCTTGGTAATTTCATTTGTGCACATGTAAGGTGAGAAAATCAATAATTGTTATCAAAACATCAACCTGTCTGGAGTTCAAGGCCATGCATGACATTTCATTGACTGGTAATCCATTTACGACTTCCTGTCATTCAAAAAGACGCCAAAATATCGTAAACCAGTCTAATTTGTAGTCACGTGATGAAAGCATGATCGTTAATGTGGGGAGATTTTGTAAATGTTACATCGAAATGTCAAAAGTCGGGAGAAATAGCATAATATGCGGGAGGCAGGAGATTGGACTTAAAAATCGGGAGTCTCCCGCCTAAGTCGGGAGGGTTCACAGGTATGATTATATTTAGGGATGGATAATCAAATAAGAGTCAGTGTTAAAATTGGTGACAATTTGATTCTGACCATGCCGTTGTTAATTATGTCCAGAGTTATTGCTCTTCCTTTGTCATAAATGGTAAATAAAAGAATTTGTTGTTTATCATTTTTAACTTAGTCATTTTCAAATAATGTTAAAACTAATTTACTGTGGTATTTAATTAAGCTCAAATTCGTCCATATTGTATTATTTTTTATTCGACACTATTACATTTTGCATGGGTTTGAATTGCATTTACAATTATCTTAGTAGGGAATATGCAAGAATGTAATATAGAATAATGTTTCTAAAACAAAAACAAGATCAACTAGTTGTTCTTATGAGTATTTCATTTTAATTTAGCTTGAAATTTTCTCGTAAATCATTAAACAAATTATTGATTTTATCCTACCAAAATGTTGCAGGCATCCATAAATTTGCTGGTCGCCTGTGGCTATTTTCTACTGCTTCACTTAAGTCCAATTTATGAAAGTCCACTCTTTCACTTGTAAATAAGAGACTTGTAAGAATTAGATTATATCCTACAAAATGTTGCGGGCATCCTTAAATCTTCTTGTAGCCTTTGGCTAGTTTCTACTGCTTAAGTCCAATTTATGAAAGTCAGTGTCTTTCATTTGTAAATAAGAAACATAATAAGAATTAGATTTGTCAGGTTTTTTGTGGAAGAATGAAATCAAATTTAGTAATGGTTCCAGAGTTCTGATCGTTTTGGCGCGCTCTAATACTGGATTCTATACCTCCAGTCTGATAAATTACTCGATTATCTTAGCAAATCATTTGTTAGATGAATATGGACAAATTGCAATAAATTTCTCTGGAAACATTGAAGTAAGTTTCACATAATTGTAACAGTCTGGAAAACATTTGAAAAGTGTTGCATAAGGGCATTAAATTAGAGTATACATTTCCCAAAAGAGAAGTGCATTATGCTACTAGTTAGCAGGAAAACAAAGAAAATGTATCAAATTGATAGCTAATTTCTGTGTTGCCTTTTCAAAAAAAAAGTGATACATAGGAATCGCTTTATCTGTCTTTCGGTCCGTTTGTATGTCATGAAAACTTAATGTTTAACTTTTCCATTTCTAAGTATTTCTTCATATTTCACTTTTTTCATTAAACTTTAAAGATGTATTTCTTATGATAACATGGTCTTGATAATGTCAAAACTCCTAAGGTCAAGGTCACATTTGATGGAGTTATGTCCCTTGGAATTTTCATTCTGACAAAGTACCTGAGGGCAACACAAGTGTTCAACTGAACACCCCATCTTGTTAAAAAGATCAATGCTGTTGGCCGCTCATGCAAGGTGATTATTATAACCCTTTTCTCCATAGACACACTTTTATTGCATGGGCGAACAGTGTAGATTCAGATCAGCCGGCACATCCATACCATCTGATAGGATATGCACTGTTAGCTTTTTGAGTCACTAGGTTATTTCTGACCAAAATGCGACCAGTGCAGATCCTGATCAGACAGCACAGATGTGCCGGCTGATCTGGATCTACACTGGTCGCACATGTGTAAAAATGTGTATATATGGAGGAAAGGGTTAAAATGAGGCAGAAGACCAATATCCGAACACATGCAGGGTTAGATACAAGATTTCAAAAAAGTGGGAGGGTGGTTACATGATAATATCCAACTTTTATGCCAAAATCTATTTGAAAATTAGCTGCTTGTTTTAGCTTAGTCTATTAATTGACCAATAACAAGTTAGAAGGGCAGGGCTTCCAGCATGATGTGAAAAATAAATGATAGTTAATAAACTTTATCCTATGCATGAGGTAAAGAGTTATTTAAGAGAATCGAATTGTGCACAGTTTAATTGATTTCACTGGTCACTTTAAAATAGCCACCAACTTTTGGAAAATTGAGTTCAATCTTATTTTCCGCAGCAAATATCTCTTCATTTTGTTTGCAGTCCCGTAATGTTGATGCAACATAAACTGGATAGAGAACTACCTCTTTAATCCATTACTTCAAAGATATGAATAATGATGTGGGTAGATCCAATCAACCAGCACATCCATGCCTTCTAATCAGGCTCTATACTTTTAACTTTTAGAATTATTAGATTATTTCTGATCAAGAAGCAACCAGTGTAGATCCAGATCAGATGGCATTGAAGTGCTATCTGATATGGATCTACACTGGTCGTACAAACCATAAAACATGGATATATGAAGTAAAAGGTTATGACTCCAATCTGAGTTTTTTCATCTTAATACCTTTATATCTAATTAGGGCACCTTTTAATTATTTGTTGAAGCATGTCTACCATGTTTCTGTCTTTATTATTACTTTAATCATGTAAAAGCAATCTGAAATCACAATAACGAAGCATGAGTGATGACAATAAGTCATTATCATGGTATTTTACGCTGTCAGTCTCCCATAATTATCTGCCAGCAAATCAGGGCTTATTTAAAATCGTAATCAACTGTTAGCAAGACCAGACAGGCACTAGGCTGGAAAAAAATTAAGTGCCATTTTGTATGTCTAGGCGTTTTTGTTGTGTTTCTTTTGTTTTTTGTTTTCTTCAAAATTAAGTTGTATTTATTGTTATCAATGCTTCTGAAGTCTTGAAGTTTCCTTGAATACATTAAATTTTAGCATTAGGTTAAATCTTGCAATGCCAACTATTTTACTCTATGAATATTGCTATAATTTATGTTCCATTTTATCAACTTAGAGCAGAAGCAACTACAAGTACCATTGAAGTAAGGAGTTATATCATTTTTGCACAAAGGTGGCAATTTTGCCCAGATAAGATTCAGATCAGTTGGCACATCCATGCAGTCTGGCTGGTTTCTACATCAGTCGCTTTTAGAGTCATGTTATTTCTGACCAAACAGTGAACAGTGCAGATCCTGGTTGCACATTGAAGCATATAAAATCATTGTACTCACATTTGTGGGGCCGAGAGCTTTCTTTCATCTTTTTATCAATCATGTACAAATGTTAGGCAAAATTAAATCTATTTTTTTGTGATTCATATTTTTCAAAGATGATTTTAACCATTTCCTTCTTGTGTAATATACCTTACATGTTTGCTTTGCTTAAACCAGAGTGATCAGTTTTAATTTCAGAGGACATCAGTGTCATATGGTTGGATAAAAGCTTAGCCTAAGGTAGTCTAGAAGGATCTTTTTTGCAGTCTCTGGTTGGTTAAATTGCATGGGGAGCATGAATAAAACTTTATCATGATGAAGTCTGCAAATTGTTGTAACAAAACTAATGTTCATAAATGAAAAATGTCCATTACGGGAAATGTTTGTTATTATATCTTCAGTGACAATGTCTAGAATGGTTCCCTGTGAGGCAATAAATATGTCTCCGAAATTATAACAGGCCTTTACATTAAGTAGTTACTTGATATCCAAAGTTGGAATAATAAATTCAGACCTATCGTCCATAAACTAATGGTGAACGTAGAATAGCGTAATAGCCTAATGGACATTTTCTGATTGTTTATATTTAGATGGATAATGGCTTAATTCCGACAAATTTGTAATAAAAGTTATCGGATATGATTTGATTGTTTGCGATGTTTTTGTTTGTTAAAATACGAATATTGGAATTGAAATCATTAATGATGAGAAATGGATGCACAAATCTGATAAAATTCTGGTGATAACTAGTGCACTAAATTGCACTATTGAAGTCACAAGTTTCAATTGAGATTGTGTAGAGATTGTGTAGTTTGGGGAAGGGGAAGGTCATTATTAAATTTTGGATATCGTACATTACAAGACACAAAAGTTGATTTACCAAGGAATATCATTCATATGAGGACCTGACCAGAGCTTTTTTTCCTATTTTAGTAAGGGCTGTTTACAGGTGCCTTCCCCTCTCAAAATTTAGTTAAAATCATGCAGTGTTCCCCAAAAGGTTACTTTTTAAATCAGAGTTTTTTGTCATTTCCCTTTAGCAGTGAAATCACACTTCATTTACCTACAAATATTGGGACATGTCCTGGCAGACAGTTCATACTAGAATTTCCAGATATTCATGTTTAATATTGTTTTTAAAGAATAAGATTTAAATTGGTAAGCAACCAATTTTTAAAAAAACATGATCTTATGCCTGGTGTATGTGTTTTTAAATCAAAACCATAAATGGCTAAAAGAAAACATGTTAGACATGTTGGCATGTTTCGAGGTTTTATAAAATATGCTTTGATAACATGAAATTCATATTATATTTAGCCAGGAAAAAATGTCATGTAACGTTTCATGGAACCAATTGATAACACTATTTGTATTCCTGATAGAAGGTTCTTCTAAACCAATTCTGTTTGGGAAAATAAAAAAAAAACATACAGCTTAATGATTGTTTCATTGTTAACAATCTTGGAAAAAAAGGCTTTTTAGTATGGTAATCATAAGCAAATATTATGAAGATGGTTAGGTGAAGGATTCTGGAAACATTAAGTCTGTAGGCAAATTCCCACAAGAATTGAATGTAGCCCATTATGGCAAAGAAGATGAATCATCTATATATTCAGTGTGGATTTGAGGTATTGAGGTAGTTTTACTAACACATTAATATAGAATTACAGATTAGCCAGCTGGAAAAATTCTTGAAAAATTAAAATAAAGTTGTCAGTGTAATGCTTAAAGAGGAAAATAGAGTAACATACAGTAGCCTTAATAAGAAGTTGTCTATTTTATTTCAGACTAGCAACTATTTATTGTCTGTGTAGTAGAAGACATTGTATCAACATCCTAAAATGTTAACTTTAGCAAAGAAAAAACAAAATCACCATTTTTAAACGTTTATCTTTGAATTCATAAAGACCATCAAGACGGAACCCCAGAAGTTCACAAACAGTCTGTGCTGTTAAATCTAATGTGGGGGTGTTGATTGTTGTCAACTTTTCCCTCCAGTATTTAGATTGCTTTTTAAGCCTAAGTATTTATTGAAATAGATTGTAGTACAAATTCAGCTGGTTTGCCAACTGAGAATAAATGGTGGCTTCAGTGCAGTTTTATTATTAGTTCCTTATTAATTCCATGGATACAACTAATATACCATGGGCAGCCATTGTAGATCCAGATCTTCCTCCAGATCAGTGCTGTCTGATCAGGATCTACACTGATTGCTTCTTGGTCAGAAGTAACCAAAGAAATGACATGTGTAGATCTTTATTAGACTGCACAGGTTTGCTGGTTGATCTAGATCTCACATGAAAAATAAGCTGTATCTATTAAGTAAAGGATTTACTCATAGAGAGGTGACCACAGTATTACCAGACAGGAACCTGGCACAGCAGGTAGCATGTGCAATGCCACAATTTTTGAAGCCTGAGTAGTAACCTTAAGTTTTCTTTTATTTTCAGATATGGAAACACCATTCCTGAGCTTTTCAAACCCCAACTATCAATTTAACAGCCATCAAAGTACAAAAACCCGTTGTCAGCCATCAGGACATAGTGACACAGTTGATATTAACATCATGTCACTAGCCAATGAGAAACAAGAGCAAATAAAGCTTCTAAATGGAGGTTTTAGCTCCCAGCACTCATTAGAGGAAGATGAAAATACGTCGTTAAAAAGTGAGGAGATTATCTCTGATGAAGAAAATGACTTTGTCGATGCTGAAAACAAAATCGCACATCAGATTGATCACAACGATGATGAAAAGTTGGATAATACGGCATGTGTGAACTTGGCATATGGCGAGAAGCCAAAAGGAATTCTGGCGTATATCTCTCTGTTAGAACAAAGTGCTCGTGAGAGAAGTGAACGGAGAAAAAAGGAACTGGAAAATGTGGAGCATTATATGGATGATTGTGATAGCGGTGAAGTTACGCCCTCTATAAACGAAACATTGAAAGACAAGAGGTAGGTACTAAATATTTTATCTTGTTTCCAGGAAAGGTTGGTATTAAGTATTTCTTCAAACAAGAAAAGTACATTATTTGATATCATTTGTAAAAACCTTTTATGCTGTAATGTGAAAATACTGGAAAAGTTTTGATAAAGAATAATCAAAATAGATTTTGTTTTTAGCAAAAAGTTGTTTCATTTAAGTAAAATAGGAACAAAATTATTTGTTAAAACTTGTGTTTATTATTTATCCCATTGATAATTACTGACCAATTAAAATCTTTACACCATACATGTGTATGTGTTTTATCAGGTATGTGACCACTGTATATCCAAATCAAACAGAACATTCTGTTCTATTCGATTTGGATATGAATCTAATAGCCAGCATTTTAGATCCTGATCAGATGGCACAGATGTGCTGGTTGATCTGGATTTACACTATTTGCCCTTGGAATAACACCAAAATCCCAAAGAGTAAAGCTGTTAAAAGTATTGTTAAATTTTATGACTAAAAATAAGGGACACAATAATTTGTTTCTTCCTGCAGTGCTTATTTGAGAAATTTTAATTTTGTTTTTGGAATTTTCTTGGAGCAAACATCAAGTTGAATTTAATTCTGACTGTTAATTTAATGGCAATGAAAGTCCAAGTTAACTTGTAAAATACAGATGATGCTTTCATATCAAACATAATTGGAATTGTCATCAATTTAGCCTTAATGCAATCTCCAGTTGTCTCCATTTGACTGAATGCAAATTTTGTTTTAACCGATATGCCTTTTTGGCATGGGCAAACAGTGTAGATCCAGATCAGCTGGCATATCTGTACCATTTGATCAGGATATGCACTGTTTACTTTTTGTTCATAAATAACCAAATAAAACCTCTCCACCCCCTAAACAACAACAAAACTCAACACAAACAACAACAGAATAACAACAACAAAGTGACAAAAACAAAGCAAAAAAAACCTGGATATTTTTATGTTACTACATACATTTTTTTTCAGACACAATTTAAGTTTCATTTTTATGCCCCCACAAAGTGGGAGGCATATAGAGTTGCACTCGTCCGTCCGTCCGTCCATCCATCCGTCTGTACGTCCGTACGTCCCCAAATCTTGTGGCATCAACTCCTCCTAAACTATAAGGCGGATTTCTTTCAAACTTGCACAGATGATCAAGCAGGATGTGTAGATGATCGTAAAGAAAGGATTTTTTCCTGTGACCATTTTTACCGGAGTTATGGCCCTTTGTTAATTTCAGTTATTAAATCTTGTGGCGTCAACTCCTCCTAAACTATAAGGCGGATTTCTTTCAAAGTTGCACAGATGATCAAGCAGGATGTGTAGATGATCGTAAAGAAAGGATTTTTTCCTGTGACCATTTTTACCAGAGTTATGGCTCTTTGTTAATTTCAGTTATTAAATCTTGTGGCGTCAACTCCTCCTAAACTATAAGGCGGATTTCTTTCAAACTTGCACAGATGATCAAGCAGGATGTGTAGATGATCGTAAAGAAAGGATTTTTTCCTGCGACCATTTTTACTAGAGTTATGGCCCTTTGTAAAATTCAGTAATTAAATCTTGTGGCGTCAACTCCTCCTAAACTATAAAGCGGATTTCTCTCAAACTTGCACAGATGATTAAGCAGAATGTGTAGATGATCGTAAAGAAAGGATTTTTTCCTGCGACTATTTTTACCAGAGTTATGACCCTTTGTTAATTTCAATAATTAAATCTTGTAGCATCAACTCCTCATTAACTATCTAAGGGATTTCTTTCAAATTTGCACAGATGATCAAGCAGGTTGTGTAGATGATTGTAAAGAAAGGGTTTTGTCTTACGGCCATTTTACCACAGTTATGGTCCTTTGTTAATTTCAGTGATTTAATCTTGTGGCATCAACTCCTCGTTTACTATTGGATGGATTTCTTTCAAACTTGCTCACATGATCAAGGTGGATGTGCAGATGATCATAAAGAAAGGATTTTTTCCTGCGGCCATATTTACCAGAGTTATGGTCCTTTGTTAATTTCACTTACAAAATTTTGTGGCATCAACTCCGCATTTTTTATTTGGCTGATTTCTTCCAAACTTACACAGATGATTAGACATGATGTCTTAATTGCTGTAAAGGACATTGCCTTGCAACCATTTTCACCAAAGTTATGGCCCTTTGTTTATGTTAGTCATTAAATTTTGTGGCTCTTACTCCTCATTCACCACATATTGTTAATACCTAGTACACAATTTTGTTACAAATGTACTTGCAGCAGTGGGGGCATCAGTGTCCTGAGGACACAGTCTAGTTTTTTTTAAGTTTAAAGTTACTAATTAAAAAAAACCTCCATTTTGGTGTATGATCACCCTGCTATTCCATGCCAGTGATGTATATACGAGGGTTGTCCCAATAAATCATAGACTATTTGAATAAAAAGAAAACTACTGATCACATGTTTATGCAAATTTCACAGTTAGTTAAGACATCATTTGGTAACTTGTAGACGAAATATCAAAGAAAAATAGATTATCATAAAGAAATTGGAATCATTTTAACAAGACGACCTATCGACCAGCGGCGCACGTCACAACGTCATTACAATGCTCACACAGCATACCGTTACTCGTTCCTGAAGTAATCTTCAGCATGTTTGATACACTCGCATTGTCTAATCACCAGACTATTAAATAAATTAATGAAACACTCTGTTGGAAGACTTTTGTTGAAGGCCAAGCTTTCTAATCTCGTCGCAAATCTCAAATTTGTGACCTGTGAGCCCGAAAGTTAACAACGTCTACCGTAGCGAGGTCTGGCGAGTACGGGGGATGACTGATTCCGAGTATTATTTCCGATTCACCGTGCAAAAAATTTCTGTGACACTTTTGTATACCAACGCTCTAGATATGAGGATGCTTTTAAACTTTTTTTGTTCTTTAAGCGTGTCTTTTGGCGTCAATTAGCTTTTATCACAATATTGGATCATTGAAATGTGCGCCGCGGCTTCTTCAAATGTCGCGATTTTCTTTAGAAGTTAATATTTACTCATCAGCACGAAACAAGCACTACTCTTATACAAATTAAGGCAACATTTTGAAACTTTGCGGATTGATTTCAGAATGATCACCAATTAAGGAAACATTAACAATTTGCGACTAAAACAGCAATTTGTAATGTATTAACTGTTTTAAGTAAATCATTGAATTCTGAATCATGGCGCTTTTTGACGTGCGCCGCCGATCGCTATCACGGTTTAATAAAGTGTAAGTAATTTCTTTATTTTAGTAGATTTTTCTTTGTAATTCAGCATACTTGTTACCAAATGATGTCTTAACTACCTGTGAAATTTGCTTAATGATATGTTTAATAGTTTTCTTTTTATTAAAAAAGTCTACGATTTATTGGGACAACCCTCGTAGAAAACCCATTAATTACATTTATTTAATAAAAACATTATTTGTTGCTATGATATCAAAGTTTTTAAATTGAAATTTGCAGATTTTCCAATGTTGGATTTGACATCAACTCACCTGACTCAAATGATAGTGGTATACAATCAGACGCAAGATCTGATGACGGAATCTCAAATCCACAAAGCTCCATCAGCGAGGATCTGTATGCGATCACCAACAAATCATACCTTGCAAAGACTGACGTGAATGATGACTCAGAAGAAGTTACACCAACACAGGTATAGTTGTTTTGAGACATAAGCTAGGCCCAAGATCATAAAACTAAATTTTGAGATCAGTCTCAAATCTCAAGGATCTGATTGGCTGAAATGGCGACTGGTCGCCATTTCAGCCAATCAGATGCTTGAGATTTGAGACTGATCTCCAGATTTAGTTTTATCATTTTGGGCACTAGAGCTGTCCTTTAAAGATAAACTGACAAATGAATACTAACTTTTGTAAATTTTGTACTAAATTTACTAAATATGTTATTCTGAACATAAAGAAAATTGTTTTATCATCAAATGATACAATTTACACGAGAATTAGTTGAATTAATTCAGTAAAATTCGGGTGCGCATTTCACGGGACGAAAAATCTAAGGGGAACAACTTGTGTTTACCGATGACGTCATTGGATCACAGTTCGCTAGGATGGGTATCTGTTGCGTATAGTAAAACATAGTAAATGTGACAATAACGTTATCCTGTGACCGTTACTTTGCTAGTATACTAATTTTTGCATTTCCACATAATTTTTGCAAACACTAATATCAACTCCGATGCTGCTGCCTTTTTCGATCGGCGTGCGGAACTTTTTAATAGCGTCTTTGTACAAGCACGTAAGATTTATAGGCTAATAGTATTAACGGGGGACATAATACTGGTTCGCATTATATTTCCACGAGTTGTGCATGTCCAATATAATGCCACATGTTTAGATAATTATCGTGGTCCGGTTTCAATTTTTCGAAATCACAAGTAGTCCGATTATGACGATTCAATATCTGTAAATCACAGCTACGGAAACCATATATCCCATGTTATCGCAAGACTTTATTTATAATTATATTAAATTGAGTGACATGAATTACATAGCCGTTTTCCGGCGAATTTGTAACGAAATGATTGGTACTGATGTTGTCTAATATTCATTTTTGATCCCAATCCAGAAAATAAGAAGAGTAAACTCAATGGTAAATACTGCAATGTCAGTCTGTTTTTTGTTGGGCAAGTTCAACGAGATAAGATATTTGCAATACCCGTAGAAATTCATAGAAATTATGTAAATCAGTATTACTGTACATATTTCCTGAAACATTTTACACGCGAATAAGCCTTCACGTCATACTCACCGATGGTATTTAATATAATTATTATATTTAAGTCTCAAGCTATTGTTGTTACCAAATTATAAAATAATTGATTTAAGTATTGCAAAAAATCTTCTCAGCTCTTTTTTTGTTTTCAGTACAGGTCTTGTTGTGGCATTACTTACTTCGTTTTGGCGACGTATTTACATTTTTCGTTTATCTAAAGTAATATAGTCGACAAGCGTCGGATTGAAAACATTTACGAACCTAATTTGCATTACATTTATGATTATTATTATTATTATTATTATTATTATTATTATTATTATTATTATTATTAATTGGATTTAAAACAAAACAATACCGATATTTATCGTGTTTGCAGATATGCGAACCTTTACCAGGACAATAGGTCTTTGCGTACATATTTTTCATATTTCACCCGAAATTTTCTGTATTCTCCTTCGAGTATCTAAAGAAGCTAATATCGTTTTGGTTTGATTGTTTTTTAAAATCGATCACAGCAAAAAATATCCATTGTCATTAAAATTAATCATCAAATCACTGTAAATACAATCAAATAAGTGTACTATTTACACTATCGTTCATAAGCGCGAAAGATCCAATGGCGTCTTCGATATTTAGCTCCGCCCAGTCCGAAATTCTATTGATTTTTGGAGCGCTGAATTTGTGGATGTCAATGCTAATTTATGGCGTTTTTTGTGCATGAAATCGATTTATTTATATCAGATATTGGTAACTACATAAATTGGAAAGTATTTTGTTGGAAACTAAGCATGTGTCAGTTTATCTTTAATCAACCCTTAACCCCATAGGAGATGGCTGTTATCCATGGGCGAATAGTGTAGATCCAGATCAGCCGGCACATCCTTAGATTGTCAAACTGATATTTTTCATCTTCTAAGAAATTGTAAAGCATTCAATAAATTTTTCCTAGTGGGTCAGACAACTACTATTGTAACTATCCCCAGTATGGCAAGTCGATAATTCAACTTCAGGGGGTAAAGTGGGATAGTGTTTACATTACAAACCTCTACCAAAAGCATTTTTTGTGTGTTTATTGCCAAAGATTAAGAGATATTCTTTCTTTGGTCCAGACAGAACAAGGAGAGAAAGTCTCCCAAATGTCCAGGACTGATGGATATAAAACTGAGATTGGAAACCAGTCTCAAATCTCAGATTGGCTGAAATGGTGACTGGTCGCCATTTCAGCCAATCAGATGCTTGAGATTGGAGACTGATTTCCATGCTCAGTTTTATAATGTTGGGCACAGAGCTCTTCCCTAAACCAAGCCTAAAGAGATGATTTTGACAATAGAAGATGAAAATGAGGTAACGTCTCCCCAAAACTGGTGGAACTTCTAACTGTATGTAACAATATAGGCCAATTCCTGAATATTTTTATTAAACAATAGTGTCTGATCTGTATTGTTGTGGACTAAAGTCAGACAAACTACTATTGTTACTATCCCCAGTATGGCAAGTCCATTATTCAACTTCAGTGGGTAGAGTAGGATAGTGTTTACATTACAAACTTCTACAAAAAACATTTTTTGTGTATTTATTGCCCAAATGAGAAGATGTTGTGTAATAACTTGATTGCTTACTTAGAGAAGATCTCTATTGTAATGAAAGGCACATTTTGGAGTAAGAGGCATTCTGGGAATTTCATGTGTGTGAATCGAAGTTTCACAAAGATATCAGAGGATGTAAATATTGATTTGGATGGTAAAATTTCTGGAACATTGGAAATAGGCTTATAAATGTCAGTCTATATGTCTGTCTGTCTGTTATTGTCTTTGTCAGAGTTGTCCATATTCTGTCTGTATGCATCTACTTTTTCGCGAATTTTGAAGCTAACATATTTATTTTTTGCTTTAGAAAGTGCACTAGGACAAAGTGCATATTACTATTTCAATTTAGTTAAATTTATTCAGGGAATGTCATGTGTAAATAGAATATTCTAAAAGATAAAAAAAGATGTGATTGTTGACAGTACCTCACAATGCATGAAATATATTTATATTGTAGATAGAAGTAATCAGTGGATATATTTGGTCCTAGAAAGCATCAATTGTATATTTCAAATAATCTAGGAACTTTTATCTCTTTCAGTCTTGATTATTGTTTTTACAAAGTTCCTGAATCCTGGTATTAAATCAAAGAGTAGGTTTATACACTGTCATTTCTACTCGTAAATAATGATCAGGTCTTTGTGTTGCAGACAGAAGAAAAGAATGAAGAGGGAGAGAAGGAGATATTGCCACCAGGCTGGGAGAGATGTGAAGGTATTTACATTGCTTATCACAGAAATAAACCTTTGTTTCTATGGACAGATAATATGTTACTCCATTGGATACAGGTTTTATTCAATGGTCTAACATCCTAAAGCTCAGTACGATCAGGTTTTGTACAGTTCTTGTCTTGGTTTGAAAAGTCTAATGAATGAAAGAGCGAGCACTGATCAAATTCTACACTATTTGCAATTACAGTATTAGTTCATTTGTGACGAAGAAGCAGACAGTGTAGATTCATATCAGACTCCACGGATGTGCAGTCTGGCACTAGTCTCTGTTCTCTGAATCTACACTAGTCTCCCATGCCAAGAAAGGCGTACTGTGACAGTAGATTCATATCAGACTCCATGGATGTGCAGTCTGGCACTAGTCTCTGTTCTCTGAATCTACACTAGTCTCCCATGCCAAGAAAGGCGTACTGTGAGTAAAAGGCTAATTGTCTGATCAGGATCTGCACTGTTGGCGTTAAGGTCAGATATAACCTAATAAATAAAAAAATGAAAAGTGCAGATCCTGATCAGACAACACAAATGTGATGGCTGATCTTGATCTGCACTGTTCAAATGTGCCATAAAAGTGTATTTTATGGAGGAAAGGTTTTAAATAAATGTCTCAGGGCTGACTTCAATGTGAACTGTCTCTGCACATTTCTCATGCAATTGTTGATCATAGATTTCATTTAAGAACATCAATAGTAAAAAACGGCAGATTTTTTTTATGCATTAACAGTTTTAATATCACTTCCTTGATAGAGGAAATTGAAAGGTAATTTTCCCGTCACCACTAACTGTTCCTACATTTACAGTACAAACGAAATCAAAGCTGCGATAAAACAACTCAAGATGACATATGAGCTCTTGTCACAGATGTTTTTCAATTTTTACTGCAGTTGCAGAATTTTCCAATCAGTATTTTGTTGCGTTTTTATTTTGATGTTTTAACAACACAGGTGGTTTGGCGCACCAGTTGTCGTAAATTGTTGGAATAAAATAGGTTTTGTTATATCATTTATGTGGAAATAGATGTTACAGTATCAAATACTGATTTGATTCTGTAAAATTCGGCTTGTTAGCATCTTTATCACTCTTTTGATGTGCGGGGTTATAACTATAAAAGAAGAGAGTGGTAAGATTTATAGCTGTTTTATGTTTTATCTAGAGAATTATTTGTCACGTTCCAGTAACATTTGTCATATGATATGATAAATAACTACATCACTGCTCCAATGTCTGTGCTTTAACCTTTTACTCCATATATATTGCCTTTTGTCAAATGGCTGAACCAACTGTTCCAGCTGATCTGGATCTACACTGTTTGCTTCTTAGTGAGAAATAACCTTCTGAATCTAAATTTGAACAGATGATCTGGATCAAATCTGTTCACACATGCAATAAAACAAGTTTATATGGAGTAAAGGGTGTAGTGACTACTGTTTATCAAATGCACAGTAATATATAGTATTTAAAGGAGACATATTACACATGTAAAAAAACTGTAACACAAATGTAAACATATTTTTCTTTATTTGTTAGATGAAGATGGACCATACTACTGGCATATCAAGAGTGGTACAATACAGAGAGAGCCACCATCACCGGCGCCACCTGACATGAAGGAAACACTGCGGTCAATCTCCATCAACAGTGATTCAGTAAGTTGTACAATTTTGGGCCTCGTGATTATAATAGTTTTTTCATGCTCAACTCAGTTTGAGCCTGAAACTTTGATGGCTATTCTTCCTTTCATTATTTATAATGAGATAATTTAAACCAAAAGTATGAAATAATTGATTTTGATAACAACTGTAGAACAGACAGCTATTTCTTATTTATGAATACTGTTAATGTTAAAGACATTTTAAGTTTGATCACAGAATTGAGATGAGAATAAAAAGTGAAATATGCATATCAGGAATGGCCACATCCAGCAGAAACAGCCTCCCCACACAGCCAAAAAGTAGAGAGAAAAAGAGAGCATGGTATTACAATAATCAGTTACAATATGGATGCCACAAACAATTAACAAAAGTGAGAACCCAATGGGTTACCGCCTTGGAAAGGTCAGTGGCAAAACAATTTCCCACAGGGGGTTTAAAAACACTTCATAATCATGTTTAGTGCAAGCCTCAGTTGCTTAAAAGAACCTTAATGAACCTGAAAAGAGTTAGAGGTCTTCTAGTGTATATTCTTCTAATTTCTAAGTATAGTGCAATGGTTTTGCTCTTATCTCTTGACAGAATTATTGTGCATAGGCCTTCACTTATGAATTACTGTATATTTCAGAGTACAGTGTCTGTTGACTCACTGCCGTCCACTCCATCTAGTGCCACAAGCACAGAGGACCACCTGCATGAGTTTGAGGACCACGCCCTTCAATATGCTGTCAAATCTCTGAAAAATTTGTAAGTAGTCTTTGTTGTCATATTGCCTGAACTGTCTTTCAAGGATGTGAAGTTTCTGGCTATAACAGTCCTTTAACTTTTTACTTCATGTATATGGCTTATATCTGCTGTGGGACCAGTGAAGATCAAGATCAGCCCGCATATCCATGCAGTCTAATCAGGCTAAACACTCTAAATAAGATTATTTCTGACCAAAATACAAACTGTGTAGATCCAAATCTGTCAGCTTGGATGTGCAAGCTGATCTGGATCTAAATTGTCTTAAATGTTATTAGAGGGGTACCAGACAGGAAAGTGTTAAAATGAAAAAAATACTGAACAATTCGAATAGTTTTCTGGGGAGACACAAAAACAGAATAAAATTATTTTGTAGACAAATGGATCCACCATTACATTGAAATATAGTATAAAATTAAATTTTATGTTAACATATTTTCGAAAGGTTAAAAAAACTAATTTAAGAACCCATGGAAATGCTATTTTACCAAACGCCAAAAGCATTCACCGTATTCAAACTGAAATAAACATTTGATAAAAATTGTGCTTGCAAGGACTAAGAACCCAACAACATCGAGAATGTGATTTTATTGTAAGAAAACAATGTTTTGTTTCAGAGAAATTAAAGAAGTTATGTTTCATTTCTAGGTCAACTCTACAAAGAAATTCTCGGTATGGTGAAAACAGTTCCGAAAAGCCTGTCCGATATGCTGTCAGCTCATTGGGATGGGTACCGATAGCCGAGGAAGATCTTACGCCAGAACGCAGCAATAAAGCCGTCAACAAATGCATCATGGACTTGACGCTCGGCAGAAATGACTTTAACGATGTTGTCGGTAGATGGGGAGATGTATGTTAAGTTGATTTGAATATGGCTGAATAGTACAAAAGTAAAGCTTATACCTTTATGGTATTGCAGTTATCTCTGGCGATCAGGTCAGCCAGCAGCAGATTTACAGTCTGATTTGGATCTACACTGTTCTCCCATTTGGTAGCAGCCATGTCCCATGGAGTAAAAGGTTTTAATCACAGCAATGCAGAATAAGGCTTTGATGGAAAAGCAGTCCCCAAGATCCTACTATGACTGCAGATTGATTTCAGGCACAGCTACACCCCTGTCATATCTTTAATACAGCAATTAGGAATTGCTGATGTATTAGCCACACCAGAGTTAGGCCACACACCCCAAAACTTCTTAACAACAATAGCCTAGACATGAGAGATCATGGTAGCTTTGCTAAACTTTCTATTACAAAAAACTGTAAACGCTCATATAATCTGTTAATACTGTGGTGTTACTGAATTTCTGAGGGACACATTTCCTCACAGAAGGTACAAATGACACTCGCAAAGGATAAGTTCCCAGACTTGTATCATATAATAAGCTATTACATGCTTTTATTTCACTGGGGTTTCATTTTGCATTTTTCCCTAGTGAAAAATGCATGAAAATTACACCTGTGCATAATTTCATGAAACCACATTATGTTGAAGGTTCATAAATAGAAAACTGTGGGTTTCCTGTAAGATTCTTGACATGAGTTGTTCTTCTAAATCTGAAGTGTTCATTTCTAGATAATCATGACTGGTTCATAAATTAAATGCTAGAAATTTCAGAGAACATTTATGTTGCAGATAGATAACAATTTCAAGCTTAAACAAGGAATGAGACAGGTCTATTGGCAGGATTTTTTAAAGTTTGTCCGATGGCAAAATCCTATTATGAGATGCATTCACTTTCTTGAAAAAAAGATTCTGTTGAAAGAGAATTTTGAAGTGCAAAGTGAAAATGTTTACCCTTTACTCTATATATATGCCTTTTATCACATATTTAGATCTTGACCAGCCGGCACATCAGTGCCCTCTGATCTGGATCAACATTGTTGGCTTCCTGTTCATAGATAACCTAATGAACCTAACAAGATCAAAGTTAATTTCCATATCAAATTGTAAATCAAAACTGATGAATGAAACAACAAATAAAGGCACATTTTCTAATGGCTTCTTAACATTATAATCATATTTCAGGGTAAAGACTTGTACATGGATCTTGACATGGAAAGCTTGAGATTAATAGATACCCAAGACATGTCAGTACTCAACTACCAGCCCATACACACCATACGTGTCTGGGGCGTGGGCCGAGAAAATGGCAGGTAAGATAAATAGATACCCAAGATATGTCAGTACTCAACTACCAGCCCAAACACACCATATGTGTCTGGGGCGTGGGTCGAGAAAATGGCAGGTATGATAATAATTATAGACCCAAGATATGTCAGTACTCAACAGCCAGCCCATACACACCATATAAGTCTGGGGAGTTGGCCATGAAAATGGCAAGTAAGATAAATATAGACCCAAGATATGTCGGTACTCAACAACCAGCCCATACACACCATATAAGTCTGGGGAGTTGGCCGTGAAAATGGCAAGTAAGATAAATAGAGACCCAAGATATGTCAGTACTCAACAAACAGCCCATACACACCATACTTGTCTGGGGGCGTGAAAATGGCAGGTAAGATAAATAGAGACCCAAGATATTTCAGTACTAAACAACCAGCCCATACACACCATATGTGTCTGGGGATGTGGGCTGAGAAAATGTTAAGTATGTTATGCTTTATGAAGGGTTTGATATACAGTCAAACCTGTCTTCAGAGACCACTCATTGATTTATTGTGTTTTCAACCAGTTTAGATCCAGATCATCAGGCACATCCTCACAAAGTTCACTGTGAAGTGATGATCGGCAAATTTTTCAATAAGGTGACAAAATATTTGAACCCTTTTAGGAAAAAGTGGATGTTTGCAATTTTGATTTTGTGAGCATTTTCTAACAATGTGGCTGACTGGCCAGTTTTGCTGTATTAACCCTTTCCTTCATATATACGCATTTTTATGCGCGTGCGACCAGTCTTGATCCAGATCAGCCGGCACATTCATGCTGTCTGATCAGGATCTGCACTTGTCACTTTTTGGTCAGAAATAGCCTAATAAATCAAATATCAAACATTGCAGATCCTAATGTGCCTGCTGATCTGGATCTACACTGTTTGCCAATGCCATAAAGGTGTATATATGGAGGAAATGGTTAAAGGAGGGGCATTCATGTAGGAGCATGATAAATGTACAAATTTAAACAGCTTTCAGATTAATTATCACATAAATACTTGATGAAATTAATTATGATGAAGGTCGCAGTAATCATGATTAAAGCTGTTTGATCAATCATTTTAATTTGTTGTTGATTCTGAGCACTAATAACGACAATTTAAACCTTATGAATTGTAGTGCATTGTCAGACATCCGTTTGTTTAACCCTTTATTCTATAGATACAACAATAATTATTACAACAATGGTGAACATGTATCCAGAGTCCAAGGTTATAAAACTGAGCATGGAAACCAGTCGCCATTTCAGCCAATCAGATGCTTGAGATTTGAGACTGGTTTCCAAACTCAGTTTTATAACCTTCAGCCCTGATCAGATGGCATGGATGTAATGGCTTGTGAAATTTGCAGTCTTACAATATCTGTTCTTCTACTTAAGGGTCATCTGTGGTTAATCTGTACTGATGTTTTTCCAGAGATTTTGCCTATGTTGCCCGGGATAACCTTTCCAAGAACTACATGTGTCATGTGTTCCGATGTGACACTCCTGCACGACACATAGCCAACACACTGCGTGATATCTGCAAGAAGATTATGATGGAGCGCACCTTGCAGCAGAATGCTCTGAACCGGCTCACACGACCCACTGACTTGCCAAATCTTGAAGCTGCAACCACCCCATCTAATGGAGAGAGAGTTACCTTTCAAAGTCTTTACACAAGTATGTACAATCGACATAAATTATCTTTTGCAAAATTTTATCCCTTTATGCTTGCAGTTAGGACAAGTGTAGACCACATTTATGCTTTTTGATCAGAGTCTACACTGTGTTCACCAAGTTATATTTACACTTCAACTGCTTCCTCTATGATGAAGTTTTATCATAAGGAAAACATTATTTCTAATGGTAAACGGTGTGAAAGACATTGCTATAGTAAAACCGTTCACAATTTATTGGAAGTTGCACAATGCTTTGACCTGTGCCATCGCCAACACTCACTTTTTGCCATGAGTTGCTGTCATTCACTTTGTCATTAACGTGGCTTTTCAAACAGCCATTCAAAAAAGCCATATTATCACAAATTCTTTTAATAATATCTGTATTAATTAGAGTATTTATGTGAGTAAATATAAGGCTTAAATTTATATTTGATGGTTTTTATTAGCTCACCTGAGCACTTGTGCTCATGGTGAGCTTTTAGGATCGCCCTGTGTCCGTCGTGCGTCGTCAATTTTTGCTTTAAACTACATCTCCTCTTAAACCCCTGGGCCAAAGTTGATGAAACTTGCCACGGATGTTCCTTGCATGAAGCTCTTCCAAAGTTGTTCAAAGAAATCAATTCCATGCAGAACTCTGGTTGCCATGGCAACCGAAAGGAAAAACTTTTAAAATCTTCTTGTCTGAAACCACAAGGCCTAGAGCTTAGATATTTGGCATTTAGCACCCTCTAGTTGAACTCTACAAAGATTGTTCAAATTATTTCCCTGGGGTCAAAATTGGCCCCGCCCCAGAGGTCACTTCATTTTATATAGACTTACATAGGAAAAACTTTAAAAATCTTCTTGTCTGAAACCACAAGGCCTAGAGCTTAGATATTTGGCATTTAGCATCCTCTAGTGGAACTCTACAAATATTGTTCAAATTATTTCCCTGGGGTCAAAATTGGCCCCGCCCCAGGGGTCACTTCATTTTACATAGACTTATATAGGAAAAACTTTAAAAATCTTCTTGTCTGAAACCACAAGGTCTAGAGCTTAGATATTTGGCATTTAGCATCCTTTAGTGAAACTCTACAAAGATTGTTCAAATTATTTCCCTGGGGTCAAAATTGGCCCCGCCCCAGAGGTCACTTCATTTTACATAGACTTACATAGGAAAAACTTTAAAAATCTTCTTGTCTGAAACCACAAAGCCTAGAGCTTAGATATTTGGCATTTAGCACCCTCTAATTGAACTCTACAAAGATTGTTCAAATTATTTCCCTGGAGTCAAAATTGGCCCGGCCCCAGAGGACACTTCATTTTATATAGACTTACATAGGAAAAACTTTAAAAATCTTCTTGTCTGAAACCACAAGGCCTAGAGCTTAGATATTTGGCATTTAGCATCCTCTAGTGGAACTCTACAAATGTTGTTCAAATTATTTCCCTGGGGTCAAAATTATTTCCCTGGGGTCAAAATTGGCCCCGCCCCAGGGGTCACTTCATTTTACATAGACTTATATAGGAAAAACTTTAAAAATCTTCTTGTCTGAAACCACAAGGCCTAGAGCTTAGATATTTGGCATTTGGCATCCTCTAGTGGAACTCTACAAAGATTGTTCAAATTATTTCCCTGGGGTCAAAATTGGCCCGGCCCCAGGGGTCACTTCATTTTATATAGACTTATATAGGAAAAACTTTAAAAATCTTCTTGTCTGAAACCACAAGGCCTAGAGCTTAGATATTTGGCATTTAGCATCCTTTAGTGAAACTCTACAAATGTTGTTCAAATTATTTCCCTGGGGTCAAAATTATTTCCCTGGGGTCAAAATTGGCCCCGCCCCAGGGGTCACTTCATTTTACATAGACTTATATAGGAAAAACTTTAAAAATCTTCTTGTCTGAAACCACAAGGCCTAGAGCTTAGATATTTGGCATTTGGCATCCTCTAGTGGAACTCTACAAAGATTGTTCAAATTATTTCCCTGGGGTCAAAATTGGCCCGGCCCCAGGGGTCACTTCATTTTATATAGACTTATATAGGAAAAACTTTAAAAATCTTCTTGTCTGAAACCACAAAGCCTAGAGCTTAGATATTTGGCATTTAGCATCCTTTAGTGAAACTCTACAAAGATTATTCAAATCATTTCCCTGGGGTCAAAATTGGCCCGGCCCCAGGGGTCACTTCATTTTACATAGACTTATATAGGAAATCTTTAAAAATCTTCTTCTCACAAACCACAATGTGTACAGCTTAGATATTTTGTAAGTAGCATTGTCTAATAGATGTCTACTGAATTTGTTCAAATTATGTCCCCTGGGCCAAAATCTGCCACGCCCTAGGGTTCTCTTGGTTTACATATAGTTAAATAGGAAAAACATGAAAAATCATTTTTCTCCAAAACTAATAGGACTAGATCTTAGATATTTGGTGCTGAGTATTGTGTGGAGACCCTGTATCAACTTTGTTTAAAAGTTGGCCCTGGGGTCAAAATTGTCCCCGCCCCAGGGGCCCTGAATATGTGAAAAAGGCAAACTTTAAAAATCTTTCTACTTGAAACCTCAATGGCTAAAGCTTACATATTTGGTATGTAGCATTGTCTAGTGGATGTCTACCAAGTCTGTTCAAATTATGTCCCTTGGGCTAAAATTGGCCACGCCCCAGGGTTCTCTTAGTTTACATTGATTTATATAGGAAAACATGAAAAATCATTTTTCTCCGAAACTAATAGGATTAGACCTTAGATATTTGGTGTTGAGTATTGTGAAGAGACCCTTTACCAACATTGTTTAAATGTTGGCCCTGGGGTCAAAATTGGCCCCGTCCTGGGGGCCCTTAATATGTAAAAAAAGGAAAACTTTAAAAATCTTCTTACTGGAAACCTCAATGCCTTAAGCTTACATATGTGGTATGTAGCATTGTCTAGTGGATGTCTACCAAGTTTGTTCAAATTATGTGCCCTGGGCCGAAATTGGCGACGCCCCAGGGTTCTCTTAGTTTACATTGATTTATATAGGAAAACATGAAAAATCATTTTTCTCGGAAACTAATAGGACTAGGCCTTAGATATTTGGTGTTGAGTATTGTGAAGAGACCCTTTACCAACATTGTTTTAATGTTGGCCCTTTTGTCAATATTGGCCCCGCACCGGGGGCCCTTAATATGTAAAACAGGCAGTTTTTAAAAATCTTCTTACTGGAAACCTCAATGCCTTAAGCTTAGATATTTGGTATGTAGCATTGTCTAGTGGATATATACCAAGTTTGTTCAAATTATGTCCCCTGGGCCAAAATTGGCCACGCCCCAGGGTTCTCTTAGTTTACATTGATTTATATAGGAAAACATAAATAATCATTTTTCTCTGAAACTAATGCGACTAGACCTTAGATATTTCGTGTTGAGTATTGTGAAGAAACCCTTTACCAGCATTATTTAAATGTAGGCCCTGGGATAAAGCTGAGAGTACTTGTACTCAGGTGAGCGATATAGGGCCATGATGGCCCTCTTGTTTGGGTATGTAAAAAAGTTGGATGAAGCCCTTCCTTCTTCACACACATTAAACAATTCAAGTGTTTTCCATACCCAAATAAAAACCCATCAAATATTGATTCAATCCTTAATGGCCTGCATATAGCAAGAAATTGACTGGCTTGGCCTCTAGCATAAATATTGTACAATCTTTTTGCAGAACTGTGTTAAACAATATTTAAGTCACATATGTTATTTCCTCTAGAACTGTATTTGTAACAGCAATGAGAAATAAACATGGTAATTATTTGAAAAAAATATTTACAGACACACTTATGATTAAATTCAACAGCTTTCTTTATTCACATTCTTTTTTAATATTGAAAGTTGAAAGGGCTTCCTAAGAAAATAAGATATTATGTAAGTTTGCCTTTAAAATTTTTCAATGTTTAAATGATACTTTTAAATACATGTACTTGTATTTGCTGTGATTACTTTAAAGATGCATCATTTCCTACCCCAATGGAAGAGCCAAAGAAAATACTGAGGTGCCATTATGTGGGTTGCGATCTCGTCAGTAAACCCACAGGTAAGTTACTAGCATTTTCTTCATATCTATGATATTCTAAAAATACACAAATTGGAATTTCCCTTATACAAAATATAATTTGACCATTATGCCGACAGTTTGCTTATAACATGAACAAATACTTTTTTTTTAAGTTGTTGTTTTTTTTCAGTATTGGGATAAACATGGGGTGACATTTTTTGCTATATCTTATGAAGGTGTTGATTCGTGAAGATGATCTGCCAAGGAACTTCCTAGGTTACATTGTGCATAATACTGTATTGAGTCACATTCTGTGATTGTATCATGATGTCTCCTGTGCCCAAGGTTATAAAACTGAGCATGGAAACCAGTCTCAAATCTCAAGTATCTGATTGGCTGAAATGGCAACCAGTCGCCATTTCAGCCAATCAGATGCTTGAGATTTGAGACTGGTTTCCATGCTCAGTTTTATAACCTTGGGCACTGGAGAAAGTCTGAACAGGAAAAAAACAAGACTCCTCTTCAAAGTTTACCCTGTGTTTCTTTATCCCACGAGTATTGTTGTAGATCAGTGTTCTCAACCTAAAATTGGCAACCAGTCTGAGATTTCAGCACTCTGGCTCCAAGGTTATATAACTGAGGATTGAAACTTGTCTCAGATCTGACAGTACTTTATATTTGTATTAAATATAGGAAGTATATGTACTATGTATTATATATATGAAGTATATGTACTATGTATTATATATAGGAAGTATAAAATTATGTACTATGTATTATATATAGGAAGTTATCAGTTGTAAGCATGATGTTGCTGAAAGTGATGTTATACTAATATGACAGACCACCAATGAATTGGCCCATGTTGAACTCTTTTGCGTATTTCAGGAATGGACGTTCTTAATTCTGCAATAGACCGAATGATTGAAAGAGTTCCTGCAGAGAAGTGGCAGTATGTTGGTGTGGCGGTGGCGCCATCAACCATCACTATAACTGAACATGGGGTAGGTTTTGTTAGATAGATGCATCACATATATCTACATAAATGTGAAATCATTGAATTGAATGACATGAATGACTTTGTAATGATATTTGATTGTGCAAGTTGCTAGAATGGCTGCCAGTTAGCTTTTTGTAGCTTTGAATGTTTCAAAACATATTTATCATTTGGGTAACTTTCAGATTAAGGATGAAAAGCTCAAAAGCTGACAATATCAAGTTTCACTTCAGCCATTAAATATTTGTCCTAAACTTTATTTGAAAATTGTAGACCAATGAATACCATAATAATTGATAATATATTAAGAGTAATTGTGCATGTGGCTCTTAAAATTCTAGACCATGTTTTCTTTTTCAATTAATTCCAAACAAGTAACCATCCATAAATCATATTGCAGTGTAATACAACATAGTTTAAAGGGTTACAAGTGGTGAAATCTTGATATTTATTTATCTGTTTTGTTTCCTCAAAATGAACCACATAATACTTTACTTGGTTAGAATTGGATTGAAAGGAAATATAGTTCTTCTTTTACATGCATTGGTAATGGAAAATTTCAAATCTAACTGAATAGCATCATCAGATACCCAAGGATGATGCTATTCATTTTTCATCTGTAGGCAAAGTGGTGATATTTTGACAATGAAAAGCTTGTCAGCTTTCTAGGCTGTTCCAGGAAATCTTCCATCAAATCAGCTTTCTACTTCCGAACCACTTCGATTCAGTTAATAAGTCAGTTAAACTGAATGGTTTGGAAAGAATGTTGAGTTTTTTTTCACAAATTGAGTGGAATGAAAGTTAAGTTCTTTACTCCATTTATATATTGGTTTTATCATAGGTGAACAGTTTGGGAGCAGATCAGATTGCAACTGGATCTACAATAATAAATTTTGCTACTTGATCAAAATAACTTAATGAATCTAAAAGCAAATGGTGTAGATCCGTGCCATCCGTTCTTGATGTTTACCGATCACCCATGCAATATCGATAGCATTAATGTTTACCCTTTACACCATATATACCCAATCTAAGGCATACGCAACCAGTTTAGTTCCAGATTAATCAGCATATCCCTGCTGTCTGATCAGGGTCTACGCTGTTTGCTACTTGATCAGAAATAACCTAATGAAATTAAAAGCAAATAGTTGAGATACTGATGTGCCTGCTGATAGGAATGTACACTGTTCACCCATGTGACAATGACATATCTATACCATTAATGGTAATATTGATGATTTTATATATTTTCAGAATCCTGACAATAAGATAGAGGAGTGTAGAGTGCGCTACTTGTCTTTCATGGGCATCAGTATGTCAAATGTCAAGTAAGTTGAGCCGAAAATATCTTATTACCTCTCCTCGTAAACATCCTACCCCAAATGTATATTTACTTGGCTTAACCCTTTACTCCATGGAATATGGCTGTTATCCATGGACAAACATTGTAGATCCAGATCAGCTGGCATATCTGTGACGTCTGATCTACACTGTTCGCTTTTAGATTCTCGGTCTTATTTTTGACCAAGAGGCCACAGTGAAGAGCCAGATCAGATGACATCGATGTGCCAGCTGGTTTGGATCTACACCAGTTGCATTTGAGTAAAGTGCATATACATGGAGTGAAGGGTAAACCAAATTTTATCTTATTTTAAATTTGTTTTTTTTTAATTAATTGAATTTTATTAGAAGTAAAATTTTAAAAAATTCTGTTATATTTTGATGAGTGTATTTATAAAAACGATTGAGGGACATGTTCCTTTGTCCTTGCATTTAATGTTTGATAAACTGGCAGTAGATTGAGTGTTGAAAAAATTCACACCTGAACCAAAGATATAACCACTGGACCAAGGCTTTGCCATGACCCCATAAAAACTAGCTCAGTAGCAAGATAGTTTGAGCGCATTACTACCTCAACCTTTGCCGGTACATACAGTAAGCGTAAAGTTGACTAATTTTCTACATTAATATGACGTTTGACCTTTGGCTGTATTATGTATTGCATTGCAAATGACAAAAAACTATTAGTTGACCATAAAACAAAGTTAACTTAAGGTTTCTGATATAAGATACACATGTTTTTCCACAAATTCACAGCTGATAATCATAAATCTGTACCTATATGTTATATCATCAGTCCATAAACCTAATTTGGAAACCTAGACTAGACACAATAAAGTTAAAGAAATTGCTATAAAGTCTAACTAGTCAGAATTATATTTGATTGATAACGTGTTGTTTTTTTACAAATGAAGACCTAGATGTTAATTGTATTTAGTGTTTTGAGAATGTCTGGAGTGAAGTAATACAACTACATGACATTGAAAATACATGTAGACACTTTCTTTCATTTCTTATATTATTCTGAATAAATATTTTAAGTGTCGACCTGAAATGTGATTAAATGGACTATTTCTTTCTGTAAACTTATTTTAAAATTGTCTGGGGTGTTCCAGAAAGCTGAAACAGCATTTAACTGTTACTTCATGTAGCATGGCTTAATACCATGGCAAACAGTGTAGATCCAGATCAGCTGGCACATCAGATTCTGTGCCTTCAAATCAAGATATATACTTTTTGCTTTTAGATTCATTGGGTTATATTTGACCAAGAAGAGACTAGTGTAGATCCAGATCAGATGACATGGCTGTACCAGCTGATCTGGATCTACACTGTTCACACTGGGAATACAGCCAACAGATGTACTGACTGATCTTGATATTCACTGTTCGCACATATAATAAAACCTGTGTATATAAAGGGTTAAACATTTGATTCTCAACTCTTTGCAAGATTGTTTTTGCAGACAGAGGCATAAATACACAGACTAGAATTCCAGAATATACGAAGCATGTTTGCATTTAAGATTAATATGAATCCATATGACAGAACTGGAAAGATGGGTTATTTCACAATTTGGAACATTGTTTTGTTTAATGGGATTGTCAGATATTAGACAAGATACACTTATTTCTGCAAACAATAATGCATACTTTATCTCATAACTCCAGAGCACTCCAGAAAATTAAATGGAATTACTCTTGATGAAAGATCAAACTTGATATACTGGTAATTTGATCAGGAGTTGTGATCTAGGTATTGTTCTGATTTTGATGGTTACCCAGGAGATCAGTTTTAACCAATCAGATTGCTGAAATCTGAGACTTCATTAAAAAATTTGAGATAGGTTCCTGAATTCTATATTTTTTAAGATTACCTGTATAACTATTTTAATTACCATGAGATCAGGTTCTTCTGTCATTCTTTTGACCATGATAATTCAGTTTTACCTGGATCAACCTTCACATCTGTGCTAAATACAATCAGGGTGTAATCTGTCTGTAAATTGTTGCTAAACATCCTAGTTACTTTGAATAAACTCATAGTACATGTATGTTTTTTTTTAAAATGGAGTATAAACTAACTAATTATATCAGTGATCAGGGTTGAACAAACTAATTCTGTCAAAATTAGATGAAAATGAGTATGATTAAATGCTTATTGTGTTTTTGTGCAGATTTCTGTTTCACTTGAATGTCTATTGCTGCATATACACACAGTTTAGTTTAGCTTGGCTATTCAAATATCATGCTCAAAATTAAATGTGTGCTTCTTCTATAGCCTTGAAACTACTTGAGATGTCAAATTGAAAACTTGGAATACATAATAATGATAATTACCTACATAATACATAATTAAGTCCATAAAACCTTATGGCAATACAGTGAATAACTGGTGACATAATTATGTGAAGTAGGGTCAGACAGACTGGTATTACAGTGGTTTAGGTTATTATATTTAATAATTTCAGTACTGGACACTCATGACATATCCACTAAGTAAATAATTATACTAATCACGTTGTTTTCAGATTATGTGCGTTCATTGTGCACAAGGCAGAGGACAAGTTCTATGTGCATGTATTCCACTGTGACCCCAATGCTGGACCCCTTTGTAAAACCATTGAAGCTGCTTGTAAAGTAAGTACAAGGCTGAAGGTTATAAAGCTGAGCATGGAAACCAGTCTCATATCTCGAGCATCTGATTGGCTGAAATGACGACTGGTCACAATTTCAGCCAATAAGATGCTTGAGATTTGAGACTGGTTTCCGTGCCAGTTTTATAACCTTGGGCACAACTCTCAAACTGCTCGGTCATTAGAAGGAAGTCCTTTGCACATTTAGTTTTTATGTTAAGATTTTTACTTTCTTGAAACTTGTAAAATAATTTTTTATCCATGGTTGTTAAATGAATAAAATGTGTTCTTTTTCTTGAAAACTACTTGAAATTGTTGCATTTATTCTCATAAGGTAAGCTATAAGATTAATAAATTCCCCTGGGATTTGATTTTGCACACTTATCCTAGTGAAAATTAAACGAAAAATAAACCTGCATGAAATATTATAAAACCACATATGCTATATATATGAAAAGATCATTTGTAGCCAATGCAGAAAAAATAATTCCCAATCAAATAATATAATGTTGCAAAAAATTAATAAAATAACAAATTCAAATAGATGAAAAAGGAATTTTTAAAGAAACCGAACCTGACAAATATAAAAATATTGCAGGCTCTGTTCCATTGAGCCTGTTCATGGGTAGTAATGGAAATGCACAATACTACATATGCCGCCTATGCCCAGGTTGAGTGCAACTCGATATTTACATCAGTAAGAACGTCTGATATTAGCATTTTTCGAAAATCATTAGAAGTAGTACTACAAATGTAATGATCACATGATATAATTATGCTTCAGTTAAAATTTTTTATCGCAATCAATATGTTTCTTTTTTGCTGCTTTTGGATGCCATTTCTTTATCACATTAATTTATTATATCAATTTCAATGCAAAATGAATTTCATAATTGAGATATTTGATTTATGTTCTTAAATAATCTTGTCAGAGATTTTTGGTATTGTTCGCCAACACGCAGTTGTCATTTTTGTTGTTGATAAATGGTCATGTTTCACTGAGAAGATATCCCTCTTGAGAAATCATGTTTTAAATTTGAGAAACTATGTAGGAGCTTGACTTCACAGAACTATGATAGATGCGGAAATATTGAAATCCCGAACATGAGATAACATTTCTAGACGTAATTTCCATTTTCGCAGTAGTGACTCAACAATTTTGATTTGCATATCCATTGATATCGGACAGAATAACATATTTATTATACTGCAGGTCCTAATTGATGGTAATATTTAAGGGTTTTTGTCTGGGATATGCAAACATCATGCATCCTTGTTATGCCCCCCTTCGAAGAAGCGGGGGTATATTGCTTTGCACATGTCGGTCGGTCGGTCGGTATGTCGGTCGGTATGTCGGTCCGTAGACCACATCTTGTCCGATCAATAACTAGACAACGCTTTGTGATACAGTCCTTATATTTGGTGTGGAGGTTGGTCATGACCAGTAGAAGACCCCTATTGATTTTGGGGTCAGTAGGTCAAAGGTCAAGGTCACAGTGGCCTTGACCACAAAAACCTTGTCCGATCAATAACTAGACAACGCTTTGTGATACAGTCCTCATATTTGGTGTGGAGGTTGGTCATGACCAGTAGAAGACCCCTATTGATTTTGGGGTCAGTAGGTCAAAGGTCAAGGTCACAGTGGCCTTGACCACAAAAACCTTGTCCGATCAATAACTAGACAACGCTTTGTGGTACAGTCCTCATATTTGGTGTGGAGGTTGGTCATGACCAGTAGAAGACCCCTATTGATTTTGGGGTCAGTAGGTCAAAGGTCAAGGTCACAGTGGCCTTGACCACAAAAACCTTGTCCGATCAATAACTAGACAACGCTTTGTGATACAGTCCTCATATTTGGTGTGGAGGTTGGTCATGACCAGTAGAAGACCCCTATTGATTTTGGGGTCAGTAGGTCAAAGGTCAAGGTCACAGTGGCCTTGACCACAAAAACCTTGTCCGATCAATAACTAGACAACGCTTTGTGATACAGTCCTCATATTTGGTGTGGAGGTTGGTCATGACCAGTAGAAGAACCCTATTGATTTTAGGATCAGTAGGTCAAAGGTCAAGGTCACAGTGGCCTTTGCATACAAAAACGTTGTCCGATCAATAACTAGACAACGCTTTGTGATACAGTCCTCATATTTGGTGTGGAGGTTGGTCATGACCAGTAGAAGAACCCTATTGATTTTAGGATCAGTAGGTCAAAGGTCAAGGTCACAGTGGCCTTTGCATACAAAAACGTTGTCCGATCAATAACTAGACAACGCTTTGTGATACAGACCTCATATTTGGTGTGGAGGTTGGTCATGACCAGTAGAAGACCCCTATTGATTTTGGGGTCAGTAGGTCAAAGGTCAAGGTCACAGTGGCCTTGACCACAAAAACCTTGTCCGATCAATAACTAGACAACGCTTTGTGATACAGTCCTCATATTTGGTGTGGAGGTTGGTCATGACCAGTAGAAGAACCCTATTGATTTTAGGATCAGTAGGTCAAAGGTCAAGGTCACAGTGGCCTTTGCATACAAAAACGTTGTCCGATCAATAACTAGACAACGCTTTGTGATACAGTCCTCATATTTGGTGTGGAGGTTGGTCATGACCAGTAGAAGAACCCTATTGATTTTAGGATCAGTAGGTCAAAGGTCAAGGTCACAGTGGCCTTTGCATACAAAAACGTTGTCCGATCAATAACTAGACAACGCTTTGTGATACAGACCTCATATTTGGTGTGGAAGTTGGTCGTGACCAGTAGAAGACCCCTATTGGTTTTGGGGTCAGTAGGTCAAAGGTCAAGGTCACGGTGGCCTTGACAACAAAAAACCTTGTTCGATCAATAACTAGACAACGTTTTTATGTTTATTTGTATAATAAAATAAAATACTTCTCAGTGTAAAGTTGTGATTATTTTTCCCCATGACAATTTCAAGTAAAGATATATATTAATGATCCATAACATTAATTTTAAACTATTTCAATATATGCCGTGTCATAAATAGGCACTGATTATCACTCACTTGTGTTTATTAAATGCTTTGGTTTCGTATGGATGGTCACTAAAGCCTGCACATTACCGGAATTGACATAACACTAGAGCTACTATATCTCCGCCAATAGCGAATATTTGATTTAAATTACAATAAAATCCTTTGTGTTAGACTAGGTTAATCTACATGCGCTTATGTTTGTCGAGGTAAATGTAATCCTCTCATTGGATGACCTGGTTATTGATATATAGGAGTTCCACCGTCTTGTAAATTGCTTTCATGACTGGTACCCTTCATTGCTAAAGCTTACAAAAGTCTCTAAATTTCCAAAAATTTAAATTCAATGCTAATAGATATCACTTGCACGTCAGGGGGGGCATTTGTGTTTGACAAACACCTCTTGTTTGTTATCAATAATTACCTTGGAAAACTGATGGCAAAAGGGGTTCCATATTCTATTTGTGAAATCCTGAACAGGAGTAGTCTAACAGTTTTATTCTGTTGTTTTTTTAAATTAAATTTCTGCATGGCCATGTTTTGCAATTTTAATATCAGAATGATGAAGTTTTAATTTGTTTTTCAAAAGTCATTGATATCAGATGTTACAAAAATATGGCAACTAACTTTTGCATTTCTGCTATTTTGATGATTCTTTTATTGCTCACTTAATTTAATGCAACTGATGCTTTGTTCAATTTCTCTTAAGGATTATATTCGGGCATTCGCTTTTTGTGCAAAATAATAAACCCACATGAATGAAGGAATTAAGTTACTCAATATTGATTTATGAATTTTGAAGACAAATTTTAAATGAAATTATAAATTTTGTCTTGAAAACCATTTTTGATTTTTTGAACTTCCAGCTGTATTGGTCTTCAATGTTGGGAATTTTAGGCGCCCACAACGGCTGATGTCACCTGTTTTTGCCAGAGTTGACTCGAATCAGCATGCACAGATTGTTTTCTGTTCAATCAATACATTGTTGCTAAAAATCTCTATAACCCTTTCCTCATTTAATTAAGGCTTTTTACGCATGTGCGACTGGTTGCATTGTGGTCAGAGATAACCTAACAAATCAAAAAGTGAACAGTTTAGATCCTGATCCGACGCCCTCGCAATTAAGGCGTATCTATGGAGGAAAGGGTAAAACAATTCATAGTCTGGCTCAAATTTAGAAAAATGCAATTTAATTATATCAGTTTAATGGGTAAAGGGTTAGCATTGTGTTCAATATTTCTTGAATGTTAATATGCTGCCTTGCTGTGACTTAGGTTGAGGTTTTGACTGTAAATTAACTTATCATCTGCTAAACTTATGTAATAGACACAGTTTTCTTTTAATTTGAGCTGGCCCATTAGTAACGACAATTAACAGAAGTTTATTAACTGAATATCAAACATTGAGGATCCGGATTAGGCTGTACTTTCATTATAACTATATCACTTCTCTAATGAATTTAAAAGTGACTGCATAAATGTTCAGGCTGATCTGGATCAGCACTGATTGCACATGTGATAAACACTACATCATTAAAGGTTAGGGTTAAGAGGTGGTTCCCTTTGATTCTCCAGTTGAGGAATCAGATTGCAACCTTGGCCCAAGATTATAAAACTGAGATCAGAGACCAGTCTCAAATCTCAAGCATCAAATTGCCTGCAATAGAAACTATTCTCCATTTCTGCCAATCAGATGCTTGGAGATTTGAGATTGGTCTCCTGAATTAGTTTTATAATCTTGGGCCTTTGTCTCCATTCTCAGTTTTATCATCTTTTGGCCAAGTCTGATTGTTGACAATGATATTCTTACACTTCATTTATTATAGTCTATGACGTGTCTATCTTTTATAGTTGCGATACCAGAAGTGTTTAGATGCACAGCATCGATACCTGGGAAAACAGAAAGAGAAAAAGACCAGGGTAAGTTCTAGAATGTCCAGAGTCTTCATGTTGAAACCAATGTTTATTCACTTAAACAGGCAGTAATTGTTTGTCTATTTTATAAATACTTGTAAATATGATAAGTGTTATGCAATTTGCATATATTTGGAATATTGCTTGATGAAATGTGGCATTTACCCATAATCTATTTCTGTGAAACCAAGATATTAATATGGCTGAAGAACTGAAAAAATAACTGAAATAATTTGTCTGAATAACAAACTTCATTCTGATGTGAACTGTATGGTTAGTAACTTGAGAGGATATTGCTATTTTCTGTTCTATCGGTAACAAATAAAAATTAAACCAGACCCTATAACTCAATAGTAATAAGGTCTGTGAAACGTGAAAAAAAATGAAATTACACATAGAATTAGATGCAGACAGATTTCATTAGAAACAAGTCGGATTAAATTTGTGGAAGAACTGTATTTGAATAGGGAATTTATTCACAGACTAACTTATATATATACTACTTTTAAAGCTCAGAATGTTATCAGAAGAAAATGAATGAAAAGTTGGTTGTGGGAACACTGTATGAAGATGAATTTTGTTTGCCCTTTTTTAACTCTTTACTTAACAGACAAGCCTTTATTACATTATGTTATTTATGCTATCTGCACTATTCATTAATTGGTCAGAAAAAACCTTATGAATCAAAAAGGGAACAGTGTAGATTTAGATTAAACAGCTCTGATGTGCCAGCTGATCTGGATCAAAATAGTAGAACATGTAGAGATATATCATTTAAAATGCATATATATAGAGTAAAGGGTTAACTTTCAGTGGCCTGTAGGGCGACAAAAATCTGAAATGCCTCTCTTTCTACCACCTTTTTACATGGTTGTTGTATTTATGTTGTTACATGTTGTGAATTATTTATTTGTTCAATAATTTTGCACCAGGAAATGTTCCAAAGTTATTAAAAGCTGTATATTTTTCAACAAAAAAAGATCTTTGGTTAGCAACAGATATCTCTCTTGTTTTCTCCCACTTCTAACTTGTCAGCTATTATGTGTATATGTGATACACAAAGACAAAATAGGGCTGGTTGATTTTTTGGTGATAAGTTTTGATCCTGATTGAATTGCTGACTTAAATTAGGGCCTGAAGGATCCAAACTATTTTGTAGGTGTCATAAGAATGCTTTTCATACAGAATGGTAAACAGTGTAGAACTGAATATGCTTCAATGGCAGATCTTGATCTACACTGGTTGCATAGAACGTTAGCCCCAATTTCTCATGGTGGTCAGATATACTCAATGTCTTCCCTTAGCCTTTCAAAAAAAATGATTTACTTCACTTAAGTTGCTCAAAAAAATTAAATTTTAACAGAACAATTCTTTATTATTATTTCATATTCTTGTAATTTTTAAGAGGCAAAATAAAAACCTGTTTAGCCATTTTCTTATACATGTATATCCATTTTTTCACATTAAAAGGAACACTTTGTTTAATTGTTTTTGAAGTACTTTGGAAGATTATATATTTTATAGTACTTATTTGACTTCTTCAGTTTTCTTGTTGTTGAATGTTGTGATTTTATTTTGCTTTTATTAGTTGGACGATGAAACCACCCCAACTGAGCATAAATCTTTAAGAGAAAGTCTTATCACAGTACAGACAGAGGTGAAACAGGGTGTTCAGAAAGTTGGCAACACAGTGAAACCAGTATTAAATACTGTACAAAGTGGTGTCAAAAGTGGCGTCCACTCTGTCAGTGCCGGACTTAAAACAGGTGTTCATGGAGTCCAGTCAGGTGTAAAGGCAGGAGTACAGAGTGTGTCAAACATGTGGACTGCTTTTAGGAATCGGAGAGCTGAGCTTTCTGAGCAACAAAATCAACAGCAACAACAACAACAACAATCATAGCAGCATAGTCTTTCCTTAGTTATCCATTGTGAAGTTGTTGTTGTGAAGTACTAGGTATTGTTTTGTTACACCTGTTTGAAATCTTTATCTGGGGTAGATTGGAAACCAGTCTCAAATCTCAAGCATCTGATTGGCTGAAATTGCGACTGGTCGCCATTTCATCCAATCAGATGCTTGAGATTTGAGACTGGTTGCCATGCTCAGTTTTAATCTTTTGCTCCTTGTATACAACTTTTATCACATAAGTGACCAGTGTAGATCCAGAACAACCACAAACTTTTGTCATCAGATCATGATCTATACTGTTCGCTTTAAGATGCGGTGGCTGATCTGTATCTGTAATAAATGGCATATACATGTACAGTGAAACCTCTCTATTACGGACTATTACGGGACTGAGGGAAAGTGTCCTTAATAGCGGGTTGTCCTTAATTGTGGGTCTGAATCAAAAAGAAGAGAACATGACTGTTCTTTAAAAAATTATCCGTAATACCGGGATGCCTGTAATATCAAGTGCCCGTAATGAGGGGTTTTACTGTACTGCAATTGTGCAGTGAGATCAGGATCTACACTGGTCCCTTTAAGCTTTATAATTTTTTTGATAGTTTCTGACCAAGAAAAAACAACAATATTATTCTACTCAGGAATGTAAGCGATTTTCATGGAGTAAGTTAAATTTGGGATACTTAGATATTTTAGGCTTTTGAGTTTTCATTTGTTTGGTGGAGTACAGCTTGTTGTACAATTGTTTTTCATAAGTGTTTAAGATTTTAATTTGTAAATTGATTTTTGCCAAGCACATGTTATTGTTGAGTTTTTCATTTAGATATTGTGTGCTCTTTGAATCATTTGATAGTTGTCTGCACTTGGTTCCTGTTTTGTTTTTAAATCTCAATGCTAAACCTGTTGTGTATAAACATTGCTGTATCGTGTTTCTCTTTTTCTAGGGTGTACGGGCAGGTTTAAAGAACATGATAACCACATTGAAATCTCCAACAATCATCCAGAAAATCTTCACAGATCGTGTGTGCACCAGTGATCAAGAAGATTAAATGGTCAAGGTCAAGACAGTGTTGAATGGTCATGTGACTTCCTGTTCTTAAAGCTGGAGGCTGGATTGATAGTTTTTGACAGCAAGTGTGGTGAAATATGATGAGTGATAAACTACAAATTCCAGTACATGTTCTTACATTCATGTATGCTTGAATCCATCCAGTATGTCATACAAAAGAATGTTGTTTAGAAAAAAAAAGTAAAGAGTTGATGTTGTAACTTACGCTTTTTATGCAAGGAATCGTGGCTTTGACTTTGTATTCACACAGGGTATCAGCTCCTCGGATTTCATTGCCAATGCTTTGTGTTAACAACAGATATACACAGTTATTGCTGCACATAAAAACAGGCGTAAAGATGCAATTCTTCTTTCAGTTTACTGTTTACCTGAAAATTGTACATACTGTTTTGTTTTGCCTTCTATGAATGTTAAGTATAGCTAGATGAAGGTTGTTTTATGGATATGTTTTTGTTACCATTGTATTTGGCTGTGATTTTTAAAGATTTAAAGCAATTTTTGAAGATGATGTTTGTAGATATATACCGGGTAATCAATATTTGCTTGTAGAATTTTTATCAAAACCACTGTTGGAAGATAGTGTACTGATAAATGTTAAATTAACATATAAGAAATACAGAAAAAACCAGTAGAGATATTACATAAACCATTTCTGTATTTTAAATGCAAAATAAGATATGCTTGTCAAAAAAGTTTTTGTATGTTGTTAGGGTTTTTTTTTAAATCACACAAATGCTACAATTAAAGTAACTACAATATAGGAAAATCTTAAACATTAAACAATAGGGATAGAGGTTTAAATACCCTGCTTATTTTCTTAAATATTTTTGATGATTTTATACTTTTACCACATTAATTATTTCTATTTCATACATTAAAGGGATTGGTTCAAACTTCTCAATGTTATGTAAGCTAATGAGTCTGCTTATTTAGAGGAAATACAGGACTGAAGGTTATAAAGCTAACATTGAAAACCAGTCTCAAATCTCAAGTATCTGATTGGCTGTAATGGCGGCCAGTCGCCATTTCAGCCAATCAAATGCTTGAAATTTGAGACTGGTTTCTATGCTCAATTTTATAACCTTGGGCACAAAACAATTTGAAATATTTTGTATTATGACAGTGTTACTCTACTGTTTTGCCTACCTGTTTTGTTCAGAAACACAAGTAGGAAACTTTTGTTTTGTTAAAATTGTCTTTCCTTTACAAACATTCCTAAGTCTGTAAATAATCATTGAGAACATGTACAGTGTAGTTGTGATAACTTGAAATTGAAGTTGGCCATCAGTCCTATCTTTCACAATGAATATTCAACTGTAAACATGATATTATTATTCTAAATGTGATAACTCAGAAAAAGCATTAACTTGAACTTATTACATTGTATTAAGTCCCTTATATGTTATATCACCACATCTTGAATGTGAAAGCCTTCAAGTATTTAGACAGTTTTACACACTTACTATTCAATAACTCGAAGTACAGTATGCAATAAATCAAAGTAATTTGTTGCTCTCATTGGTTCTTGAGTTATGGCCACTGCACTGTATTTAAAAATAAAAGGATTTAAAAGAAACAAATATCATTAAAAGAGACTGAATCAAGTCAATTTATACGATAGTTAGTTTTAATAAAACATTTTATTTATAGAATGGTTGTAAAATTGAGACTAGAGCTATTTTGATTGCGGAATAGTTTTGCTGGTAATTTTTGGTTTCTATTTAAGAAGTATTACTAAAACTCATGTTCACTTAGGCAAAAAAAAGTGTTTATGTTATATGTATTAGTTGATCTTTGAGGAGTCTAAGCTCATTACTCTGTGAGATTATAGAGATATATCAGTTTGACAGAGCTCTCCAATTTAAATTAACAAACACATGTCCTTAAGTAAATTTCACATAATTGATGGCTTGGTACAAACTACTGTATCCCATTAAACCTTTCCTTCATAATTACGCAATTTTACGCATGTGTGACCAGTGTAGATCAAGATCAGCTGGCACATCCATGCCGTCTGATTAGGATCTGCACTGGTCGCATTTTGGTCAGAAATAACCCTACGAATCAAAAAGAGAACAGTTTAGATCCTGATCAGACGGCATGGATGTGCCGGCTGATCTGGATCTAAACTGTTCACCCATGCAATAAAGGTGTATCAACGGGGGAAAGGGTTAAGCAGTTACTACATGGGATATGCCTTTAATCAGGTGCAACAATTGTAGATACAGATCAGCTTGAACATCCCTGCAGTCTGATCTTGATATCCACTGTTTGATCCATGGTTCAGATATATTGTAACAAATCTAAAATCGAAAATGGGCCAGCACATCTGTGCAGTTAGATCAGGCTCTACACTGTTTGCACACAATAAGCCATGTCCATGGAGTAAATGTAGTTTTTACCAGTGCCCAAGGTTGTAAAACTGAGCATGGAAACCAGTCTCAAATCTCAAGCATCTGATTGGCTGAAATGGCGACCAGTCGCCATTTCAGCCAATCAGATGCTTGAGATTTGAGACTGGTTTCCAAACTCGGGTTTATAACCTTCAGCCCAGACAGATTAGTTGTCTGGTGAGCTGTCTATGAGGTCATCTTTGTCACAATTCATTTGTTAACTATATCACATCTTATGCTAAAGTTGTGCTTATATGTATTATTGTGTCACAAGGGGCATTTACAATTGTCGGTGTAGCATTTTATACATTTTTATGAACACATTTTCCCTATGCCAGTAACAAATTGTGCAATGTTCAACAAAACTTGGTTGTGAAAACGTTTGTGTCAGAATGTGTGTATTTTAAATGTCTTATTTTTTTCTTTTGTTCAAAAACTGGCTGCAAGATTATGAAACTGAGAATGGAAACCAGTTTCAAATCTTGAGGATCTGATTGGCTGAAATGGCGACTTCAAAATTACTGAAAACACAATCTATTCAAATATTTACATTTACTCCATGGGATGTTTGTTATCCCACAGCAAATAGTGTAGATCCATATAAGCTGGCACATCAGTGCCATCCGATCAGGATCTGCACTGGTCATATTTTGGTCAGAAATAACCTAACAAATCAAAAAGCGAACAGTGAAGATCCTGTTCAGACGGCACAGATGTGCCGGCTGATCTGGATCTAAATTGTTAACCCACGAAATAAAGGTTTATCTGTTGAGGAAAGGAATATATGAAGTAAAGGGTTAACCTGATTCCTCTGTACAGTGACTGCTGGTTCTATTGTCATATTGTGGGCATTGAATTTTTCTGTTTGTAAAATGTTAATGTATATTTCTTAGAAACCAAAACATTTATTTTACTCTGTACAAGCCTTTTTAACCACAAATATCTGTTATGTGTTAAAGTTAGGTTGTAGATGTTTACTTTTCATAGAACTTACTTTGGCACTATTTTGATGAATTTATCACTTGTTGAAACCAAATGTTTTATTATTTTTATAAACTGCTCCCAATTTTATCTCCCAAATATTTATGTTATACTTATGTTATACATATTATTTATGAAATTAACTGTGCCAAATATGTCATGTATGTTGAAATATCTTGCCTGTTATGGTATGTATGTAGCTTTAATGTTATACAATAGTATACAATAGTTTAGCTCTTTAGTCCAGGGCCCAAGATCATAAAACTAAGATTTGAGATCAGTCTCAAATCTCAAGGATTGGCTGAAATGGCGACCAGTCGCCATTTCAGCCAAACAGATGCTTGAGATTTGAGACTGATCTCCAGATTTAGTTTTATGATCTTGGGCACAGGGCTTATGACTGTTATCCCATGGGATAACACATCTGTGCAATCCAGTCTGGATTAACACTGGTCACTTCTTGTTTAGAAGTAAGCTAATAAATCTCAAAGCAAACAGTGTAGATCCTGATCAGACAGCACAGTTTTGATCTGGATCTATACTTCAACTTCAGTTGTAATAAATATTATATCCTTGGAGTAAATGGGTTAAAGTTTGTTAGGAGAAATATCTGGATATTGTTTAACATTTTCCGAGACTGATTATTTACACTCATTTTGTGAATGTTTCACAAATACATGAATGATTTTTGTCAGAATCTTGCTTGATAAAATGATACTGCAGTACTAATTCTCCATTTGCCAGAGTGCAGCACATGCAAATTTAGCTTCAGTGTATACAACTATTTTTGAGTGTAGGCAAGTTCTTAACTTAATAGTGATTTTCCACCCCACCATGAATGAGATTCTTCCACAATTTCTCCACAATCAACATTATGAACTAATACCGGTCATTTAGCTTAACTTTAACTAAACTATACATCTTGTACATTTATAAAATATTATATAAAGATGTATGCTATTTCGAAAATTGAAGATCTTGTTGTTTTTTTTAATTCAGGCCATGTAAACCAGTGATTTAAGCCAGTTATTATGTTTAGTGTCACACTGTATGTGTCAGATTTCTGGTGATCAGTAATCACTGTTGTCACCAGTACCTTTGACAGCAACACCCAGAAGATTGGTTTTCTTGTGACACCTCGGTTGAAGGTAATAAAATTGAGCATGGAAACCAGTCTCAAATCTCAAACTGCCATTTCAGCCAATCAGATCCTTGAGATTTGAGACTGGTTTCCATGCTCAGTTTTATAACCTTTGGCACTGTATCATGAGCTGTGTCTCAAGAAAATTGATTTAAGTAGGTGGCATTAATTCAAATAAATCAAAATTCCACATGGTTCCAATCTAGTCCATTTAATATACAATACTTTTTAAATAACATTAAAAAGACAGGACCTATTATGGGAACACCTGGTGATAAACAGTCTGCTCTTGAATTTGGAAAGCCTTTATCCTATCTTCACTGAACTTGTTCAGACTGTCGATGTGCATATTGTCTCCGCAAGATTGCTCCAGTCACTACAGTTATGAACTTTGAATTGTTGATTGCTGAATTTTTTACAAAATAAACACTGCTTTGTAACTTGGACAACATTTTCCCATTCGTCATTTTGGTTAGAATGTTTAAGGGCATTATAAAATCTTTATTCTTAAAACTAGCCAGCTCGCAACAATTAATTGAAATTATTTCATAAAAAAATAACGTCTGCTTACTTTACTTATATTGGTCACAAAGTCATGGGCATAAGATTTTGGTTAAGTTGTAAGCAGCCAGATTGCTTCAGTCACTGTTAGTTATGACCTTTAATTGCTTAACCCTTCTCTCCATAGACACACCTTTATTGTGTGGGCAAACAGTGTAGATCCAGGTCAACCAGCACATCCGTGCCATCTGATCAGGATCTGCATTGTTCGCTTTTTGGTTCCTTAGGTTATTTCTGACCAAAATGCAACCAGTGCAAATCCTGATCAGATGGTAGAGATGTGCCGGCTGATCTGGATTTACACTGGTGGCACATGCGTAAAAATGCATATATATGGAGGAAATGGTTATACTTCATTAGTGCAGCAATTTCCACACACCCATTGGTGTATATTTGTGACTGTTTGGCACTCTTGTTCCTCCTCTTCAACTCAGTGTCACTGAAACTGCAAAATCAGCCTTTTTGTGGTTTGTATTTTGGGAAAACAATTCAAGAAAGAAACTAAATCAGTTTTCATGCCTGTGGATAGAGATGGACTTGTACTGGAAGAACGTGTATTTTTGTAGCACATTTGTGATACTGCATTACAAATAGGGTTAGATAGGTGAGAGAGATGTAATTTTTAGGAGTAAGTTAACCCTTTCCTCCATAGATACACCTTAATTGTGAGGGCAAACAGTTTAGATCCAGATCAGCTGGCACATCCATGCCGTCTGATTAGGATCTAAACTGTTTGCCTTTTGATTTGTTAGATTATCTATGACCAAAATGCAACCAGTGCAGATCTTGATCAGATGGCACGGATGTGGAAAAAGGCGTATAATTATATGGAGGAAAGGGCTAACCCTCTATTTCCCCGTCAGTTTTTCATAAATACATGAAACAGCTTTTGACATCGATTTATGATTTGCTAGTACTAGTAATTAAGATGATAGAAATCATGTCTATTGAACATTGAAGATTGAGATCTAGCATTAAGGCTTCTGGGTTTTTATTTACTTTGGTGCAACCTAATAGTCTAAGATTATTTGAGCAGTGTCACAAAAATAATCTTCTTGGTGTTATGTCATTGCATTTTATTTTAAAGATCTGTAACATATTTTCTTCCGTATTTAAGAAAATGTATGTTGTGGTGTGCCATTAACTTTTTTATTGTTTATTCACATTAACTATTTGTTAATGTAAAGTTGTGCAGTTTTTTTTCAGCCCAGAGAAGCTTTCTTACAAAGTAAGATGACTGTGTGTCAAAGTTCCAGTGCCAAAGATTATAAAACTGAGAATGGAAACCAGTCTCAAATCTCAAGGATCTGATTGATGTATGAGATTAGAGACTGGTTTCTAATCGCAGTTGTATATTCTTCAGCCCAGAGGTCTTGTGCATTGTAATCATTTTTTTCAGAGAATGTTATCAAATAAAAGAAAGCTATAAGCAAACACTTGTTTGTCTTCCTTGGGTTAATTAGCAGAGACTTTTATCACTCCCAGGGCCCAAGATGATAATACTGAAGTTGGAGACAAGTTTCAAATCTCAAGCATCTGATTGGCTGAAATGGTGACAAGTTGCCATTTCAGCCAATCAGATGTTTGAGATTTGAGTCTGGTCTCCAGTTTTATTTCTTTGATCTTGGGCCCAGGCATCCAGCATCAACGGCTATTCCTGAAGGGTTATATTGTGACAGGATTTATATGGCCCCGTCATTAGGTTCAAGCAACAACCCCTAGTGATAGAGCTTCCTTGCAGAGATCAGTGTTTACAGTAACTTGTAAAACTTAACGATTTGTTATATTAATGAACAGCTGCGATTGGATGATATTGAGAACGGTCTCAAAATTTGGAACTTAAGTTCGAACCCAGTTTTTTTTTCCATTTAATGAATTGTGCATGGCCTTACTTTGGGGGTGGGTTTATGATGTAGAGAGGCCTTACTTTGGGGTTGGGTTTATGATGTAGATCATAGATTCTTACCAACATATCAAGTGCTTCTATTTTCTAGTTTTTGTTAATAGCATCTCCCACTGTACTGTATTGTTGATCAGTGCTTGCCATTTAGACCAACTACTGGTCTGTTGAACTAGTTTTCAATCGTTTATTATTTATACCATAAAAAATCATAATAAAATTTTCAATGAAACCATTTTATATTTTATACTTGCCTGCATTAAAGTGGGGATATAAATATACATGTATAATTATATAGACTCTTAAGATTAAACGTTGGATAATTGGTGAACAATATGTTTCATGCCTGGAGTTTGTACTTAAGCCAGCCAACCCAACTGATCAGGCACTATTAAAGTGTAAATGAATTTTTTGACAACAAAAGGTAGCTTGTGTAGAAGTGTAAGTGGCAAAGTTCACATAATTACATTATTAACAGTATGAATTTTGATGGCTCGTCATGTTTGCATGTACAGCGCTCTTGGCCAGGTGAAGCCACCATATCTGGGCCCAAGATTATAAAACTGAGAATGGAAACCAGTCTCAAATCTCAAGCATCTGATTAGCTGAAATGGCGACTTGTCTCAAATCTCAGTTTTATAATCTTCAGCCCAGGTGTCTAGATTAATGCCCCTATATGTCTGAAGGTTTGTTCTTTGCTTTCCTGTCTCATACAAATTTTAAGGATAATAAGTAACAAGCAACAGGAAATTGTCACAAAACCAGGTTTTCATTTTGCAGACTGATTAAAGACAGTAGATATACATACTGTGAAAAAGAAACAAAGTTTTATTATAACAGAGTATTCTCCCTTTTATATATACTTAATTAAGGAGACACAAAATTGCTAACAAACGGATGGACGGACAATCATAAAATTAAACATTGACATGAGGGCCAATTCACCCTAAATCGCTCACCTGATTCTAAGATACATGAAATGAAAGGTAGAACAGAACACATTGAAGTACAGTACAGTACAAATATTCCAAGTTCGGAGTCAATAAGCCAAAGCAAACTCAAGTTATGAAACTGAAGCTGAATATTTCTATTTTTAGCAACAGTGACCCTGACCTTGATCACAGAGACCTGGGTAGCAACCCCAAGCTGCCTCTTGATATAAGCTTCCCATACACCAAGTGTGGAGTCAATAGGCCAAAGCAAACTAGAGTAATTTAGTGGAAACTAATTTCTATTTTTAGCAACAGTGACATTGACCTTGATCAAGGACACCTGGGTAGCAATCCAAGGCTTCCTCTTGATATAAACTACTTATCCACCAAGTTTGGAGTCAATTGGCCAAACCAAACAAGTAATTAAGAAGAAACTGAATTTCTATTTTTAGCAATAGTGACCTTGACCTTGATCACAGACACGTGGGTAGCAATACCTAGCTGCCTCATGATATAAGCTACCCATACACCAAGTGTGGAGTCAATTGGCCAAACAAAACTTGAGTAATTTAGTGGAAACTGAATTTCTATTTTTAGCAACAGTGACCTTGACCTTGAATACAGACACCTGGGTAGCAATCCCAAGCTGACTCTTGATATAAGCAACCGATACACTAAGTTTGGAGTCAATAGGCCAAAGCAAACTAAAGTTATTAAGCAAAAACTGAATTTCTATTTTTAGCAACAGTGACCTTGATCTTCATCAGACATGTGGGTAGCAATCCCAAGCTGCCTCTTGATATAAGCTACCCATATACACTGCGGACTCTTTATAGCGTGGTTCGTTTAGATCCTCGCTCCATTATAACGCGGTCGTCCCATGGATCCCCTATTTTTTTTCTAAGTCCATTTTTTACCATGAAACGGCAAAAAAATCGAAACAGGAAGTCATTTTTGATTGTAAAACGGCAAATAAATCGAAACCTGAAGTCACAATTGTAACTTAAGTGTGTGTACATAAGTGACGCACACATTTTATCCCTAAAACAACCGTGTTTTAACACCTTTCCCAGTGACAGATATCAGCCAAGTTTGTACCAAGTTTGCAGTCAATACGCCAAAGCAAACTCAAGTTATTAAGTGGAAACTGAATTTCTATTTTAAGCAACAATGACCTAGACCTTGATCACAGACACGTGGGTAGCAATACCTAGCTGCCTCTTGATATAAGCTACCCATACACAAAGTGTGGAGTCAATTGGCCAAACAAAACTTGAGTAATTTAGTGGAAACTGAATTTCTTTTTTTAGCAACAGTGACCTTGACCTCGATCACTGACACCTGGGTAGCAATCCCAAGATGCATCTTGATATAAGCTACCCATACATTAAGTTTGGAGTCAATAAGCCAAAGCAAACCCAAGAAATTAAGTGGAAACTGAATTTCTATTTTAAGCAACAGTGACCTTGACCTTGATCACAGACACTTGGGTAGCAATCCCAAGCTGCCTTTTGATATAAAAAAGTAATATATGCATATCAGGAATCGCCACATACACCAAGCTACTCATACGCCAAGTTTGGAGTCAATAGGCCAAAGCAAACTAAAGTTATTAAGCAGAAACTGAATTTCTATTTTTAGTTTGGAGTCAATAGGACAAAGCAAACCCAAGAAATTAAGTGAAAACTGAATTTCTATTTTTAGCAAAAGTGACCTTGACCTTGATCACAGACACTTGGGTAGCAATCCCAAGCTGCCTTTTGATATAAAAAAAGTAATATATGCATATCAGGAATTGCCACATGCACCAAGCTACTCATACACCGTTGGGAGTCAACAGGCCAAAGCAAACTAAAGTTATGAAGCAGAAACTGAATTTCTTTTTTTAGCAACAGTGACCTTGACCTTGATCACTGACACCTGGGTAGCAAACACAAGCTGCCTTTTGATTTAAGCTACCCATACACCAAGTTTGAAGTCAATGGGCAAAAGAAAACTCAAGAAATTGAGCAGAGACTGAATTTCTATTTTTAGCAGCAGTGACCTTGTCCTTGACCCTGTGGTCAAACCCAGACAATATGCGCCAGGGCACTTCATGACAATACTTCTGTGAAAGTTTAGTTGAAATCCGTTTAGAAATGAAGGAGTTGCTCACACAAGAAATTGTTTATCGCCCATCTGCCCGCCTTCCCGCTGACATACCCCAATCTTATAACCAGGATTTTTCCTTTGGAAAACCTGGTAAAAACTACATTACTTAAAAACAGTTCACTTTTGTGAAAACACATGGTTACATTAATTAGATTTTCTTAATTGTCTATAAAATATGAACTTGACTTATTGATGTGCCTATTATCCCATGTGAGACATAGAAGTCTGATTAGGATCTTCACTGTTTGTTTCTTTGTAAGAAGTAACTGTATGGAAGTCAAATCAACCAGTGTAGTACCTATATGACTGCACTGATGTACATGCAGATCTGGATCTACACTTGTCACCTGTGGGATATCAAATATATCTTGTGGAGTACAGGTCCCAAGGTTATAAAACTAAGATTTGAAACCAGTCTCAAATCTCAAGCATCTGTTTGGCTGAAATGGCGGCTGGTAGCCATTTCAGCCAATCAGATGCTTGAGATTTGAGCTTGGTTTCCATGCTCAGTTTTATAACCTTAGGCACATGGTTAATATTTTTATTGAAAGATAATAAATATTTAGGCCTAATAAAAGATAGGAACGTTAGACAGCTCCTCAAAATAGAACAGAATAATTAGATTAACTTGTTAACACAACAACAGTTATAGTTTATCTGTAATTGTTTAATATGGTATATATTAACATATTTTTTACAAATAATTTTCTGATTATACATATATGTTATAAATACAAAGTATTTAAAACTTAAACTTTCAGGGATAAATCAGTTATGCAGGAAACTAGATGGGTGTTCAGTTGAACACTTGTGTCCCCCACGGGTACAATGTCTAAAGAAAAATGCAAGTACAAAAGGGGACATAACTCCATCTTGACCAAAACAACTTGTCATCATCACGAGTGTGTTGTCTTGAGCAATATAATTAGAAAGTTTCATGAAGAAATATTGAGAAATCGCAAAGTTATGGCCAACGTTATGTTATCATGTAAAAATTCAAGTACAAAAAGGGACGTAACTATCAAATGCGACGTTGACCTTAAGAATTCAGCATCATCATGAGCGTGTTGTCATAAGCAATATAATTTGGAAGTTTCATTAAGAGATATTGAGATATGGCAAAGTTATTGCCAACATTAAGATTTTGTGTTAAAATCCAAGTTTAAAAAGGGGCCTAACTCCATCAAATGTGACCTTTACCTAAAGAATTTGGCATCATCGTGAGCGTGTTGTCATAAGCAATATAATTTAAAAGTTTCATGAAGAAATATTGAGAAATGGCAAAGTTATAGCCAACGTTAAGTTTTCGTGTCAAAATTTAAGTACGAAAAGGGGCCTAACTCCATCAAATGTGACCTTGACCTAAAGAATATGGCATCATCATAGGCGTGTTGTCATAAGCAATATAATTTGAAAGTTTCATGAAGAAATATTAAGAACGGCAAAGTTATAGCCAACGTTAAAGGGGCAACAGGACTATATAAACCTCAAGATGGCGCTGGGGCAGGCTTTTCTATAATTTTATGCATGTTACACATCAAGGAGCCCATTTTTCAAAATTTGAAAAAAACTACAGAACAAATTATTTTGAAAATTTTCACAAATGTACATTGTAAGCCTTTTAAACATTTCATCTAAAAATTTAAGTGAAATAATTATTATAAAGGTGACTCTTAGAAAAAATTTAATCCTGTCAGATAGAAAATTTTGAATTTGAATTTCCCAGGAGGTGTGTCTAACTGATAAAACACGTGCTTATGTTTTCATTTACCAGCAAGAAAGCATTTACTATAAGACTGAAGCTTAATCTAACAGGAAATAAAGAAAGTTTGGCTTTTTATCATCTGTGCTCTATGTTGCCTAAATTACCGGTATTTCATTTGCATCAGAAACTGCCATTTATAATAATGTTTCCTTTCAATATTATAAATAAATCAACACATAATAGTTTTCTATAAAGAATCTACAAAAGTTTAAAAGTTTCCCTCCTTTTTCAAAGATAGACCTGGTATCAGTAAACCATACCTGCCATATTTCTGGAAAGCATTCCAGGGGATTTGGTTCAAAATTCCAGGGGATTCCGATATAATTCCAGGGGATTTTATAACACGGCTAATCAAGCGGAATTTACTAGAAACTAAACTAAGATGCAATATTAAATATAATTATTTATTCTCATTTATTTAAACAATATTTTTATTATGTTTTTTTGTAACAGGGTGTTGGCACATAATAAAAATATAAAACAAACACTATATGAACAGTCTGACAAACTCTGATGTGCATAGCACAGACTAACATCAGTTAGAACAATTATTTAAGTTAACTGACATGGACTTGGATGTTATTAACTTGCTGCAGATGCTGAGTTCGAACGCTCAACATATGGTCTCTGCAGTCAAACCAGACCAGGAGTCAGTCAGGATCTTTCTTAGTATGCTAAGGGGGTTTGTTTGGGAAAGTCTTTGTGTATTTACATCATAATTTCTATTTTCTGTTCAAAATCCCCATGAAAATTAAATATTGCTGCCCAAAAATTGTGTTCGAGCAACACTACTGAAGACCATCTGGATCCGTCCCTGAATATATCAAATGTTGCAGCTTGGCTATTATATTTTTATTCCATAATTCAAGAATCGGCTTGACTGGTTATTTCTTCCTACTTTGTAATTAAAAAAGAATATTTGCAAACGTGCCAAAACGTTAATTGTTGGTCGAATGACGAATAACTTTTATCCGAAAGTGTCCCATTATCCGGATACACACATATTTTGGACATAATAAAAAACGTCAATCCTTAAACAAGTCCGCTAATTGTACATAAAACAGACGGTATACTTGTGATTTCACAATTGCCTATGCAAACAATCAATTATCCAATAAACAATCCTGTTAAGTGTCAATTCTCACTAAATAATCCTCTCGATGACACTAATTAGAAGAATTCGGAACGTTTTGACACAACCGTTAGGAGTCCCAGATACGTAACGGTGTATTCGGCATTTAGACAAATGTCTGTTAAGAGCCACAAAATGCTTTTTTATACCGTTTTTCTAAACCTTTTTTAATTCCGGGGGATTTTCGTACCCCGCCGGGGGGACAGAGGATGGCTCTAAACTCCGGGGGATTTTTCCCCCCGGCAGGGGATATGGCAAGTATGGTAAACAAACCAGATTTCTGCTACTTCAAAGGTTACAACAGGATCACAAATTAATTTTGTGACATTATCTTTTTATGTTGTGATAATAGAAACATTCCTGGCTAAAGTTATGAATGAAATATTTAGCAGACTGCTTGTCTTTTACAACAAATAGGAAAATATGAATTTTAATTAAAGAACATAAAAAACAAAAAAGAGAGGAATTAGTCCAAGATATAAAGAAATTCAAAGGAACCATGAAAGGAAAAATAGAAGTTCATAATCAGTGCAAAGGGAGTCTTCATTCTGTCATCTGCAGTAATTAATTATAACTGGCAGATAGCTTGTATGTAAAGCCACACCCCAAAATACTTGCTGCCGAGGCAGCAAATGTTGCCCCTTTAAGTTTTCGTGACCGACGGACAGACGGACATAGCAATCCCTATGTATCGCCATTTCTTCGAAAGGGCGACACAATAACATTACAACATAATTTAATGATGTCACTTTCCAAATAACTCATAATTCATTTGGTTACTTAGTCATTTAAATGAAATACACAACAGCAGAATATTATTTTAATTATCAAAAATCAACTTAAGATTAACAACAACATAATGATTTTGCAGCAGTATATGACTAGATAAAAGCACAAAACATAACTAATTATGTTAATTTACTGAGATAGTAATTACGGTTACAATACTGATTTAAAAACTTAAAACAAACCTACAACATGACATTTGCTTCTCAATTAAAAAATCATCAGAAAAATAAATAAAACAAAATGCTGCAATGCAATAAAACCAGGTTTTCTTAAATTTTAAGTGGAAACTGGGCACAGCTATGACAAAATGCAGTCAAGAGTTTCTAAATTCAACCTTATACATGTATTTGCTATTGTGATGTAACAAATTAAGTTTCAAAGCTCTACCTTGAATGGTTCCTGAGAAAATGTGAACTTTAACAATAATGTTAATGAAATGTTGATGCCCACTAATGATGTCCACTTCAACCTAATAATAACCAGGGTTTTTTAGGAGAAAACCTGGTTCAAAATGCGGTAGGACTAACTACATGTTTAGTGAGTATATGACTGACAACACAATGTTTCTAATACAATTAGGTCTGATCTAAATCCTGAAAAGAAGACAAGGATGTTAACAACATGGATAGCCACTAAATGAAAATTGAAGGATTGACTTATAAGGTGACAAAGTATTAAGTTTAAGCAAAGGAAGGGTCAGTAATTACCAAGCAAATAAATGGCCACATTATAATTAAATAGGTGACTAACAAATATTCATGTTTTTTATCACTGTTTCAATCAGTCAATCAAACTGAACATATCTTTATGACAAATCCTTTCTATTATCAAGGTTTTCATGTTTGCTTCTTTTAACTGAAAATTTTACCACCAGAATTTAAAAATATGTTTTTTTTGTATTTGAAATTGGGAAATAATTTTGCCCTAAACTGACTAAAATAGTAAAACTGAATATCAGCTTTACTCTAATTTACTTCTGCAGGAACAGCTTTACTCTAATTTACTTCTGCAGGAAACTAATGATCAAACAGCCCAGTCTTCAAGGATTTAGCACCCATCACCAACATTCTGTTATTTCTATCTATTCCAATCTTACAACAATATTTTAAATATCAGTCTTGTTTCCGATTAACTCTTAAAATGTAAATTTACAGCAATTTTTAAATGCACTGAAAGTTACAGCACCTTTCACTGAGTTTTTGTCCAAAAGCCATGCTCCTAACACTGGCTTTACCTCCTACTTTGTACAGAAGAAAAATGCTTTTGTACCAATCACATTTATAGACGTATTCCCCTGAATTTTGAAGTTGGCTTGTGTAACAGCTTTTTCTATTTCTTCGGCACCCCAACATGCTCCGTAACCAATGTGCGGCTCTTCCGTCATACTGGATGGTAGACATATAAACTGACTGCAAGTGTAATACATTGCAGCACCTTTATCTCCAGCGTTATCGACAGGGTTGCTGTGGAAACCTATTTCGATTAAGCTGAGAAAACCATCATCTTTAAGGACACTGCGAATAATTTCTAACGCTTTGAATGGATTTGGCAAATCATGAAGGACATCATAAACAAACACCATATCAAAGGAGCCATTCCATTTACTTTCCAAATCATGTAAATCACCATTTATAAATGTGATGTTTTCCAATCCTTTCTTTTCCTTAGTTGCGTTGGCAATTTCAATAGCTCTGGCTGATATGTCCACGCCAACAAATATAGAATTTGGAAACCGCTGGGCAAGAACATTAGCATAATTCCCAGAACCGCAACCAAAATCTAACACTTTTATTCCGGACTCTGGAAGAAAGAATAATAACATTTGCATGACTTCAGGAATATGCAAATTCTTTGTCTGAAAATTCATCACAATTCATGGTGCAATCAGGAAAATTACAGAAGTGTTACAAAATAAGTGCCTTTGTAAATACATGTAGCTTGATGTTTAATTTCAAAATCAATCACAGACAATTACTGGAGATATTTCTAAACATTAATTAATTTATTGTATTTTATGCAAGTATTTAGTTAATCTGACATTTGGATTTGGTTTCTAACAATTCAAATCAGGCAAAAAAGTGTTAAAAAAGAAAACGAAGGAAATGTGTTTTTGCACATGCTCATACATTTGTAAAATACATCTGTAATTTATAAGCAACAATCAAGTTAACCCTATACTCCATGGAATATGGCTGCTTGTTGGTTATCGAATTGTTCTCCTATACCCGATACGTGAATTCCCCCCTTTAGGTGGGAGTCGCCTACATTTCTCTGAATTGAGGCGTATTCCCAACTTTTGTATGGCAAATTTTTTTTGTGTGTCTACCATATATTTAAAACTCCTCATATTTTCAAGATAAATCTTCTTAAGGGGGAAAACAATGATTTTGCATAAGTATCTCATTAAAATTCAAAGTTATAAAATTTTCAGTTCATTTTTAGCTGATTAAAAAAAATAAGGATCTTTTCCATTTAATACATAATAGGATAATATTATTCTTCCTACCTAATTTGGGGATGATCCCTTGCTTGGTAAATAATGGTAGGATCTCACTGTCCACTGTGTGATCGCACATCATGGACCGGTACCCATTAAACCAGTCAAACCATTCTGGACTCTCAGCATAGCTTATACCTGAAAGAAAAAACAAAATGAAACTTTATCCACCGAAATTATGCAAGGGACAAGCTTTTCATTTTGGTGGAGTGAGGAGTGGTAGTTCCCCACCTGCTCCTCCACAATCTCAACAAAATATTATATCTGATGACAACCTGCGAATACTGTACTGTATATAATCTATAGCAGGTTTCCCCGATATCTATATTTAGAAACAGTCAAGACAGAAAGCATGGTTCATAACACTCCCAAAATGATCTGAAGTTGAAAATACAGTGTAAATTAATGCAATACAATAAAACACAGCTTTCTTCAGTAAAATATGCCTCATGTGGTCACCATTTCAGCCAATCAGATGCTTGAGATTTGAGACTGGTTTCCATGCTCAGTTTTATAACCTTGGGCAAACATCTCAGAGGTGGTCTAAATAGCGAGCCTCCACTGTACTTGCTGGAAAAGCTCTGGCATGACCTTTGACCCCTATTGGACTTTGGCTGTTGAGATGGGAACCTGGGGGTTGGCACAAGGCTCTTATCTCAACGAGATTACTCACTGTTAGCATTCATGCCAATATAAAAACTATTGCTCACTGCCTGTCAAAGTAATTGGAGAGAAAAGATCTGACATGATCTTTGACACCCAACTGCGACCTTGACCTTTGAGATAGGAACCCGAGTGCCACTCGATCTCATTGAATTTAGCATTCATGCTAAATGAAAACAAGATTGCTCAATGCATGTAAAGTAATAGGCTGAGCATGCACTGAAGTGACCTGTAATGCCTATGAATTTGTATTCATCTCGAATCTGTAATTTGTAAATAAGAAAAATTATACTTTAACATTTCTTAACATTATAATGACAAAGAGACATCCATATCGGGATATCACAATAAAAGAGAGAATTGATATATTGTAAATCATCTACTGAGAAATCACCATAGTGGTATGAAGATATTACCATATGGACCGTCCTTTTTAAAGCATTTCTTCAGTTTTTCAGATCTGAAGCCAAATTGGAACAAGACGGGAGCAAATCCTGAGCTGGTTTGCAGAGCTGGTTTGTGGTCCGGAGGTAGCGTGTACAGACCAGTGTGTCGGTCCTGTATGATAATACCAGCAGCTACCATGGTGGACAGCCACTCCTTTGTGTATCTAAAGAGAAAAAATATCTTGTGCTTATCCCTTTACTCTTTGGGATGGGATATAGTTTATTGTATAAAACCTCAAATTGGTCTCCCCTATATAAACTATAGTAAACATGACATACTTCCTAAGGCTGGCAAACACAGGTACCACTTGATAAAAGGTAAACTAACCATTTCCAGCAAGAAATGTATAGGGTATGTATCAATTAACAGACCTGACACTTTGCACTGTTTTTTGCACTTCTGTGTGAACTTTGAAACTGTTAAACAGGCTCTACAATTGTGACTTAGATTGATTTAATAGGTTATATCTGACCAAGGACCAGACACAGAATGCATGAATGTGCTGGCAAATCGGGCTCTACGTTGGTTGCACATGGGATATCATATAAGCCAATTATCCCACGGAGGAAAGGGTTAAAGAGCCCATTATCCAATAGACTATCTTGCTGTGAAGACACATTTTATTGTCCAAAAACTGTGGTTTAACAATTTTCCAGCTGTTTACATCACACATGTCACTTGTGCAAAGGTAAAATGGGACAATAACATTGTAACTGTTATCAAAAACAGATAATGTGGTGTCACAAGTTTATCCTATTAAGCTGGTTACTGAACTCAGAACAGAGACTAAATCAATAAACACAGCAACTAAATAATATTTCAAAGGCAACTAGATAATAAATACAGTCATGTAAATGTACTTCAAAAGTTAATGACAGAAACATGAAGTTAGATAAGTTTCATCTAATTAACTAGCATGATTAATGCTGAAGGTAACAGCGTAAGCTATCAGTAGCCCTTTATCATATTGGAGAAGAATCATTGTTGCCAATTACTATGCTGATCACATACTTACACTAGGGTTTAAAGTAGATAATACTTTCAAAGTAATGAACAAAGTGCATGAAGACTTAGATATGAATGTTATGATACTTGTGCAGACACCAGGAATGAGAGTGATAGCTTTCAGAACAGTGGTTAAAGGGAAGGATTTACCCTAGCAATACTGACCATTGGACCCAGCTATTTTTATCTGAACAGCTTCGATTTATTGTTTTTTACTCCAGAATCTCCCTGCTAATATCATTAAATTTCCTGTTAATTTGAAAGCTCATGTAGTCACTGCAAACCTCTTTAGCTTTTATACTGTTGATCCAAACATTTTTATATACAGTCAAACCTGTATAAAGCAGGCACCCAATGGAGTGAAAAAAAGTTGCTGCTTAGCACAGATAGCTGTTTAAGACAGGTAAAAATTAGAACATGTTCTCAGTTTAGGACATATTCAAACCGGTTGTTAAAGAAAGGTGGTTGCTGAGCCCAGGATGCTGGTAAGACATATTCAACTGTATGAACTTATCTTGAACTGATGAAATATCATACTGAAGCATTTCTTAGACCCAACAAATTCAGCGCCTTGAATACATTCTGTTTTTTTTTTAAATAATTCAATGCTATACACTGAATTGAAAAAAAAAAATAATAAAGAAAACGGTGGTAATACCTCTCCTTAAGATTTAGACTGTCTGCTATTTCTGTTAGGCTCATGGGCTTCTCGGCTTCACAAATGACCTTGATGAGCCCCAGGTCATGACCTATGCCAATGGCAGCCATTAAACACCCATTCTGTATTATACTGGTCAGATAGTTCCCAAACTCTTCCTTGTTCATGTTGCTACGTCAGCAGCGTAGGTAGCGATGAATATTACAGCAACTGTAAAACAAACAGCTGCAGGATGGGAAAACAGATTAGCGGGGTTAACGACTTGATAAAATATATTCCACATATGATATGGGCCTGTTAAAATTTAATTATTTGGCAATGTATTCACAAATCGATCATGATAATATGACAGACAGATATATGATTGATATCATGCCAATTTCCTGTAGTAACTAACGACCAAACAATTGGACATGGTCGGAACTGACAAATTGACTCATGACTGTATGAAAATGTTAACTTGCGGTTGAAAGTTGGATTGACTATGGATTTGGAGTTGTTAAAAATGAATGCATAACTTGATTAAAGGCCAGAAAGGAAGTTCAAAATAGCACAAAATTTCGACCTGAAAAAGCTGACTTTGTTCAAAATTTGGAACAAGCACTGCGTTAAACCCACGTAGCTCTTCCGAGTGATCTACCAAAAGAAGTCGCGATTTCTAATGACATAATCGAAAAATTTCCGAAATAGACATTGTCATCTTTCAAGCTTATTTTTGCAAAAATCATTATTTATTTAGGAATCATTTACAATACACAGGATTAGGGTTCAAGTCTTACCTTGCTAAGTATTCTGAACAGTATTCTTTTTTTCTTTCCCACATCAGGTTATATACCACTAAATATTGGTGATCTGGCCTATAGGTTAGATACAGTAATTTTTATCCCATACTTTAGACTCCCTGTATAGTTTCATCTGCTATTCTGAATTAGCTATTGAGTCAATGCCTTAAAATCTGATTTTTGTTAACAAAACTAACATAAAGGCAACCTTAAAACCTAACACAAATAAAGTGTAACCAGTAAACGTTTTCGCGAATGGCACTGGAATATCACTACCTATTCGACTTAGATCTGCTTGAGTTCCCCAGTGGCAGGCGGTTACTCATTATTTCCTGCATAAGTCACTGTTTTCAAACTGTAACTGGAAAGGTTACTGGAAATTCATTAGGTTTATTTGTTAACCGCTTGAATATATTATCCACTTCAGCACCTTGTCACATGATTTTTTGTATAATGTATACCTGTTCAGCCTTCATTCTCAACTAGGTGTTACAACAATCTTTTTTTAATTTGGAATGGATCATAAATCTATCACCAATATGAATGAATAAAATGAAAACTAAGTTTCAGTTATACAAATATATATGATTCCATATATAACTTTTTACACCAATCACCAATATTCTTTTATTCATATCCAACACCAAATATAGTTAAAATATCATTCTTGTTTCTGAATAACATTTAAAAGGTAAAATTGCAGCAGTTTTTGAATGCCACGAAAGTACAGCACTTCCAATGATTAGACATGAAAGAATGTTTTGTCAAAAAGTCATGCTCATAACAATTGCCTCCTATTTTGTACAGAAGAAAAACGCTTTAGCACCAATCACATCTATAGACGAATTGCCCTGAATTTTGAAGCTGGCTTGGATTACAGCCTTTCATTTCTTCAGAACCCAAACATGCTCCGTGCCCAATGTGCAGCTCTTCACTCATACTGGATGGTAGGCACATGAACAGACTGCAGGCTAGTCTCAATAATTCGACTGCAAGCACAGACTGCAAAAACTACCTCACCGGGTTATCCGATAAGCGAAATTTTCGCTATATAGAACAAAGAAGGCACTTATAAACAGGTTTAATGTGCATAACTTTTTTCTGCTCATCTCAATCCTTAGGTGCAAACGGTTTCATAAAATTGAATCTTTGCTTGACATTTATATATTTATTTCATAAATATTGAAATATATTGCGATAGTCTGTTTTGAGGTTAAAGATAACCATCTCAGCCTCCTATATACTCTATTGAAAATCGTGCAAAATCGGCGATCGGTTCGTTTTTAATGAATTAATTACACTATTTCTATTGAAATAAAATCTTAGGTGCAAACGGATCCAAAAAGAAGACAAATTTATCTTTCAAATATATTTTTTTCTTTGAAAAAATTATCTTGCGATAGTCTGTTTTGGGGTTGAAGTTAGACTATTTTTTAATTTTCTCAAAAGGAGGGAGCCGATACATATTGCGCTGAATCGATAATCGTTCCCGGGGCATTTACCTTATTTCGCGGTTGAATGGAGACGGTTTAACAAGGTGCCATTTCAGCATTTAAATAAAACTATTTTACTCCAGCTGTAAAATGAAAACAAAAGCAAATTCTTAAAATCCAAGATCATGTATAATTTTTGTGAGTTATAGAGATTTGACTCAATCAATGCTTTGTGTTTTACTTTCAATATTATTTGGCGTTGTTGTTTTGCTGGTGAAAGTAAAGTTATGATAAATGTCGTAGTCAAAATTTTTGTTGTTGTAATATTAATAAAACTATTGAATTTAGAAGGCACCGAAGCTTCAAACGTGTCCAACCAGAAACGAAACAAATTCTGAATTATTTAAAAAAAAATCTATATGCATTTATCTATCGGAGGTTGCGAATAATCACTTTTGTCCTTAAAAAGTATGAAATTTCACACCTGAGCGAAGTGAATGCAAACGGAGGTATTTTTTCCTGTCAGTGAAAGATTCGAATCCACAATTTTTTTTTGACATATGTCCACAGTTACGCACCTGTCATTTAGTAACTGACACAAATTCGGGTGATGGATTCTTTTCGGCGAAAAAAACAACAACAACAACAACAACAAACCTGACTTAAGATTAAGTTAAATTATCTTAACAAACGTATAATACCGAATTTCAAGGAATTTGCGTAACTTAACAAGATAGTTAATTTATATTCAATTACAAAGTATTGTCGAAATGATCGAGTCAGAACAGTAAATTTACTGAATAAATTCCTATTTAATATTTTGTCTTCAATATGACTGAACTAAATTCATTGATTTGAACGCCATTTTGCTTTATTTGTTTGATGGATTTATAAACTTAACAGTAGTTTTATTTTACAACAACTTTTTACATTTCTGTATTATTTTAATTGGCTTTTAAAACAAAACAAAAATCTGCCCTTAGGTATTAAATATACGTCAACTAGTGTTCTATTGCACATAATTGTAGTTTAATTGTCCACATCCGGATTAAGTGCCCCGTTAAGCAGGAAACAATTACGTACACTGACCATTCAATTTGATTTGTTTTACTTTCCTGGTAAAACAGCATGAGACAGGTACAAAACAGAAGAATTATGCAATTTTAAGTATGCATAAGGCCTTTTACGTCCTGAAAAAAAATGCTAAATTAATATATTCTTTGACAATCCGTTATCGACTTAAATTGCCGGAGTGGAATTTTTTATTTAAATATTAACCCTTTCCTCCATACACACAACTTTATTGCATGGGCGAACAGTGAAGATCCAGATCAGCTGGCACATCCGTGCCGTCTAAACTGTTCGCTTTTTTATTTGTTAGGTTATTTCTGACCAAAATGCGACCAGTGCAGATCCTGATCAGATGGCACAGAGGTGCTGGCTGATCTGGATCTACACATGTCGCACATGCGTAGAAATGTGTAAGGAGGAAAGGGTTAAGACTGTGGGAGTAAAAACGTTAAAAGTCTTGATAAATGATCAACGTAACACGCAGTATAGTCTGCAATTCTGTTGCTTAATCCGTACATGTATTACCTATTTAGATTTAAAAAAAAATTTGCAAAAACTTGTGTATCACCTTTATTCTAAATGATTTCGCGTCATTACAAGGGTTAATAATTTATTTGGGTCTACTCGGGTCACAAAATTATTGCTATACTCGGTTCCTGATATTACAGGTTAATTATAGTATTGTTATATGAATATGGATTTAAAGAAAGAAAGAAACTGCTGGAGTTGCTGAACTCTAAAGGGAACATTTCAGCGCAAACAGACCCCATCCCCGCCCCAGCACAGTTTTACTGTAACCCGCAAATCAGAAACAAAAGGGTGCATGCTACTTTAAAGGAAATCGTTATACATACGTGTTTCTTTTCCTAACATATAGCTTTCATTTTATTATGATTAAATGAACTGTTTAAAATAGTTGGTTGATGATATTTTCTGCTAGTTACTGTAATGCATGTGTTGAAGTAGGCTTTACAAAAACTAAAATACGGATATGAATACACGTGCGTTTTCTTTCAGATAATTAACATATTCCTTTTAATTTATTTAAAACAGCATCTTAACCCCACAATCCATATTATTTTAGTTAAATAAAGATACCTTAAGAATGTGCACGCTATTATTTTATCGATTTTTGCTTTAATGGTATATCGGTTAAATAATCTATCGCTCTGCCGAAGATGTTATCAAGAGTTATTGGTTTTCTGGGGGCCAATAGTCCAGTGAGGTAGTTTTTGCAGTATGCCCATTATCATACTGACTTTTTAAAGATGCCTGTCCTTTACGTCTCAAGCAGTTACGATCAAAACTGTGGTGGAAATCGACCCGATTTAAATTCTGTTATTTATCGATAAACGTAAGTCAGGTAAACTTTAAGCGCCGAAATCAAAATTTGTTGACATGGGTGGAGGTTTAAAAGAGTTTTGCATAAAAACGAAACCGTTATTTATAAAGGATTACATATATTGATTCTACTTGAATGTGGCTTTTCAGGTATGTAAATTTTTTAAAGATACATATGGTTTAAGATGCTTTATGGAGCCGCCAAAAGTTGCGATTCAAATTCCGATCGGCGGCATATAGAAATAGAAGAAAAATTTTCCGCATTGATTTGAATAGTAACTGGGTTGTGCGCGAAGGACGATCATCACATATATAGAAAAGTCCTTGTCGCGCACAAATTGTTGTGCTAACTGCATGCATAGTACATCGCAGCACTTTGTCTCCAGCATCATCAACAGGGTTACTGTGATAACCTATATCAATTAAGCTGAGAAAGCCATCATCTTTAAGGACTCTGTAGATAATTTCTAACGCTTTGAATGGATTTGGTAAATCATGAAGGACATCATAAACAAACACCATATCAAAGATGGCGTTTCATCGACTTTCCAAATCATGTAAAACCCCATTAATAAAAGTGATGTTTTCCAGCCCTTTCTTTTCCTTAGCTGCGTTGGCAATTTCAATAGCTCTGGCAGATATGTCCAAGCCAAAAAATGTAGAATTTGGAAACCGCTGGGCAAGAGCATTTGCATAATTCCCAGCACCACAACCTAAATCTAACACGTTTATTCCCGACACTGGAAGAAAGAACAAAACATTTGCGAAACCTCTATTACAGGGCAAGAGCATTTGCATAATTCCCAGCACCACAACCTAAATCTAACACTTTTATTCCCGACTCTGGAAGAAAGAACAAAACATTTGCGAAACCTCTATTACGGGTATATGCAGATTTTTTGGTGTGAAAATATATCGTAATTTATGGTGCAGTTCAGAAAACTCATGTTACTTAATAAATGCTTTTATAGATAGCTTGATGGGGGTTTTTTTCTGGAAAAAATCATCACAGACAATTAAACAGATAAATAAGAGGTGCTTGTTAATCAAATATGGCCTCAAAATGCCAAATAATAAGCTGGTGTTATTGAACAAACAAATTAATTTGTAATTAATGGTCAGAGAAAGTTTTTTGGTTGAACATTCTGCTTGCGCCTTGACAGAAAAAGACTTAGTGTTAATGATCCCCGTGACCATTTTCTTGTCTAACAGAAAAATACTTAGTGTTAATGATCCCCGTGACCTGATCTTCTGGTCTAACAGGAAAAGACTTAGTGTTAATGATCCCCGTGACCATTTCTGGTCTAACAGGAAAAGACTTAGTGTTAATGATCCCCGTGACCATTTCTGGTCTAACAGGAAAAGACTTAGTGTTAATGATCCCCGTGACCCTGACGTTTGACCTACTGACCTCTAATGAACAACGGTTATCTACACGTGATGACAAACTTCAGTACCAAACTTAAGGACCTTATGTAGTTATTGATCAGTAAAGATTTTTTTGTGTGAATGTTTACTGTGGTTTCGTTCTAAAATGTTCAAGAACAAGTAATAATGTGCATTGCTGGGATTTTTTTGTTCAGTTTATTTTAGATTTTCTTTTCCATTACATATTGGGGTTTTTTCCTACCTCCCTTGCTGGTAAATAATGATAGGATCTCACTGTCCACTGTTTGATCGCACATCATGGACCGGTACCCATTAAACCAGTCAAACCATTCTGGACTCTCGGCATAGCTTATACCTAAAAAAGAAAACACAAACCATTAACACTTTATTCAAATTATGTAAAGGACTCGCTTTACTGTTTTGGTGGTTTGAGAAGTGGTAGTTCCCCACATTCTGCTCCCTACACCCATCAAGATATCTTTCATTCTTTAGCGTTGGAAATGCGAGAATCCTTAGTCTTCATGCTGAAATATTCACGTTTCCACAATCATTCCATTCACAGCTAATATCAAATGACATAGAAATATTTGTTCATTCACAGGCAATGTTTATGTTGGTTTTTAATTGACAGGGTGTGGGATGCAATAGCCCATCATGAACAACAGCATGTTTGACTAAGTACAAACATAACTATTTCAAATGTGAACATGTGACATTGATCAACTAACAATAATTTTGAAATATGGATATGTTTTTTTTTAAATTTTTAAACAAGTCATATCCCATATGAAACGCCGTGGCTTGAATAACTTTGGTAAAGTTTCTTCTGAAGATTTTTCCTTTTGAAATCTGAGCAGCAGTTTTTCAAAAGATCATATAAGTTTTGCCTATAGACATTTAAGGAAAAAAGTCCCGCTGCCTGGTGGAGATTTTCAATGAAATTTCATGGGTTGAACAACTCTGGGAGACGGCCGGCAATGTTGGAGTCCTGTGGGGAAAACATTTCACATGGAATTTGTATTCATCACCAATCTGTTGATAGGGAAATTTATGCTGTAACATTTCTTTGCAGTATTACTATAATGACGAGAGATATTCACATCAGGATTTTACAATGACAGAGAAATGATATATTGTATATTCTCTTAAGAGATATAATCATAGCAGCGTGAGAATATTACAATATGGACCATCCTTTTTAAAACATTTCTTCAGTTTTTCAGATCTGAACCCAAAATGGAACAAGACGGGAGCAAATCATGAGCTGGTTGGTAGAGCTGGTTTGTGGTCCGGAGGTAGCGTGTACAGACCAGTGTGTCGGTCCTGTAAGATAATACCAGCAGCTACCATGGTGGACAGCCACTCTTTTGTATATCTTAAAAAGTACAACATGCATATCAGGAATCTTCACACCCACATAACACAGCCCCACACGCAGCGAAAATGAAGAAAGCATGTGTATATAAGTATGCCAAATTCAAATAAGACACCACAAACAATTAACGAAAAAGAGAACTCGGGGTTACCGCCTTGGAACGGTCAGTGGCAAAATAATTGTTTAACTGGTTTAAACCAAGCTCTAGGGTGAACCAACCTCACACTTGATTCGTTAGCCCTGTACACCGTGGGATATGGCTTATGGATATACATCCATGCAGTCTGATCAGGGTCTATACAGGTTGCTTTAGATTAATAAGGTTACATATGACCAAGAACCAAACAGTGCAGATTCAGATCGGAATGCTTTAATCTGCAGGCTAATCTTGATCTACTCTGTTGCACATTAAATATAAGTCATATTTACGGAGTTTCTGGCTAAAGAGCATCACATCTAATGGACGGTCTTAGTTTGAAGACAAAATGTGTTGTCCTTAACAGTGGTTTAACAAAGTTCAACCTGTTGACATTATAATTTACTTGTGCTTGCAAAAAGGTGAAATATGTATAGATCACACTCACAAAGCAAGAACGTGTCCCTTATATTATCCCTATTCCTCTGAAATAAGATAGCACAGATGTGCCGGCTGATCTAGATCTACTCTGTCCGCTCATGTGATAAAAACCGTATATACTGAGTAAATGTTTAACCAGAAATAACTGTAGCTAACTCAAATCAACCAGTGCAGAGCCTGATCAGACTGCACGGATGTGCAAATAGGTTGGATGGACTGGAATATATAAACTGAGATCGCCGATTTCCCTTCACATCTAAGCCGCATGCTAATCCAGTGTCTGACATTGAGTCATGGCATTGTTGCGTTAACGATAGTGCACGTGTTTAGAGCAGATTAAGCAGCGGAACATTCTACATCTTTGTCACATAGGGTGCATTTGAGGACCACTTTCGAAAATCTTCTAAGAATTATCGGTCGTTCTTTCATTTTGCTTGACATGTTTTTCAAAACATTTAAATTTTAATTGGACTTTTTTCCTGAAAATCGGACAATGTCCGACCTGAATCTCTGTTGTTAATATACAACCATCTTCATTTGGTATACATATCATTTGTTTTGATGAAATCACCCGTTTTTAAAATGGCACGTTATAGTATATAAATTATTAAGTGAGCCTATGTATCAGATTTTCGACCTTTCTCGAGGTACCTTGATGATTTATTAAATATAGATAATAACCGGTTTCCATCATTGGTTAACAAAATATATATTAATGAACTCCATCTTATTAAAGGAAATACGCCAGAAAAGCAAGCAAACTTTCTTGATATTATACTTTCATTGAAAATTGTTTTGTCACGTAGTGACTTAAATATAAATGAAAAGATATGATTATTATTTAAATTGTGTAAATTTTCCATTTTTAGACAGTGATGACCACATTCAATATTTACGGGATTTATATTTCACAGCTTGTTTGCTTTTCTAGAGCTTAAGGTTAAAGATTTTTCTGGTTTAATATACAAAAAAAGGTTCAATTTAAAATTATTCCTGCAACAAGGTATATCTTTCTCAGTCAGTTTTATGTATTTTTTTTAATTAAAATAAATACAAGGCAATCTTCATTTCTCCACGTTATTTGTAAACAACCCATATGTAAATTAAAAAAAGATAGATTACCAAAATGAAATTCTACCAAAATCTGCATGCTTGATGATTCTACAGATAATCTTTATGCTAACCTCTGTGTTTGCACGACGGTGACAAAGATTTAAAGATCTAAATCTTTCCATTCAAAATGGTTACAAAACTACTAAAATATATGATAAAAAAGATGGTTTTAATCTTAATAAAGTAAATTTTCCGTTTTTAGACGGCGATACGGGTTTTTATCTCACAGCCTATTCGCTTCTTTAGAGATTGTAATTATGTTAAAGATTTCAATGAACGTATTATTTAATCGCCGATAACCAGATTTACAAATTCAATAATACAGATGCAGTTAAAAACAAGCTATTTCATTGCCAGTTTAGTGTATCGAGATTTAATTTTTAAACTTAAGAAAATAAAAGGCAATGTTAATTTATCCACGTTATTCGTAAAAGCCATCTGTTAATTCAAAAAGAAGTGGTACCAACTTGGTATTATACAGCACTTTGCATGCCTGGAGATTAACCCATCTACAACTGATTGTTATGCTTATACCTCTTTGGTTGCATGACAGTGGCAGGTTATAAGAGTTTGTGAAGGTTTATGGGGAAATCATTTAAAAGAAAGCAGAAGCTCGATCTGTTTTTATCCCTGTCATCGTGCTCTTGCTGATTTAACTCCAGGTGCTCTGACCTCGATCAGGTCATTGAATACCTGTCGTTTTACTTTACAATGCTATTAGCTTTTTATGATATTGCTTCTACTGGGGAGTGAACCAGACCGTCACGGCGACAGCGCCTAGCCATGCAATTCCGACAACAATACCGACTGAGCAAGCCGGGAAAACCCCAATATAAGGTTGATAAGATAACCCTGAAAAACGTTATTAACACTGCATGACATTCTTAACGGATTATTTTACTGATAACAATAATGACCAAATATACGGGGAGACTTTTTACGGTCGCCACTCTGTTGTAATATCTATAGCTTAAAGCAATCTTGATCTAGCACCTATTTATGCATTTTTTGGGGCATGTAATAATACTTTCTGAAGTATTATTGCAACAGCAAGATGTCACAAAACTGTATATGAATAACAAACACTCACTGTTGAACATATCGCCGAATATTGCTGGCAATACCATAGTCCTATACAAGTTTTATTATAGATGAAAAGGGAACTCAAAAGCCATCGAACACGATAAATATGAAAGTATTGCAGGCTTGGTTTGATTGAGCCTGTTCATGGGCAGTAATGGAAATTACTTCCCACGCCGCCTTGCACAGGGTTGAGCGCAACTGTCAAAACTCAATAAACAGTTCAATTTATATCCATCCCTAACGATGGTATGCATATGGCGGTGAACATGGAACCTTCAATGCGGTATTTTCTGCTTGATACAATTCCATGTTCAGCGGTCCCAAGATAAAATAATGAGTTTGCCCTAAACGAGAAAGACAAAGTCAAAGGCAAAATTTAAATAAAACGGGAAGTATTTACTTGGGGTGATTGAACTCATCTATAAATTGGCTGAAATACATGTATATGTACACTGGTCAAAAGTTCTAAGTGCACACTTTTCAATTTTGAATATCTTAAAGTAAACTTATTCAAATTGAATGAAAGTTTGACTTAAAGTTAATAATGATCAAACAACAATAATTTTTTGAAAACCGTGCATATGATTTACGTTTTACGTCATCCACGTCGGCATACGCTTTTTATGCATTATCCCCGTGCGGCAAGCGAAATTTATTTTTTTACAATCGTTTTTGTTTTTCACATGTTCACCGACTCAAGACAAACACGAAACACACACCAACAAATTGTAACCATGGAACGGTTGACGTCAGCAGACAACGACATTGCCGTCAAAATTCTTTTCACAGGCACAACTTTAAATTTGTTGTAAAGAAATCTTGACGGTTTTCGTAAATGCAAAAGAAATACCTTATTTTGCATATTTTATTAATTTAAGAAGAAAATCAAACGATATTTTTTTCTAGATTGATTACGTTGCTTACGTTGAACGCTGATGTTACTCAATTACGTCATTAAATATTTACGTAAAACAACGTAAACTCGAAAAAATTAGTGTAAAATTTGTTAGATAAGTGTCCAATAAATAAAAATTTAAAACTAAAATTTATAGAAATTCAATAAACTTCAATATCGAATTATTCGAAAATGACGCTTATTCGGTCAAAAGGCGTATCCGAAAACTGGTCAATTTTACCGAAATGAATACATTTTTTTCGTTTGGAAAGGCTGTTACACATCTATCATAGAAAATTGTATCATCCCAAACTGCTAGACAATTCAAAAACTTTTGGCACAAAACATTGTGTGAACAAAGGAATTTTCTCCTTGAAATCCTGTAAAAGCGTTATGGATAAAATAAAGTTGAGTATGTTGGCGCATTGTGCCCAGCAGACCATTACAAAGCTACAGAAAGATATTTCAGTGCAATGGAATGGCAAACTACAGTATTTCCTTTAAATCTGCGTGAAATTTAAATTATACAGAGATGAGAAAACGATCACAAATGATAGCCGATGCAATGATAATTAACTTGAGAATTTCTTTCTGAGAACAAGTGAGCTAAAATATTATTATTTTTTAATCTGGTTAAGCAGACTTAAAATTTTTGGTGTGCTTTAATAGAATATTGATTCTTCTTCATTGTAATTTACACTATTTTGAAAGATTCAATCAAATTATTGGAAAAATTAACATTTATCAAGTGTGCACTTAGAACTTTTGACTAGTGTATAAACAAAAGTACTTTTAGAAGTACTATTGACATAGTACATAAGTATCGTGCTCAACGACCTTCAATGGAAGTAAAGCCCCGGTCACAACCCGCCGTGCCCGTTCTTTGCACCTACGTGTTCTGCGGAGGTCACGTTCGCGGCGTTTTGTGGTAAGACGTGGCAAGAGCAGAGAGAAAGCACGTCACACTCACGGTTGTGCAAGGAGTCAGTACGTGGCCCGCACGCCTCGTCTAGGGATAAGGGGTTGTAAGCATCGTACGTGGCGTAAGTGGTGAGTTGTACGTGCTGACAACGTGCTTACAATGCAGGATCTCCGTGCGATTTCCATGTTAACGTACGGAGGCAGTACGGTGTTCTTACTCGCTCGCACGTTGTAAATGCGTGCAAGTGCGGTGAACGTGAGTTTATTTCGGTCGCTGTTGGGTGATATATATAAGGACGACCTATCGATGCTCGATATATATTTTATATACCGCAGAGGTCCGTGCGCACACCGTGCGTTGTAAATGCGGAGCACGTTCTTGCTCTGTAAGGTCCGCCTGAGTTTTTGGTGCGTGTTTTGGACAGTTGAACTGAGGAAACACGGACCATGCGAAGACTCGCAGAGGCAGTGCGTTATGCGCTCGTGGACGTAAAGGGCACGCACGTCACCCGTACTGGGGGTGAATCCGTAGCCCCCGCCGCAGCTCGGACACAGAGAAAGTTTTGCATGCACTAAAATGCTACGGCGTCTCTGCGTGCTCCCAAATCCGTACGGAGGCGGTACTCACCACTTACGGATCCCTGAATATGGCCCATGTTTGTGCACGTAGCCAGTACGCACTTGCAAGTACGGCGGGTTGTGACCGGGGCTTAACTGATAACAACACTGATTGAATGTACGGAGAGACTTTTACAGCCGTCACACAGCACAAACAACGTTACTGTGATATTAAGATAGATGAAAAATGAACTTTGAAAGCCATCGAACAAGACAAATATGAAAATATTGCCTGCTCGGTTTGATTTGAACCTGTTCATGAAGTCTCGTGAGCGAATGTGACTTGAACACTTTTCGAATTTTGAAATTGTCCAGTAAAGTATTGTAGTTTGAGTATTTCATTGCCGACAAAAGAAATAAAATTGCGAGCTTAATCTTCCCATAGCCGTATAATCAAATACCAAATTTTATCAACCTTGATTGAATATTTTGAGGTAATGCACGTTTCAATTTTTCTAGAAAGATATGATGGATGGAAAACAATTTGACAAAAATTCATATAATGAGCATAATCACACTGCCATCTATCAACACAGCAAGTTTTATGCATGCAGCTTTCTTTAGTTCTCAATAAGTTATACCAAGATCCAATTTGTTAAAACTGGTAAAGGACTGAACACACATAGAACAACATTTCTGAGCCTTCATATTAATTTTGATGAATACCTGGCCTGAAGGTTATAAAGCTGAGATTGGAAACCAGTCGCCATTTCAGCCAATCAGATGCTTGAGATTTGAGACTGGTTTCCATGCTCAGTTTTATAACCTTGGGCACAGAACACTGGGTGTAACTTAAAGTACTTCAAATAATGTTTTTTTAAACGACGAGGATTTCAACATTGTTCTATTCATCCAATTTCCGAAATAATTATAATAGAAATTTGTTTTACTTTGCATTTAGGGTACAGATAATTACTACATGTATTTTGATTCAAATAACATTGGACAAAGCAATAATCGGCATAATATTTGCTATTGAATGGCAGGTAATATGTTTGTCGGTCACTAAATGTTGGTCAGAAAATGATTATTGGCATTTGAATTGCTCTTTATTCTTTTGATTGAAGCTTTTTCTATCTAACACATATAGTTAAACTATCAGTCTTGTTTCTGATAAACAGTTAAAAGTAAAAATTACAGCAATGTTTAAATGCCTTACAAGTACAGCATCTCCCATTATTAGACATGAAGAACAGGAGGTTTGTTCAAAAGCCATGTTCATAACGCTAGCTTTGCCTCCTACTTTGTACAGTAGAAAATTGCTGTTGTTCCAATCACAGTTTTAGATGAATCCCCTGGAATTTTGAAGTTGGCTTGAGTTACAGCTTTTTCTATTTCTTCAGAACCCCAACATGCTCCGTACCCAATGTGCGGCTCTTCCGTCATACTCGATGGCAGGCACATGAACAGACTGCAGGCATAGTACATCGCAGCACCTTTGTCTCCAGCGTTATCGACAGGGTTGCTATGGACACCAATTTCGATTAAGCTGAGAAAGCCATCATCTTTAAGAACTCTGTAAATAAGTTCTAACGCTTTGAATGGATTTGGTAAATCATGAAGTACATCACAAACAAACACCATATCAAAGGATGAGTTCCATTTACTTTCCAAATCGCGTAATTCTCCATATATAAATGTGATGTTTTCCAACCCTTTCCTTTCCTTAGTTGCGTTGGCGATTTCAATAGCTCTGGCAGATATGTCCAAGCCAACAAATGTAGAATTTGGAAACCGCTGGGCAAGAGCATTTGCATAATTCCCAGATCCACATCCAAAATCTAACACTTTTATTCCAGTCTCTGGAAAAAAGAACGTAATATTTGCATGACTTACGGTAATGACTACATAAACAGCAGATTCTTTGTTAGAACATTTATTCTAATTTACGTTAATAGTTGCTATTTGACTGTCAGACTAAGCTATACCTTTAATGGTTACTGAGAAAAAGTTAACATAAATTTTTTTTCTATGAAATTTTGACCTAAATATGCCAAACAGTTATTAACTTTTAGGAGATAAAAACTTCCAGATGATGAGTTTGATCCTAAAACCTAAAAAGTGAAATATGCATATCACGAATCGCCACACTCACAAAACACAGCCTCCCGCGAAAAAGAAGAGGAAAAGAGAGCATATGTTTATAAGTATGTCAAATTCAAATAAGACACCACAAACAATTAACGAAAATGAGAACTCTTGGAGTGAAACAGAACCACTTCCAAATTCTATTCTGCCTGACTTCATCAGCTACTGTGTAATACAATTATTTCAAAGATCAGTTCCAATACATATAATATATTGTATTTTTTCACTACCAAGTTTCCTAGTTTAAGAATCTCTTTCATTACATATAACAGTATTTTTTCCTACCTAGCTTTGGGGTGATCCCTTGCTTGGTAAATAATGGTATGATCTCCCCTTCAACTGACATATCGCACATCATGGACCGGTACCCATCAAACCAGTCGAACCATTCTGGACTTTCTGCATAGCTTATACCTGAAAAATAACTGTTCTTCTATACCGGGCCACGATGTTTTCTATTCACTGCTTAATACGTCGGATTCACAAAAAAATATTTTTATTTTTTCGGAATAAGGGAAGAGAGAATTTAGAATCTAGATTGCACATATGATTAAACCTTTGAACCCAAAGTATGACCTTCAGTTAGCACCATAGTTCTAAATTTCATAAATGGGTTCCTCACATTCTTCTTTAACTTGTCATATCGCATGTCAGAAAAACCTTTTTTGGTGTGGGAGGGAGTTGGCTGGAGTTGAGTAGAACCTCGCAAAAGGAAGTAGGACGCTTTCCGTATCACAGGCCCTCTCAAGCTCATGGCTTGAGGGCGTGAACCTATCATATTTAGCTGATCCCTTGTCATATTATACCAGTGCTAAAGTATAGCTAGGAATTTTCTTATACTATCATTCTCTTATACATGTATATCTAAAGTATACAATTTAAATTTACTTTAAATGTAATAATTTTTTAGTATCAAGACAGTTTTAGCAGCTTTGTGTTTCCTTTGTTGACAAGATTTCTTATCATAAACATAATCGCCCCGGGCTTGTATTATTTGTAATTTAAAGTCTGACACATTTATGATTAAGGATCTTATCAGACCACGTGGTAACTAGCGTGGGTCCGAGCTGATACGGCGGCGGCCTCGCTAAATCATTCGATCTTTAACCTTCGTCGACAGAACACTGTCGCACACTAAATTTAAGTAATAATTTTGGAATTCCAATATATTGCTATAATTATCTAGAATTCTGGATTTGTTGTTGTAAACATCGATATTACTGAAAGTGTTAAATAACAGAACTTTATATCTTTACTGGACTTCCTTTATAACTCGTCGACAGTACACCGTTGACAAATCTCACCGCCGGAATTTACCGTGGTAGAAGTTGGTGATAGAACCGCGTGTACGATCATTCAACCGGATTTACCTCTCACAGTTAAGATGCCAAGCTACATTATCCCCCAGCGCAGAAGAAACTCCTCGCATTCGTTCGAGGTAATAGATCATCGCTTACCGTATGCTTCAAGAAATGAAACAGATCACTGTTTCATCAATTCATCGTGGTCGCCGGAATTTCGCCAGCTACCGATGAACTGTCATTGTTGCGCCTATGTTCATCAACTATGTAACTAGCGTGGGTCCGAGCTGATACGGCGGCGGCCTCGCTAAATCATTCGATCTTTAACCTTCGTCGACAGAACACTGTCGCACACTAAATTTTAAGTAATAATTTTGGAATTCCAATATATTGCTATAATTATCTAGAATTCTGGATTTGTTGTTGTAAACATCGATATTACTGAAAGTGTTAAATAACAGAACTTTATATCTTTAATAATTATACTTAAACACTTTTTGTTAAGCGGGAGCTTAACTTTCGCGGACCGGAAGGGTATGCTACCATGCTAAAATATGGTAGCTATCTGAAACGATGATGTTCTTTTATTTAGGTAAAAAATTCTTTCTCTTTAAATTTAAATATTTATTGTTTTACTTAATTTTGAAGTTTATTGTCATAATCAGTTTGATACTTAGTTGCATAATTAACATCTATAATTCTGTGTAAGCGGTTTGACAATTTTATTACTGATAAGATGTAGATATCCTTATAGTTGTCACGGTTACGATTGCCCGAGGCAGGTAACTTATCGTAAATTTTAGGGATTTTGTTACTACATCAAGACATTCTAACTTTGACTTTACACCAAGAAACATCTAAATTTTATATAAGAGCAAAGGAATACCGCTCACAAATAAGGATAACCTTAACTACATTTTATAAATAGTGTTTTATATTTGACATTTATTTGCAAGTGAAAACCTTGCTCAGGATTACCTGAAACAAATACTGTGAACATTAAGTTATTGTTATTTGACGTTATTAATAACCTATTTGGAACAACAAAATAAATACAGAAACTTTAAACGTGTTCTTTACTGCCGACGGAAACCCGACGGATTGAACCCTGTTATAATATTTAACTGATCCCTTTTGAAATCTTCAATTCGATTGTAGCACTTGCTCTAAAAACATTTTTTTTATTTGACCTTTAAACGATATGTGAGATCATGATCTTTGAGGTTTGGTCATTGCTCTTACAGCCAGCACTCCATTACATTTCGGTTTACACTTTTGTAAAGTCAAGACGAAATCCTTACTTTAATTGCAAAGTAACGCTTCGGAAACAAAACATTCTCACTGTACGCAACACTCCATCTCATTTAGGGTAACGTTTTGGCAAGTTTTTGTTGAAATACATTCATTAGTTGCCGAGTGGAGTTATGGTCTGGAAACTTGATTTTTATTATAATTTTAACCTTTATAGTCCAATGATAGTGCCTCTAGCTGGGAGCGAACCCGCACCAAGTGTGACACTGAATTTTGAGATATAGCCAAGGTTCTTCGACACAACACTTCTTTTATGTTAAGATCACCGCTAGTTTGAAGTTTGGTTAAAATCCCTTGAGGGTTCGATAAAACATGTGTTTTGCGTTTCAAGTCAATACTGTGTTGAAATTATTTGTGTCACATGATTTTTAAAAATCCTGCTCCCCTTCCCTAAAACCTAAGCTGTCGTTGTTCTAGAATGTTTAAACATGGGTTTCATGTGTTACATTTCCTGAAATTTGGCTGGTCAATTCTGCCAAATTAATTCAGTAAATTCCAACCATGGATAACCAGACACAATCTATCTTCAGTAAGACCAGTGAGACTTAGATAGCAAACAAGTGAAAGATGATCGCTGTAACCTTGACCTTGTAGGTAGAAACATTGGACTTCTGCGCGATAAACCATCATACAATTATGATCATTTCTACATAAATATTTTGAAATCCAACCGAAAAGATGAAAATTTACCGGATTATAAAATCAGAACAGGCCAGGACAGAGGTAAGAACACTCTCTTACACTATCGGCTCATTACATTCGCCTCTGTTACAGGATGGAACTTAGTACTTTCAACTACTTTTACTTTTAATCAAAAATATAGTTCACTAACTACATTTAAAATAACTTAGGTTTCTTTGGTTTCAATGAAAGATAGCAAAGATTTCTGTCATAATTATGACTGTGTAAAATTAGGGTGCCGAGTTTGGTAAAAAATCTTGACATTGGGCCTTTCGCAGATGTGTAAAATAAGTGTAAGGAACGGTAACTCTGCGAAGGAGAATGAGGTAAGAAATGGGCTCATATATATCACATGTGACCTTGACACAGGTTTTGGCTAGATCATGAATGTATCGAATAAGTTTTCATAACAAAAATAAAGAAGATAAATTACGAGATAATTCAACACAAGTAATCAAATTCAAAGGAAAAAAGAGATATTCACATCAGTATTTTACAGTAATATAGAAGTGGTCAATCGTAACAGCGCGAGAATATTACCATATGGACCATCCTTTTTAAAGCATTTCTTTAGTTTTTCAGATCTGAAGCCAAATTGGAACAAGACGGGAGCAAATCCTGAGATTGCTTGTAGAGCTGGTTTGTGGTCCGGAGGTAGCGTGTACAGGCCAGTGTGTCGGTCCTGCATGATAATACCAGCAGCTACCATGGTGGACAGCCACTCCTTTGTATATCTAAAAGGACAAAATATCTTTTGTTATTCTGTGGGATGGGATCCCTTGTGCAGCCAGTGTAGATCCAGATCAGTCCGCATATCCATGCAGTCTGAGCAGGATCTACAATAGTCACTTTTAAATTCAGTTGGTTATAAGTGCAGGACTTTTTCCATCTCTAGTACAAGCTGTTTTCAGGTGCCTTCCACTCTCAAAATTTCTATACAATCATGAAGTATTCAACAAAGTTCGCATTACCTTACAGCTCCAGGTGCTCTGGTCTCGGTAAGATCATTGTGTAATCGCCCTTTGGCTTTGCAATGCTATTAGCTTCTTATGTTTTATATGTTTGTGTGCTTTTGCATGCAACATTGTTGAGCCGATGGGTGGGTTGGAGTTATTTCACCAAGACAACTTGTACTTTTTTGTGATACGAGAACCTGTTGGGGCAAGTGTGAGGTTGGTGCACCCTAGAACCTGGTTTAAACCCCCCAGTGGCAATTTGTTTTGCCACTGAACGTTCCAAGGCGGTAACCCCTCTGGTTCTCACTTTCGTTAATTGTTTCAGGCGTCCATTTTGAAACTGATTATTGTAATAACATGCTCTCTTTTCCTCTCTACTTTTTGGCTGTGTGGGGAGGCTGTGTCTGCGGCCATTCCTGATATGCATATTTCATTTTTTACGATATTTTTCAATTCCCCATCACACACAAAATTATGCTTTTAATATGTGCCCCTTCCCCTGCCTTTGAAAAATTCCTGATCTGACCAAGAAGTAAACAGTGTACTCGATGTGCAGCCTACACGTGCTGAAGATTATAAATGAGATTTTGAGACTGGTTGCACATATATATTATCCATATCCTGGTCTCATCTAAAAGACTATCTTGCTGTCGAGACAAAATTTATTGTTTTAACAAACTTCAACCTGTTAACAGTAAAGTACCGGGTATATTTCGTTTATGCAAGATTAAAATGTAGTACATGGGACCTGTTCAATTTAACCGTTATCAACAAAAGATAACCTGGTGTAAGAAGTATTTACAGAATTTAGCAATGAGATTGTATAACTCGGCGTACTCGCAGCTGTGTCACACTGTGGCATCACAGTTAAAATAAGTATGAAGAAGTGAACTTTGCATACCAGAAACTTACGCACTAAGAAAACACGGTGATTTTTTAAATGAAGTAGGTCATGATGGTGGTTTTCAATAACGAGTAATGGTAAAGATGATACAAGCAAGGATAAATAGTCTGACACATAATCTAAATGAAAACAGGCATAAGAGAAAACTGTGAAATAATTTTCGAATGATATTGCCTCTAGCTGGGAGCGAACCTTCACAGTCACGGCGACAGAGCCTTGCCCTGCAATGCCGACGACGAAGAGATATGGGATATATTGGCAATGATGACAGTTGTGATTGAGTGGCTTTGAAAATTATGCCAATTTTTATGATAAATACTATATTCCGAGATTGATATGATATATTTAATAGGTTAGGAGTTATGGACAAAGTGCACAAGGACTTTATTATGAGTGACAGGGATGTGTAGGATATCTCTCGAACCAGAAACTCCTTAAGATGCAGATATTTCTCCCGGCAATACTAACCATATTGCCGACCTATTTTAGCTGAATAGCTGCCTTTTTGTATGTTTTGAGCCCAGAATTGCCCTGCTATTTTCCAACTGAAAGTCGTAATATCTTTATAACTTTTGATACAAATGTGTTGCTTATTATAACTTATTCTGCACAAAAATTCATTCATCATGAGCGTTTCTTAGACCCATCCAGGGCTCTTTTCCTTCTTTAAGATGGGCTGTTTACAGGCCCCTTCCCTTCTCAAAATTTCTTTAAAATGATGCCGTCTTCCACAAAAAGTTACTTTACAATTTTTCTATCATTCCACTTAAATGGAAATATACTATTTCCCACGCACCCCAATTATAAGGCAAGGAAGCTGGAAAAAATCCTGTCAACAAATTAATTGCCTTTTTATGCCCCCGAAGGGAGGCATATAGTAATCGGACCGTCCGTCCGTCCGTCTGTCCGTCCGTCCGTCCGTCCGTCCGAAATAATCTTGTCCTCGCTTCTTCTCCAAAACCGCTTGAGGGATTTCTTTGAAACTTCACAGGAGTGTATGTCACTAAGCCTAGTTGTGCATATCATCAGGAATTTCTGCTCGGATTATCTTTGGCTGAGTTATGGCCCTTTTTAGCAAAATCTTGTCCTCGCTTCTTCTCTTAAACCGCTTGAGGGATTTCATTGAAGCTTCACAGGAGTGTTTGTCACCAAGCCTAGTTGTGCATATCCTAAGGAATTTCTGATCGGATTATTTTTGGCGGAGTTACGGGCCTTTTTACCTAGCCCTAACCCTAACCCTAACCCTAAGGTAAATTTTGTTAATGCAATAGAGGTTACATTTTTTGTCCGATTGTCATGAAATTTGGTATGAATATTGATATTGATGATTTCTACACAAATTATTAAAATCATGTTGTTATATTGACCAGGGGCCCCGCCCTGGGGATTTTTTTTCTTTTAAATTCTGTTTTTAACCTTTGATGTTCTTCAGTTATTAACCAGATTTTGACACAACCTGTATACCATCTTAAAATTCAATCTTTCCTCAACAATTCATTCACTGGTTGTTCAGGGATAAAATTTGAAACAAAAATTTTAGTAGCAGGGTGAAAATTTCAAGTGTCAAAATCCAATATTTCTATCTGTCTTCAGCTATATTTAGGTATGATGTTTACCAGTATTTTTGGTACAGTTGCTGGACAATGACCTGATGAACTTTGCTGCTTATATCTGTGTTATGCAATATTAAGAACTTTGCTCTGGAAGATTTTATAGGGTAAATTTTGTCATTTTATGGATAGTGACAAATAAACTTTCTTCCTTTATAGCACTTTGAAAATCAGGCTTTTCTGAATATGTTATTCACTGTTTTTTAAGTAAAACAACAACAAGAACAACAACAACAAATTGGTAGCACATTCTCAAAATTTTAAGACTAAATTTAAGAGAGCCTTAGATGTATACAGTGTATGTACACAAACTGGCAAGTTAAGGCCACACTTTTTAGCTCACCTGAGCTGGCTCAGGGTGAGCTATTAGGATCGATGAATGTCTGTCGTCCGTCCACACTTAGTTCGTTAACACTATAACGGTCACATTTTTGCTCCGATTGTCATGAAACTTGGTCAGGATGTTTGTCCCAATGATTTCTCGGTCAAGTTCAAATATGGGTCATCTGGGTCCAAAAACTAGGTCACTGTTACTAAAAATAGAATTTTCTTGTTAACCTCTAGTGGTCACATTTTTGCTCTGATTGTCATGAACTTGGTCAGGATGTTTGTCCCAATGATTTCTCGGACAAGTTCGAATATGGGTCATCTGGGTCCAAAAACTAGGTCACTGTTACTAAAAATAGAATTTTCTTGTTAACACTCTAGTGGTCACATTTTTGCTCCGATTGTCATGAAACTTGGTCAGGATGTTTGTCCCAATGATTTCTCGGACGAGTTTGAATATGGGTCATCTGGGTCCAATAACTAGGTCACTGTTACTTAAAATAGAATTTTCTTGTTAACATTCTAGCGGTCACATTTTTGCTCCGATTGTCATGGAACTTGGTCAGGATGTTTGTCCCAATGATTTCTTGGACGAGTTTGAATATGGGTCATCTGGGTCCAAAAACTAGGTCACTGTTACTAAAAATAGAATTTTCTTGTTAACACTCTAGCGGTCACATTTTTGCTCCGATTGTCATGAAACTTGGTCAGGATGTTTGTCCCAATGATTTGTCGGACGAGTTTGAATATGGGTCATCTGGGTCCAAAAACTAGGTCACTGTTACTAAAAATAGAATTTTCTTGTTAACACTCTAGCGGTCACATTTTTGCTCCGATTGTCATGAAACTTGGTCAGGATGTTTGTCCCAATGATTTCTCGGACGAATTCGAATACGGGTCATCTATGGTCCAAAAACTAGGTCACTGTTACTAACAATAGAATTTTCTTGTTAACACTCTAGCGGTCACATTTTTGCTCCGATTGTCATGAAACTTGGTCAGGATGTTTGTCCAAATGATTTCTCAGACGAGTTCGAATATTAGTCATCTGGGTCCAAAAACTAGGTCACTGTTACTATAAATAGAATTTTCTTGTTAACACACTAACGGTCACATTTTTGTTCCAATTGTCATGAAACTTGGTCAGGATGTTTGTCCCAATGATTACTAGGACGAGTTTGAATATGGGTCATCTGGGTCCAAAAACTAGGTCACTGTTAACTAAAAATAGAATTTTCTTGTTAACACTCTAGCGGTCACATTTTTGCTCCGATTGTCATGAAACTTGGTCAGGATGTTTGTCCTAACAATTTCTCAGACGAGTTCGAATATTAGTCATCTGGGTCCAAAAACTAGGTCACTGTTACTATAAATAGAATTTTCTTGTTAACACTCTAGCGGTCACATTTTTGCTCCAATTGTCATGAAACTTGGTCAGGATGTTTGTCCCAATGATTTCTAGGACGAGTTTGAATATGGGTCATCTGGGTCCAAAAACTAGGTCACTGTTACTAAAAATAGAATTTTCTTGTTAACACTCTAGCGGTCACATTTTTGTTCTGATTGTCATGACACTTGGTCAGGATGTTTGTCCCAATGATTTCTCAGATGAGTTTGAATATGGGTCATCTGGGTCCAAAAACTAGGTCACTGTTACTAAAAATAGAATTTTCTTGTTAACACTCTTGAGGTCACATTTTTGCTCCGATTGTCATGAAACTTGGTCAGGATGTTTGTCCTAATGATTTCTCGGACAAGTTTGAATATGGGTCATCTGGGTCCAAAAACTAGGTCACTGTTACTAAAAATAGAATTTTCTTGTTAACACTACAGTGGTCACATTTTTACTCTGATTGTCAGATTCTAAAGAAACTTGGTCAGGACATATGTCCCAATTATTAATTGGACCAGTTTGAATATGGGTCGCCTGGGGTCAAAAACTAGGTCACTGTTACTAAAAATAGAAAAATCTTGTCCAGGCTGTAAATTTGTTATTTCTCATTGGATTTTAAAATAACTTGGCTGAAATGTTTACCATGACAAGGTGTAGTTTCTCGTACAATACTCATGCCTGTTGGTCCAAGGTCAAGGTCACTGTTACTAAAAATAAAATTTTCTTGTCTGGGCTGTTAATTCCTAATGAATGGAGTGATTTCAAAATAACTTTACATAAATGTTCACCATGACAAGGGGATGTGTTGCTTACAATACCCATGCCGGTAGGTCAAAGGTCAAGGTCACTGTTACTAAAAATAGCATTTTCTTTTCCAAGCTGTAGATTTGTTGTTTCTTATTGGATTTTAAAATAACTTGGTGTAAAGGTTCACCATATCGAGACGTTGGGTCTCGTACAACACAACTTTGTTGTACTCAGGTGAGTGATAAAGGGCCATCATGGCCCTCTTGTTCATATTACCCACATCATATGTAGTAAGGTCCATAACTCTAATAATCATTTTCCAGGATAATCTCCCCAATAATCTTAGAATTTTCTAAAAAAAAATGTAATATTTAACTTTATTTAACTATATATTTACTACAGACTTGAAACATATGATCCTTTCATCTTTCACATTATATGCATGCAGTATGCTTTGTCTTCCACACGCATATTTTTCATTACTTATGTTTATTTATTACATATGTATACCTATTCAATTTCAAAGCTGCATTTCGGGGGCATATGTCAATTTCAAGTGACAGCTCTTGTTAAGAATATTCCAGTAACCTACTAATGTGCTTGTTTGTGAGCTGTCAAATGAACAAAAAAAATAAGTATTAATACCTCTCCTTAAGATTTAGACTCTCTGCTATTTCTGTTAAACTCATGGGCTTCTCGGCTTCACAAATGACCTTGAAGAGTCCCAGGTCATGACCTATGCCAATGGCAGCCATTAAACAACCATTCTGTATTATACTGGTCAGAAAGTTCCCAAACTCTTCCTTGTTCATGATGCCACGTCAGCTGCTGCAGATATTGATAATAAAATATTAGAGCACATTGATAGCCAACAGCTGCAGGATTAAAACCACCTTTAACGCTCAAGGCTGCAGGACTTAGACCACTTTTTAAGCCAACAGATGCAGGAATGATAAACAGATCTTATATCTGAGCTTTGTCAAAGGACAATACGCCTTAAGGAATGAATTTGACATAAAGTCTGCAGGCCCGTACTCAGCCTTCCAAAAAGCTGACTGCATACTGAGCCACAAGGTAAGGGGTGAATTATATTTATCATAGTTTAAGAGAAAAATATCAAGGTATAAAAGAAATAGTTATAGCAATTTTTTATTTTTTCTATGATAAAAAGGAACTACATGTACATGAAAATTTTTTTTCTGTCTGGAAATTCTATTGCCCATGGATAGGCGGGTTCACCTATAAGGGGGTGTAGTACTAAGGTATAATTCCTCCATCAGTCCGGTGACAGAAAATTGCTTTTATGGCCAGCAAAAATGTCTGTATTCTTACTATTTTTCTCAGAATAATGGATACGGATAAACATCCATAGAACTTGGCTGATTTCATAACCATAGTAGGCCAAAAGAGGGATTCATAACTAGTCGGCCAAAGAGCTGCACCAGTAGTTTTAGTTGAAAAACAAAAACACTGGCTGACTAAAAATAAGACAGAAGAACAAAAAAATAAGTATGGCTCCCTAAAGTATTTTTCCTCATTACACAGTGTTTTTCCTACTTAAAAAGGATAAATAACACTTCCCACTCTTGATTAACACTGGTGGCTTCAAATTCTGAAATAACCTTGTCAATTTAAATCAAAATAGATGAAAGTGGTTGGGCTGTTACAACATTTGACTGCTGATCTAGAGGTGACAGGTTCGAGTCCTAACTGGGTGAGGCTTCTGCATTTTCTTTATTTCATTTCACGAAAATGGTTTAAAGTTTGATACCGAGGAAGCACATACAGACCATAAGTAAATTGCTTCCTTTATACCAACTTCTTTTATGAGTATGGCCATTTTTACAAACTATGAATGTCATTTATCGTCAATTGACGACGATTTTTAACTCGGAGGAAAAAGGTTACCGATATCTCGATCTGATGCCGTCAGAATACACCAACATCCCTCTATCGATAGCCACGTTTTCGAACGGAGTAATTCTGACTATCAAATCTAACATTCTCTCCTAATAGCCATGCTTTCAAAGTGAACACGGATAAGCTACTTCATAGTTCCATCCGGACAATGCTTAATCGAACCAGTGACAAAACTACTGCACGTCCTCGCCTTTTACACCCGGAACGAACGCATGCATCTACACTCGGCAAGTCCCGTTACTTTCCGTAAATTCGGTATGAATAGACCATGCGTTACAGTATTTTACAAATTTACATTGTCATCTTTGAACCTATTTATGCAAAAATCGGTATTCTTTTAAAAAATAATTTGAAACAAATGCGTTTCGGATTCACTGCTTACCTTGTACAAAATAGTTTAAAAATATTTGACTTCACTTCTAAAGGCCAACATTTGACTGTTTCACTGCGCATGTCTGTACTTTCGTTTATTTTCTGATAACGACGGAGGAAGAGTCCAGGTCAACATCTGTCACTTGTAGGTTACAGTGCACTTATTGATGTTGATCCGGCTTTAGACTGTTTCACTGCTCATGTCTATACTACAGCAGACAAACAGACAGTAGTAAACCAAAAGGGAATCCTTAGCAAGGTTGGGTTAAGGTTTAAAATACCGAAAGGCGGAGTTCCCTTACAAGTAAAGTACATTCTGCTAGAGATTACCAGTTCTTGTTTGATTTTAAAATACATCAAAACTCATAAAACAGTCATATTCTTACCATATTCATACCATTATTCTAATCGGGTTGCTGATAAAAAATTGACGCTACTTAAACTGGTCACTGATTTATTGCCATACAATCATATGTTTGAAATGCCTGAGATCTGATAAACCTTCTAGTTTCTTTGGTTTAATCAAGTATAAGTAATGTTGTACCTCTTATTTTTTTTATCGTAAATGGTGCATATTTAATCTTTCTCCATGCACTGTTTTATCATGAATTATTGTGGTGAGCAATAGGCCTAGCTGATAAGGGACTGAAGATAAAAATTTAAAACATATACAGACGGTAAGTGTGACGTCTCCTAACAGCCAATCAGAGCTCTCTGTTTTTGGTTTACAACAGTCTTTTATTTTCTGATAACGGCGTAGTAAGAGTCCAATTCGGCATGTGAACAATATTTTGACTGTTTCACCGCGCATGTCGCTATTTCTGTATATATTTGTTAATAGCGACTGGGTTGTAGTCAAAACAACTTTTTGCAGGAATGGTGAAAAATGAAAATTGAAAATTAATAAAATAAAAAAAATTGTCCGGCTAGTAAACAATTTTGTGAAAATTAGCAAGTATTTTTGACAGATTTTAAACTAAAATTCCGTAGAGACTGGGATGATGCAATTCTGGCTAAAATGCCAAAAGATTAATTGGTCGTACTATGATGAAAGTAGGATTTTAATATGTCTCTTTTTTGTTCTAATCAGAAGGGATTTTTAAGGGCTTGACCCAATAGTAAATTCTGATTTTGAAATGCGAGATTGGAAGTCTGTGGTATTTAAATTAGTGGTCTATAACCTTAACAGCTGAAAGTATCGATTGGTTTACCAAACTCGTGAGTCTACGAGTCGCTCAGTGACCAGTCAGGTGACAGGTCCGGTGAAAAGTTTAAAAAAATAACATAATAACTTTGGTATTAAACGAAATCTTAAATTCTCAAATAAACAGTTAAGAATTATAAATTGTGTTGATATTAAAATCGCATAATTAAAGCCAAAAAAGTACAATTTTATTTAGTGCGATTTTTCTGAATTTGCGTAGTTCAACATAATGGAGATCAAATCGAGCCAGCAATATTTTCTCAAACATTATCAGAATACCTCGATAAAAATGGAGATGATGTATAACTGTTGGAACAGCGTCGTTGGCGACAAAGAAAATGGTAGCACCCGATTTTCACATCAAAACTTGCGTTCCTGTAGGTGTCACTAGTCGGTACAATTATTTGTGTGTGGGTTAAGCACATATAATTTTTTTATCGCACAATGACTTCTAATTTCGGCCAAGAAACCGTCGGAATATCTATCCATATTATTCATAAACGTACAATATTTACAATATTTACATTTGTTTGCATTGTGGGGAAAGTTAACTTCGTCACAGACACCTATTTAGTTATTTTCTGACCAGTATGTCAGTAGAGAGTATATAGTCTTAACAGAGCTCTAGTGCTAAGTAAGGTCATTTTCAGCTAATAAACGGGCGATCCACCTATCAGCGGAGCAAATCCGACGTTATTGTCAAAATCCACTGAGCTTTTCACTGGAATTCCCTTCTATTTCGATTAAGCGCATTGATTGCGCATTAGAAACAAATACGTTTTTGCTAAAAAAACAAGAAACATCCGTTTATTATCTGAAAAGGACTAAACTTGGCATTAGAGCTCTGTTAAAGCCTATATAGCTCAACTGATGTACTGACCAGAAAAGATCTCTAAACATGTGTCTGTGGGCTGACCCTGATTTCACTCGCTTCAGAAATATCAACAGTTTACTCACTGTGGCCAATGGTTGGCGAATAGGTAAGGAAAGTCCAATAGCATAGAAAATATGCCATTTCTAGCAAAGTTTTAAAACATTCAAGTTCAATGTAGTTTATATGTGATGTATGTAATACTGCAGTAATCGTCGAACTCTTTCATGTATTTTTTGAATGCAGAAGCCAAAGACTTAATATTATCAGAACTAATTATATGTTTTCAATCAGTCAAATATTCTGTAGAGTTGTATTTCTACTTTGATTGTGTAGAAAGAGAACGATCATTGTTGTACATGTTAGGTCATGTCGACGATGTCATTCGAATGATTGTTCCTATTGAAAATTATGCAGAATTTATGAGTGTAAATGCAACCTTTTTGAGGGCAATTAATGCATATCTCTATTAGTTTAATCTAATATGAATCATAAAATGACAACGTAGTCAAAGCGTTTCGTAGCACTGGTGCCAACGGTTGTAGGGTTTAGTTTGGAACCTGTCTCGGAGGTATTATAATATTCGTTTTATAATATTCAGTCCAGATATTGTCTCTCCTTATGCTTGCCTCTCTCCCAGAGCCTTGCTTTAAGGGCGAACAAACAGATTGAACCATTTACTTTTTGTATCTTGTCTGTTATTTATTTTCTATTTTTTCTTTGCCTGCATATTGTGTAACTTGTATATTCTCTATTTTATTTGTGTTGTATATTGTTATAAACTCATCAGAAATGGAGGAAATAAAGATGGTAATGATAGTAATATGCATTTTCTTTACTGACCAAGAACAATGCCCAAGGTTATAAAGCATCTAGCATGGAAACCAGTCTCAAATCTCAAGCATCTGATTGGCTGAAATAAAATTATTGGTAAAAGGAAAACATGTAGTGCAGTTTTTAGTATACAGAAACTGATGAAGTACATGTGAATTTACAAATGTAAGATATTTGAATAAACTTATATATATATATAAGTTTTGTTTAACTATGGCGAGAAGTATCCGGATAAACTTGCATAGTTCCTTTAATTGTTTCAACGACTTAAAATTTAGTAATTTGGTAAATATCAGTATGTTGGATCGCACATAATTTAGTATTTCTTTATATAATTATTATCTTTCGTTCTTCTACAAAAAAGGACATTGCAGGAGGTTATGAAATTCATCTGCCACATCATTCATATTGCATAAGAAACATTCCCTATCTTCTATATTTATACTTTGTCAGTAGTGAAAGAGCATGATGTTCCATTTTACAATTATCGACAAAAATGCAGTTGCCAAAAACACGTGTACAACGTGTTTCCGTTATGTACACTGTTTTAAGACGGTATGCTATTTTTGGTCAGCAATCAAATGAATAATAGATTTGCACACATTTTCCCACGTATTTTTCAAAATGTATTCCCCGTTGTTGATTTCAAATAATACGCGCACGTTTCGTTTAAAGAGGGACTTAACCACAGGCGACATCATATTTTCATCAACTTTGTCATACAAAAACAACAGAACTGGTTTCTTAAGGTCACAAACGGCTTGGTAGAGCTCAAAGTTACAGTAAGGGCTCTGACAAAAATAGTTGGACACGATGGCAATTACGACGGACGACCGTTGTATTAAACGAATTGTTTCGTCGAGAATTTGAAATCCAGGTTGTAGATCATGATCGCCGTCACAGATCAGTTTTCGATCAATACCAGTGGTTTCTTTTAAACTTGCCTCCAGCTGCCTTATAACACTATGTTTGACGAATTCTTCATCTGAACTACTGTATGACAAGAATACTGCGAATTCATACTGATTTTGTCCTTGGCTCAAAAGATTGAGAGCGTGTGTATATTTTTTCGTCTTCTCTTCAGTAAGTCTGCGTTTGTAAATCTTGAAAAGAGAAATTGCTAGCACAATAAATATAAATAGTACTGAAACGCAGATCGAAGAAATCGTTAGATTTCTCCTACATATATTTTCCACATATTTTAATATTAAGTCGTTTATATAAAGAGTACTCTCCTCTCCCGAATAGCATTTTAGGTTTTGATTTTCGACAAGACCCGTAGATAACAACCAACGAAGATATTGTTCAGTTTGGCATTGTGCACACGACAAGGGATTACCATAAAATGTAACTGTTAAATTCGTGCTGTTCCTTTGAAGCACAGACATCTTAGGGATATTCATCAGGTTACTTATTGAAGCTGAATCCAAAATTGATATTTGATTGTTGTGCAGTAGAAACGTTTGTAGCTTCTTGGCACGATTCAGATCAAAGTTTATTTGACTTAGCTGATTATGTGATAGATCTATCAACTCCAAATTGGTGTTTTCCTGAAACATATTCCAAGGGATATTTTCCAGTCCGTTTTCTGACAAGATGATCTCTTGTATGTTAAGAAGACCTTTAAAAATACTTTCAAACAGTTGTAAGTTATCAGAAGCCATATTGGACAGCTCGTTCATTGACAAGTTTATATATTTTAAGTTTGGTAAGATGGACAAAAAGTTTGGATGAACGAACTGTAAACGGTTGTCTGAAAAGTCTAAACTTATGAGAGAATGAATTTTGAAATTGTTACGTTCCACATCCAGATCTATATATCTTAAATGATTATTTTTTGCTATTATTTCTTGTACATTAAGATTCCAGTCTGCTTTGAAAGTTGCAGTGCAATTTTTTATCCAGATAGGAGTATGGCTGGGAATTATTCCGCTTACGTTGACGATTCTTGGAGCGAATATAAATGAAACTAATTTAAGTGGATATAGATCGAAGTGTATATTTTCAATCTTAGTTGGAATGAGTACATCCAAAATTGGTAACACAACGTATGCGATATCACTTAATCTGATGTGTGTTATGGATCTTACATCAGGTAATGTCATAGGCATCTGTAGTAAATGGGAATATGAAAGATTCATCACTTCCAAAGACTTCATGTCTGATAAATGGTAAGGATTGATCCGAATAAATTGAGTAGCAGATATTTCGGCGACTTTGAAATTTGTCTTGTTACCAAACGTACTAAATTTGTCAAGATCTAGGTTCAAAGGTCCCTTTTTATAAGATATCTGAGAGAGGATCAGTGTTTCTAGCAATGGTATTTTGTTGGCGGAATCAAGAGCTGAATAAAGCGTGTCCAACGCCAGCATTGCGCATTGACCCATATCAAGCGTTGTTACATAATCAAGTCCAAGGAACGTATCAGGATCAAGCAGAAAATCCGACACAATATGCATCGCCAGTTCCTTAAGGGATATCAAATTGCTAAAAGATCTTGCATTAAATTTTAAAAGATTATTTTCCGTATGAACACTATCTGCCATTGTCAAGTGGGTGACATATCCCCAGCTGTCGTGTTGAAAATCTGATGTTTTCACCTCAATAATTTTGCCCGGCGTCAAAAAGTCATTTATTTGTACTCTTGAGATCCCTTTTGGCACGGATGTAGGAATGTAATTACATCTTATTGTAATGTTGTTTTCGAAAAAACATTGATTCCTGTTAATCTCTAAATCCTTTACACTCGTTTGCTGAAACTGACTAACTGCAGCCACGAAGTAAGTAATAATGCGCAATATTTCAAAAAGAAGAAAAAAATTCAACCGTTGATATTTTCCACACATTTTCTTTCAGAATATTTTAAACAGAGAAAAAAATATTTCAGCGTTCCAAGGTCTTTACGTAATAAATACTTTACGCCTAGAATCTTATATTTTAATAAAAGAGAGAACAAAACAATATGAAACACTCGAACTTGCACATGATAGCTTTATACATTGCAGTGCATGACTGTGTCAATAACTTTGTTAAGTATGATGAATCATTGATGATCCTGTTAATTAAACTACTTGACACGATAGGTTTTTTCCTTTTTTATTGTAAACATACTCCATTGGCTAGTAAAACATGTTAAAGGGCCGTTCAATAAATAAAACAATTTAAAATCACGCTTTTCGTTGAGTTCATAATTTTCTGAAGAAATAACAAGTAATTTTCCGATCAGTAAAAGATATGTTTAAATTAGTCAACAACTTTTAGAGTCTGTGGTATTACAAAAACAGCTCACAGTCAAACCTGTACTAAAGACCGTCTGCCGTAAAAGACCACCTGTTGATAAAGATCTCTTTTTATTTGTCCCTTTAACTGATTTAAATAACACATGCACCTGTGTACAAAGACTATATGCCTTTAAAGAACACTTCTGGGTTTTACACCGAGTGTTCTTTGAATACAGGTTTGACAGTACTTGGACCATGTTCAAGTAAAAATAAAATCTATTTTTGATCAAATAGATAAATAAAATTCATAATGCTCAAACTTTAAAAGAAAAGAAATTTTCTTTCTCGAAGCTATGTCAGTCGGAGATTCCCAGTCCAACCCAAAGCATGCTATGTCGGAAGTTTGCGGACATTGACTAGTGGCAAAGTCAGTTCTTCATTCCTAGAGTCCTACTTGATGATGGAAGGAAGGTCACTCGGAAGTTCTCGGAGTTCGACTCAAAGCTATGACACTTCTTGGCTTCGGTCCAACTCGATGTTTGGTCAGTCTGAAATTCTCCGATTCCATCTTGAAGCTTTGTTAGTCAGGAGTTCTATCAGGAGTGTATCTTTGTTTAAGAGTCAGAATAAAGAAGCATCAGGAAAAGAGATGCCCCAAACCGGTAACTGTTATTTTTTTTGATAAACGCTTCTCTTCAAATTTAAGGTATTGCAAACATGCTCCTTTGGTGGGGTTATGCAAAAAGAAAAAAAGGAGTTTTTCTTAGCAATCTGAGTTCTTTTCAAAATGAAAATTAGACCATATCATTACTTTCGAGTTTACTAGTTACTAGTGTACTTTCGGTTTCAATGGCATAGTTTGCTGTATCTTTACAAAACTCGAAATTATCACTTCAGGGGGTAGGACGTTGCACTGCATCCGAAGATAGTTAAGCGAGGAAAATGTTGAATTGGGATAAAAATGGCGGTTTAGTGGGGATTTTTTAAGTAAAACGGATTTATTTTGCGAGGTAAGTGCCTTCATACTATATTTAATTTAATGTCCACCTGTGCATTCTGCGACCAGATGCCTAATGTACCCTCGACACTTTGTTTCAGGAACGCAGGTTTTGTAACAAAAAGTTTTTGAAGAATTTATACATTAAAGGTAATGTAAACACGCCAAAAATATAGTATTTTAGGCTGATCTTCAGACATCTGGGCACTTCCATATTGGGTTTTAGCATTTTATCAAGTCAAATTAACATTTTCTTTTTTCTTCATGGCTCGTCCACAATAAGCAAACCCCCACGCTCGAAAGAAAACAGGACATTCCATTTTCTGGCATTCGAGGATTGGGACATTCCCTTTTTGGCATTACCTGGATATCTTTACTGAACGGTGTGTTATTTTTATCACAGTGTATATATCACATGGCTCTAATGTAAAAGAATATGTAGTATTTAAAATACGTTATATTAAAACTCTGTATACATGTGTTTCCTAACAGCTAATTTAAAATCTGCAAGTTTGTTGATATTTTTGACAGAAATAGGTAAAGTGTTACAGAGTTTGCATCCATTATAAGAAAACGATTTCATGCCAAATCCTTTATCTTTGGGAATAATGTAACAGCAAGTTTCTCTAAATCGTGTACTGTATGAATGAACAATCAGCTGGTATAAAATGTTCCTTTAAGTATTTTGGAGCAATATTATGTTTAACTTTAAAAACGTGACTAAGTGTAATAGAAAAAAAACGTGACTAAGTGTAATAGAATCAACTCTTTTCTGTACAGGTAACCAGTTAATGCGATTAAAATGGGTCACATCTAATAGAGTTCTAGGGTCCAAATTTAAAACAAACCTAATGCATTTGTTTTGCATAATTTGTAGTCTATTTTTACACTTTTTTGTGATACTATGGGACCAGAAACAACAAGCATACTCAAAATGACACTGTATTAGACAAGAAACAAGGAGTTTTCTAGTATGCAAGGTTAAGAAAGATTTTTTCCTGTATAAAAATTTTAATCTTGAGCTAGCCTTTTTAATTATTTCATTTGCCTTGGATTCACAGGAAAGATGTTGATTAAGAGTTGCACCTAAATATTTCACAGAGTTAGTGGATTTGATTTTTGTTCCATTACAAGAAATGTAGAAATCTGAGCCTGTTTTCAATTTAGGTCTGGAGCCAAACAATTGGATTCAATTTTACCAAGATATAGGGATAATTTTTTATCTACTTTTTTTATCTACTAACCAATGACTAACAAATCCAATGTCTTTGGACCGAGCAGCTGTAATTTGGTCTTTGTTGTTACCTGACACTAGATTAGCTGAGTCATCGGCATAAAGTAATAACTTGTTTTTAAACTGGCGCGCATGCGCCAGTCTTAACTAACGATGCCGTGAACTCTGCGACGCGCAATCCTTAACTTCGGGTGTATCATTGCGACCACGAGAGCGTATCAAGAAAGTGGTCACCGCGAGAGCAGGCCGAAATGTGCTGCACAAGTGTGAAGCACAATGCAGCACACCATTCCACGAATTCTGAGCGATTGATAGTAAGTTTCCGTGTAATTTTGGAGCATCCATGCCAAAAATTCCATCGAACAAATGTAGAGTGAAATCATGACCAGCTACGGCAGTGAACAAGCAACTGGATATGCATGAGTAGTTTAGTTGCGCCTGAAAGATTTCGTAGTTGTGTGGCATAAAAAGTAGTGCATTTTAAGAAAATACAAATATTTCGAGAAGGAATGCGAACTTTGAAAGATAATGCTACAAATAAAAACAAGAAAACAATTTTATGTTGTTGTTCGAACAACTATGAAAGGATATTAGAAGAACGATTAAAAACAAATCAGTCACGTGACAAGCGGGAGATAACGTGGGTTGCCATTTTGGTTAGGATGGATTAGTTGTGGATCGAGATTTTGCTCAGCATTAAGGACCGGGCCGAGCTATCATAACGGTTGTCGCGCCCAACAACCGTTAACAAGCTTCGATTTATTTCCAACAAGCGTTAAATTCGTCGACATCCGTTTATTCAAAATCGACATGTCATAATTTTCTGTTTCTTGCATAGTAAACACAGGTCGCTTTTCAATACACACCTCATTCAAGGTTAAGCAATGGGCGATTTGACCAATCACAATCGATTTCTTTACAATCAGCTGGATAACTCCGCCTCTCCACGTGGTAGAATTCGCAAGTATGTCGGTGTCGTTTGATGGTATTTTGGCTCTGTCGATGTTGATATTCTCAATTAAAAGCGGGTGTGTTTGACATAATGTTCAATGATTTTTACGAGATGCGATCATGAGTAATAATTTGGTTATTCTTTGTTCTGTGATTAGAAGACAAACACTTCGAAAATTGTACTGTATAGATGTATGAAAATAATTGCGCGATAATTGATTTGTTTTAAACAAATCTATTGGCAAGTTGCAGTTAGAACTTAAATTGCAAAATAAATGCATTCTGTGGCATTTTACTGCGCTATCATCGTAACGATCAGTTCATTTTCGTCGGACACATTTTCAAGTATGCATGCGCGAAAGAACGACGACTCATCGATTCTATCTTATTTCAAGAGAAACCGGCCACACTGTGTCCGTCGGGAATCAACAAAGGGGAATAACCAGTCAAAATGATAACTTGGTACGAAGTTTACAACAGGGATTTAACACCGTCTATGTTAATAACACATAAATTCTGGATCTTGTATATATACGTTTCTTAAACAAAATCATAACAAGATGTTATTATACAAGATCAATCACTAAATGCAAATTATTTCGAAATACCAGTTGACTTTATTTCACATATTTTGGGGCAATAGTTGGATGATTTGATGATAAAATAGTAATTCTAATTTTAGAATAAGATTGTTTTTGCCACCAACCCATACGGTTACATACGGAAATGCACGATTGGCGCAAGAAAAACATCTAACCAATAGGAATGCTGTATACAAATATATTGACCTGATAAGCCAATAAGTAATAATTAACATGTAAATATCTATTTATAGAAAATATCTTTTATTACCAACATCTGGTATTCTTATCTCATTCTCTTATCAGCTACATTAACAACATTATTTACTCCTGATGAAGGCTGCATAGCCGAAAGCGCTCGAGTACAAAGTAAAACTTTACACCGTTAAAACAAAACATTTTCTCAATCATATATTATTTATTTATTTGTTTTTGTATCCTTTCGGGGATCCGGTGTTTCTGAAAGGAATTTCGTTGATATTTTCACAATCTCAAATATATATTTATTTACTTAGCCTTGTGACTTGCATTAAATAAATAAAATAACCCAATTTCATGCTACTATAATAAAAAGAGAAATATGCATATCAGGAATCGCCACACTCATAAAATACAGCCTCCCCCTGCAGCAAAAAGAAGAGAGGAAAATAAATGATTTGTTTGTTGATTGTTTAACAAAAAAGATAACCGTATGGGTTAGCGCCTTGGAACAGTTAGTGGCAAAATAATTTGCTACTGGGGGTTTAAACCAGGTTCTAGGGGTGCACTATATAATTTATTATACCTGTTTGTGTTAACTGAATACCTATTATGATATTATTTTTATATATATGAAGCTGTCTATATGTTTACTGGTATCGTAAATAAATTTAATTTCAGATTGTGAGTGGGGTTTTTCCACCTTATCAAGAGTGAAGACAAAGCTTAGAAGCAGGCTTAACAATTCAACATTAAATTAATTGTTAATGATATCCATGGAAGGTCCTGATGTACTGAAGTTTGATTATAATAAGGCAGTCAGCACTTGGGCCCAAGAAAAAAAGAGGCGTGTGAAAGTTTAATCCTAATCCTGTCAATTGTAATGAAACACTGAGTTTGAGATATCTTGGACAATGAAGGTGAAAAACTAACTATACAGAGTATATAGTTGACATTGTAACTTGATGAGATCAGATCAGTTTATGTAATTAAAACACATGTTGACATACTGTTTGCACATTGTTTCACATTAGTTATGTTTTTTTTTACTTTGTACCTTTCTTGACGCTAAAGAGATTAAAAAAATCTATGTACTATATACAGTTGTTGCAGTAAACTTTGGTACAAATATAAAACTGTATAAAATGATAGTTAAAAAATAAAGTTTCGCGAGCTAAAATCACGAACAGTCCAGCGACAACCCTTCCAAAAACCCTGGGGAGACCGTAAGTAAGTTGGCGAATATTTTTGTTAATGCATTGTTGCGATCGACGTAAAGATTGTAACTGTTTCAGTCTCTTAAGGTACGTGCGCCTTGTGCATTTCATTGTTGACACTACTAAGTTGTGGCGGAGCCTGATCATCGTTATTCTAGCAAAATTTAAGCACTAATCATACGCTCCTGCATCAAAAAGACCCCCAACCTACAAGTGGAAAACCTAATTTCCTTGCATCAAAATACAAGTACCTGCATCTATTGAAATCCCTGAATATACTGAATTATTTGCTAATGTTGATGATAGTAACTGTCACAAAGTTTAACGAAAAAATCACACATAGTTTCATATGTTTAAAGTAATGATATCTGTGCAGGGCAAGTTCGATTCAACCAGCGCGCCAGTCTTTCAACGCTTTCAGCGCTTTGATTCACTACAGCAGACATATCATTAACATATAGAGTAAAAACAAGTTTTAGCTTTCCAAAAAGCTAGTCGGTCATTAGCATGACATTTTAACAAAAAAATTTCGTTAGAATGTTGGTATTTAGTTTAAACATATTTTATTGCCAATATTTAAAGCAAATTGGTTTGGGCCACAAGTGCTTAACAAAATTGGCCCTCACCATATACAGATATGACAATTTTTACATGGCAGTATGATCCAATAGAATATAATGTGACATTAATTAACAAACATTTTATTGTTACCTTAAATCATGTAATGAAATATCAAAAGTTCTTCCCCGCCTGGTATGTATTTAGAATTTCCGCCGTGTAATTTATATGCTCGCTCTCGTCACACATTTTTGTTTCGATTTTTAATGATGTTAAATTCATTGTATGACAGTGCTTATTAATGTGTCACCTGCATCAGCATGTATACACGTATGGATCCTTTTGCGGCGTATAGCAGCAGTGGGTTAGATTCTGTCTTACGAATCATCCGAAATTGATGATGTCTTATATCATTTGAAAGAAATGGTATAGAGCAGTTGTTGAAACTGTTTTTTTGTTGGATTGTTTAAAGTACGCGTGAAGCCCTTCGGGCTTCACACACGTTAAACAACCCAACTTTTTTCCATACCCAAATGAAAACCATCAAATATTGATTCAATCCTTACATGAATTAGTTTACCCTTTCAACAGTCAATTTGAAATTCGTAAGCTAACAATAACGAACAACAACAACAACATCTTCATCATCATCAAAAACAACAACAACAACAACAACAACGAAAACATAAATAATAATAATAATAATGTCTGTACGTTTATAAATTTTGAAGTCGGGAACTGCTAAATATTGACTGTTAACTTCACCTGAAATTGTGAAAACAATGAAAATTTATTGTATAAGTAAATATTTCCTTTTTTGCATTGTTAAAACTTGTAAATATTGAATATTGCAATCCTGTTATCATATATTAAGAGGGCCGTCCACAGTCCTCATTGCGCGTTCATTGATAAAAAAAGTTATCAAAATTTCAATAAAAGGAAAATGCCGTTCAATGAAACTTTGCACAAATAAATGTTACTAAATTAAATGTATTTTTATTTTGCATATGGTAAGACAAGTTAGAACATTAAAGACAATAACGAGAGCTAACAATTTTCTAAACTTCTATCAACATAAATTCGCAAAAACTTAATTTCCCACATGAGTAATAAGATACTGACATGATATGTAAAAAGAATTTTAGGGTATTTTATGTCGAGCTTTTTTTCTTTACTGTTCTAACTGTATATATGTAAAATTAAGATACTCTAAAACCGATTATTTGGGCAAAATGTTATTGAACTGCGGTTTGCCGTTACATATATTTTTATTTTTTTATTTTTTTATTGTTAGTGCAATGAGGACTGACGAAGGCTCTTAAAATTTAAACCAAATACACGTTGTATGTTTATTTAGTTTGTATGCTTAAACGTCCACTTTGTACTCTTACAATTATCACAAACATGTATCGATAGCACAGTATGACACTTAGCTTTCGGTCGTCCATTTATGAATATGAGATAGTAAACGAGATGCACGTGCTTCACGAACCATCGTAGACAACGCCAAAGTGTTGTCTACGGGATTTAGACAACGGTAATACTGGCCACTGATTGGCCAGTGGACAGTAGCTGTGGTCTAAATATTGTGAGCAGCGTTTACTGTAGCCACGCCTCTTTAAGTAATACTTCACACTGTATACCATCAGGAATTATTATTCGTTTGGTGAATAAGACTTTAACGCAGAGGATGAAGTTGAAGTGTAAATATATAGTGACGACGTCTTACATGTAACGCACGACCTTTATCTTGACGTTGTCGTTTCATGGCGTATATGATAGAAGTGTTTTTAAATTTGAAATACGTCAAAATTTTATTCATTAACATAATCTGTTATGTAATCCATTTTCAATATGAGAGATTGAATTTAATAATTTCGTAAAAGAATCATTTTGAGAAATTATTACCATAACGGACGTTTTTGCCTGGCGCCTCTCAATTATCTGCATGAACAAAGCCATCAGTGACAATAAGAATGATAACTCCTATTTCGTTATTGTTAGAGTTATGTTCCTTTCAAATGGCTTTAATATGGAACTTTATGTAGTTTCAACTAAAATATTTCGTATTCCCATAGGGCACAAATTCCCAATATTCAATGCCAATTAAATATGATTTCTATCATCTTACTTCCTAGACAACAATATATTGGTGCGAAGATCTGCATTCCATCTATTCAAAAACACACAGGGGGTGAACTTACTTGTAAGAAAATTACTGATCTCAAACCATACTTTAAACGCGGAATCGCAAATACGGTTCCACAATCCCTGCAAACAAGAGACCCTCGGATGAAGAGAAAAGTTCTCATATATTAAAACGGACTATACGGACCACGGAGGAATACTGCGTTATTTTGTTGTAATGCAACTTTTAAATGAAAATTCGAAGTGATAATCCTCTTCATTAAGAAAAAACGAATAATACAATAAACGAGGAAAGGCTGGTCAAGTACCGGTCGAAAAATGTACGGATTCACATTTTTTAACCAGCGAAGCTGGTTTTACTAATCACAATTCTGAAATCGGTATCAAACCAACTTGCAAAAGGCGATTTACGCATTTCAGAGAAATCAGAGTAAGTAAAGTAGTCCCCAAGTATCCTGTTACGTGTTAAAGTTGGTATTATCTACGTCATGTTGATAGGACAAAACCTGTGCGGTGCATCAATGGTAAATGTAAAATCGGTGCGGTTCATATTTCTAGGACTTGATCGGTGCGGTGCAACAATGGTCAAACATTGTCCGTGTCCGCGATTTTTCACTCACCAAGATATCGTTGGGTTTATTCCATACCTCCGTGTCCGTCCGACGTGGAACGGACACGGAGGTATGGAATATGGGTCGCACTAAAATGCGGTCCAATTAGCGGACGATATAGAATATCGTTGAAAAGTGCGGACGACAAAAACAAAGAAGGAGCGTCATTTTTCGTGTTCATTATGTCTTTGGGATGTCAGTACACAGATTTCACTATTACAATTTCTTGCCTAAAACCCTTTACTCAATATATACGCCTTTCATCACATAGGTTACCAGTTCAGGTCCCAATCAGCTGGCACAATAGTGCCATCTGATCTGGATTTAAAATTTGTGATTACTGGTCAGAAAAAAATGATAATAAAAGCGAACAGTTTAAATCCTAATCAGATCGCACAGATGTGCCAGCTGATATGGATCTAAACTGTTCGCACAAGCTATGAAGGTATATCTATGGAGTAAAGGGTTAACAGAAGCCTTCATCCAGATAATACATGGAAACCCTTATTTCCACTATCATTTAGACAAGAGGAAGTTCTTTGCGAGTGAAACAAGCTTTTTTGCTTTTTCGTAAATGGATACATGTATGAGAATCATGGCACTGGTTGTTCTCAATAAGAAAAAAACGCTTCGCTGGTTTTCTGTACTTTCAGTACTTTGATATATCTAATGACTGCTAGTTTGTTGAAAATGTCTCAGGTTTACCATTTCACTTGGATAATATTTGGAGAAATGATGCAGATCAACACCAAAAGTATGATTAAACCTTTTGAACTTTTTGATAGAAAGTTTAAGTCAATAACAATATCAGCGTAAACTTTATAATACTTGGAATAATTGTGTTTCACGGAATTCATTATCTTCGACCTGTTCTGTGGAATAAAGCATGAACATAATCTTGGCTGTCGGCAATTTATATAATAACTGATCTCTTAAAATTCTACAGTAGCATTGTATGTCTTCTCTTGCACGTACATGCAGGTCGACTTTGATTTACCGGGGAGCGGCGCGAACTGGCCAGTCCCGGCTCAGCCATAATGTATCCCGACTTTGCCGGTAATTTCTTATCACTCGCATGGAATACTTCCAGGTTATACCCTTTACATGATAATTAAACATGGAAATTCTGTAGGCTTCGCTTATAGTGCTTACCGGTGGCGTCGATATATTATAAAGTTTAACGCAAATAAGACAGTTACTGTTTCGCCATTCGCAAATATTTGTCTGAAACGCAAACTTGCAAAAATAAATGTTTTTATCTCAGATTTTTGTTACAATTATTGTACTTTATACTTAAAATATTTCCCCCTGTTAAAATGAAGCTTACATAGTTGTGTTATTCGTGAATAAATAGATCTTCTATTACTGAGGGTTACATGAACGTACCCATGAAAGAAATCAAAATTGAGCTTAAACGTGTTAACGGTTCCTCGCGAAACCCCTACCCTAATGTCTGACCTCACATACACACACTATGATCTTGTTCGGTCTTAAGTCAATGGTGAAACAATCGCATTATTTTTACAAGTACAGTAAAATAGACAACACAAGCAATAACGTCTTTATGTATTGTCCAACAATATTGACCTGGCACTTCATTAATTTTCGTAAAGGTCATTGAATAAACACGGGTATCAGCGAAAACACCGATATATTATTCAATGTACACCTCAGTGAGGGGTATTGGAATAAATGCCGGACTACCGATTGTAACATTTACGAAAAATAACGAATATGGGGTCAAATGCAAGAGTGCTAGGTCAATATTGTTGAACAATAAACGGCGATCGTTTAGAATAAACTACAAGACAGATACCCTTTGAATTTATTTTCCGGCTAAGAAGGAATACTTGTGAAACACCTTGAAAACAGTGACATAATGCCAATATTTTGGTCATCGAAGTAATTCAAAACATTTAATTTTTTGTTGTAACAGTTTTAGAGAAAATCGTCTTAACAATAACAAAAAACAATCAATGTGATCAGCTCAAAGTTCAAGTGAAATTAATAAATGCATCAACATACGAATACATTTCTTACCGTCTCCTTACGGTCACTGACCTGATTTGCGGACCTAACTAGAACTACACTATATGAACGTTGGTAATTAATACTGACTATGTAAATAAGCGTCGCTTGTCTGCTAAGTGTACAAATACGCATTGCATTGACTGAGGAAAGTTCTGTGGTACCGCTATGACCTAGGAGGCATTAATGTTAGTACATATTCATCCAGTTTGATGGTACTAAACAACTGCATTATTTCTACACGTCCTGAATAAATTATAAATTAAGTATACAAGAAACATGATTATCTACATTAATGTCTTTTCTTAAAGGTGGAACGCGCCTCAAATTTTTTTTTCGAGTTTCCTCACGAAATTTCGCTTACATATACTTGAGCATATGCCTGATTTGGATGTGTGCTTACTTTTTTAGTATCCTTAGCCGTTTCGAAACTACAAGCCTTCAAAGTATGCCACTAACGTCACTTTTGAGACGTCTGTCAATTCAAGCAACAAAAGCCGATATTTCTGACAATTTTGCGTTGATTGCTATGAAATTTCATCACCTAGTTCGCCTTACAAATTACTTCATGTACATAAAATTTTCTTATCCGTGGCTCACGTTTTACAAATTTAATGCGTCTTTAACGTCCGTTTTCAGAGACAAAATGACGTCGCGTTTTGCTTAAAAAATCGCGGTTTTCGTTGATTATAAAAAAATCTGCAAATTTAAATTTTGATTTTTTTAACTCTATTGATTAAAAGTTTTACGACAAATCGTTTGATATCAAGAAAAGTATACCTTACCAGCTTCGTTTTCGCTCAATATCAATTTATCCTACCCCTCTATCATCTTTCATTTGGCGTTGCAATACTGCTTTCTTTTACGTGGGATATCTGCCGTTCATTCCCTATCGTCCATTCTTCAATCTTTCTATTATCCCAGCAGCATTGATGGTTAGACAATGATTTTACAATTTCAATTTTACGCATTGCAAATTTTGCTAGAGAATGAAATAGCTTTTCACTGACGCACCATGGTCACGAACGGAATGGACGTAAACACGGACATGCATACGGACTTCGCACCACGGAATTATGTAATGCCAGCTCACAATTGGCGACTCTCTAACCGTCATGACCTAGTAATAACGTACTGTAATGTGAGTTTACACATTTTTTCTAGAAATTAAATAGATTTAACACTGCTTAATGTTTTGTTTTTTTACTCACAATGCAAGATTAACAATCCCGTCGGCAATGTTATTACTTCCCTTTATTTATTATCTGGTATTTATTTTTATTGAATTACACAGTCTGCTGGTTAACAATAAGAAATAATTGAAAATGTTAATTTTATTAAAAGAGTAAAGAGAACATTTTTATTCTTACAGATAAAAACCTCAATATTTGAAAATTTTGATTGTCAAAACAATGAGGTTTATAGAAAGTTTGTTACCTAGCCAACACATTATGTCCTCGTTTGCAGCCCTTAAACTGAGAACAAACAAGAATATTTAGTTATAAAATTAGGTCATAAACCGTTTAGTTAACATTCGTTTTTTTAGTTACAATTTACCATTGTAATTATAAGGACACTAGCAGAAAACAATGAAATGAAAAAATCGGAATAAATATTCATGTTGTTACATATTCTATAGATCAGAACCCAAAATCATTCACTAATTAATTCCTTCCTTCATTGATTCATTCCTTCATTCCCTGTCTGTCTGTCTGACTGATTGATTGATTGATTGTGATTGATTGATTGATTTGTTCGTATTTCAATACTTGTAAATGTTATCTTTTTCGAAATAATGGTATCACATGCAAGTAATCAGAGATAATTACAGCGTCACAAAAGACGTGTATACTCATAGGCCCCTACTTTGTGAAATCGTGATTAAAACATAAATCCACAGTTAAAGATATTTTAATTAATTAAATATGGAGATATGAAATTAAATATATTACGGAGATGTGAATCCATTGTTCCTGAATACATAACAAAAAACATGCAAAACATATGAGTATTTGTTCCTACCAGATTTTATATGTGAAAATTCGACAAAAACTCGAAATTACAAAACGTTCATTTTATCATATGCAATTAAAATGTTGAGAAATCCAAGGCATTTTTTTTTAAACAGCTCGAAAGGAATTGTTGACATGATATGTCCGTTTTGATAAAATAATTCTGTTGACCACTATTTTAGTTCAGTAACAACAAATACGGCGATTAACAGCCCATTTCCATTCTTCGATGGTGTTGTTTGAGAGCCATGTGCCTTGATAGAAATTACAACTGCCAAAAACAATATCTGAATTGTATCAGGAATGTAATGATTTTTTATTTGATACCAAATTCTATTATTTTCTTTAAAAATATTTTTACTTATTAACTATATTTGCCGAACACACAAGTATTTTAAACGTCAAATAAAAGTAGATAGAGGGGTAGAATAAATAGATATTGAGCGAAAACGAAGCTGGTAAGGTATACTTTTCTTGATATCAAACGTTTTGTCGTAAAAATTTTAATCAATAGAGTTAAAAAAATCAAAATTTAAATATGCAGATTTTTTTATTATCAACGAAAACCGCGATTTTTTAAGCAAAACGCGACGCCATTTTGTCTCTGAAAACGGACGTTAAAGACGCATTAAATTTGTAAAACGTGAGCCACGGATAAGGGAATTATATGTACATGAAGTAATTTGTAAGACGGACTAGGTGATGAAATTTCGTAGCAATCAACGCAAAATTGACTGAAATATCAGCTTTTGTTGCTTGAACGCGGGGAAATTGACAGACGTCTCAAAAGTGACGTTAGTGGCATACTTTGAAGGCTTGTAGTTTCGAAACGGCTAAGGATACTAAAAAAGTAAGCACACATCCAAATCAGACATATGCTCAATTATATGTATGCGAAATTTCGTGAGGAAACTCGAAAAAAAAATTTTGAGGCGCGTTCCACCTTAAACGTCTTCTCTATAAATCAATCAAACGTCAGCCTATACACTATCCTTTTGCATGCGTCTTAGTCTATAGTCTAAAGTATCCGTTCTGGACCGTGTGTCCCTGTTAACCGGTGTTCAGGCTAAAGAGCTCATGTTTGGTCGATTATAATATTTCGGTCATCAGGATGACCGACAATAAAACTGGGCCAAGAACTCATCGACATTGAAACCGAAAGTAGACAGGAAGGAAGTCTTTCTCGAATTTCTTGAAACCCGTTGCATAATTTCGACAAATTGCCACAACATATTGTAGATCAGCAAATTCTTATTTCATATATGACTTGTTCGGTATAATGTCCATGAATTTCAGAGTTCTCATGCAAACGGGTTTTCTTTTGTTTTAGAATGAGCTTGGTAATAATGACATGAATAAGACTGAACTGAGCATGCAATTTGAAACATTAACACACCCTTAGATAAATGCATTTCTTCACTAAAATCTTGTTGGCAATCGGTATTTTTCCCGAAATTCATTTTTGAAATTTTAGCCATTTCCAATGTTTGTCTCCCCTCAAATAACTTTAAGGACAAAAGTTGCCGTTTGCCATACATTCCAGTACTTAAATGTGTTTTCGCTCGTTGGGATGGCAACGAGTATTCGAGTAACCGAATACTCGATCGATCGTCCGAGTATCGGGTACTTAATCTACTACTCGACTACTCGGATAAAAAATAAATTTTCAAGTAAAAATAAAATCTATTTTTGTTCAAGATTCGTTTGTAGTAAGATGTTTGAGAATTTGAAAGGTGCCGATAAGGCGAAAATTTCGACACATTCAGTCGCCACAGGTGACGCAATTAACGCTTTGAAATTGTTGAGATTTCGAAATGTCAAATTAGGGTCCCAATTTGCACTTGTCACTTATCAGGGCACTTGTTTGGCAATTTTTGGGGCCCATTTCCCTCTCAAAATAGTATGTTTTTCCCCTATCTAAGAAAAATTCCTCTCCAAAATCTAAAATAAAATTGAAATGGACTCCCAAAAATGCAGGTAATTAATAAATTGTTTTATTTGTAAGTCTAAAGTTACAAAATATACTAGCTATTATAATCAGTGGAGGAAAACAGTTTTATGAGTAAGTGTAACATTTCAAAGTCAAAACATGCATAAATGACTGAAAATTCTCTTTTTTGTCTTTTTGTCTTAACACGACACAAAATTCCCCTTTAGTATGGTTTGGGTACCAGTCCCGAAAAGTTGTCTAGTGCCCTGCTTATGACATTTATCAATGTTTTGAAAGCACATATCTTTTGTTTGACGTTACCAGCGTACTCGGTTATAATCTTTCGAGTACTCGAGTACTCGATCAGAAGATTATGCGAGTACTCGAGTATTTTACTACTCGTTGCCATCCCAAATATCTATAAAACTATATTTCCTTTTTTGTTATGAAAAACTAACAACGAAATAAGTGCAGGCTTGATATTGTAAAAACGATTTATAAACTTATTGTTACAATAAAAATGTTTTGATTATTCTAAATTGTTTAGTTTGAGTGGAAATTGAGCACTTTTAAAATATAAAACATCAGACTTCGGAAAAATAACTATTTGGTTTGCACGCCATAACGAAGGTCTATTCTTTTCACCTGTTAAGTAGACTTGGAATCGAAAACTACCGAGTAAATTTGCTTTTTCTATGTGATGAAAGTCTCAGAAATAATTAAACGTCTTTCTCCAAAAGAATTAGCTCAAAATGGAGAAATAAAATTCATCATGAACCTAGAAAAAACTCAAATTTTAAAAGAGAAGAAATTTCTTTCTCGAAGCTATGTCAGTCGGAGATTCCCAGTCCAACCCAAAGCATGCTAAGTCGGAAGTTCGATGACTTTGACTCGCGGCAAAGTCAGTTCTTCGTTCCTAGAGTCCTACTTGATGATGGAAGGAAGGTCACTCGGAAGTTCTCGGAGTTCGACTGAAAGCTATGACACGTCTTGGCTTCGGTCCAACTCGATGTTTGGTCAGTCTGAAGTTCTCCGATTCCATCTTGAAGCTTTGTTAATCAGGAGTTTCCAGAGCCCAAGTTATTGCAATAAATAGCGCATGTGCGTCAAAAATCAAAATATATAAGTGGAGTGTTTATAAACCTTTACAAATGACCTGTTTTCTCATAACATTTTGTCTCGTTCCCTTTAAAATATTTCACTGTTTCAATCTTATAATCCACTTTTGGAAACAATATTCACAATCCTGTTTGGGAACACTATTCTAAAACTGAGGAAATGCTTTCCCAGCGCTCTTCTGGACCCATATGTTCTTTCATATAGTTATGTGCTATTTTCAATTTCAGAAAGAATTAAAAACAATGCAGGGGCCAAGAGATGAGCTATATGGAAAATTTGGGAATGCATTGACATTGTCCGACTTCAACAACTGGACTACGGATGCTTATTCGTGGGCTGGAAAAAATGTCATGTTACAAGGGACATGATTGAGTCGTGTTTTAAAATTGTTTTTCTCATTTTTTGCAAATTTCTCAGAACCAAATTTTTTAACTCCTACATTTAGGAACAGCTAATTTTAATGTAATTTCACTACCTGTATTTCAAAAGAAAATTGCGCATAACACATTATTTGCTGACAGTGTTCTTTTAGCAATACTGATCCTTTTGATAAAAGATGAATGTTTAAAAGGCCCTCAACACGAAAAATATCAAAATATTGCAGGCTCGGTTTGATTGAGCCTGTTTATGGGCAGTAATGGAAATGCATATTCTGTCCACGCCGCTTAGCCCCGTATAGAGCGCTACTCAATATTTACACAAAATATGAATTTTAATCAACGGCCTTCAAGATTCAAAGACTATATCATGTTGTCAACTTAATTTTCAGAATCATAAAACTGACCCATGTCTCAGCGCCCGTTATGAAACAATCAAATATCATTTTCTGATATTTTACTTACTTCTTCAGCAGTAACTCATCCATTTGTTTATTGGTATGGTGTTGCTCGTCAGTGAGCAAATGGGAGAATCTAAAGAGCACATATTTTTCTATTATTGATAATGTTCTTTAGATTTATATGAATAGATGCTAAACCTAAGTTTGTCATTTGTGCTAGCTGTCCGACAGTCAAATGCGCATCTTTCTCAGCGATTTACTTGATTTTATTGATATTCAATTTGGTCGGTGCGCATCTCGGTCTTCCTTTGAAAGGGACTTTTTTGACTCATTCGTTTCAAGAACTGAATTGAGTAAACAACTATAAACTGTGGGATATAACATTCGTATATCCTTCCCCTGAGCGTGCAAACATTGGTACATCCTTAGATAAATATATTTCTTTACTAAAATCTAGGTGACAATAAGTATTTTCACCAAAATTCATTTTCGAAATTTTAGCAAATTTTTGTCATTTGCAATGTTTGTCTCTCCTTAAACTGTGAGCTGTATCTTTGTTTAAGAGTCAGAATAAAGAAGCATCAGGAAAAAGAGATGCCCGATACCTGGGCCCAAGATCATAAAACTAAGTTTTGAGATCAGTCTCAAATCTCAAGGATCTGATTGGCTGAAATGGCGACTGGTCGCCATTTCAGCCAATCAGATGCTTGAGATTTGAGACTGATCTCCAGATTTAGTTTTGTGATCTTGGGCACATCACTTGTTCCTTTTTTTTGGATAAACGCTTCTCTTCAAATTTAAGGTATTGCAAACATGCTCCTTTGGTGGGGTTATGCAAAAAGGAAAAGGGAGTTTTTCTTAGCAATTTGAGTTCTTTTCAAAGAGAAAATTAGACCATATCATTGCAAACATCATTCTGAATAGCATGTTGCATATATATTTGTATATAAACACAAGAGAATTTTAAAGTTAAAAGCATATGCATCGATTCACAATACTGGAAATCATATAAGCAAAAGCAACGTGTGCAAAAGCTGATCAAAATATCATACTTTTTACTGAATATTTTCATATTTATCGTGTTCGATGGCTTTCACTGTTCTCTTTTCATCTATTTCAATATCACAGTAGCGTTGTTTGTGCCGTGTAGCGGTTGTAAAAAGTATTCCCGTATATTCAATCAGTGCTGTTATCAATTACGTCCTTTGAAGGTCGTTGAGCACGATACTTATGTACTGTGTTAAAAGTACTTCTAAACTTACCTTTGTTTTTATATTTCGGCCAGTTTTGAGATGGGTGGTTTCAATTTCCCAGCCAATATAGATTTGGATATTGTTCAATCACCCCGAGGATATACTTCCTGCTTTTTAAATTTTGCCTTTGGCGTTGTCTGTGATATGCAGGATTTATATTCTAAGAGCCCCTGTCAAAATTCTATTATGTTTAGTTCCGCCCATTGTTTTCTCGTTTAGGGCAAACCCATTCTTTTATCTGGGGACCATACGCCGCTAAACATGGAAAGGTATTAATTAATCTGAAAAATACCGCATTGAAGGTTCCATGTCCGCCGCTATATGCACAACATCGTTTGGGATGGTCAAAATTGTACTGTTTATTGGTGCAATTGAATTGAATTAGATGAAACGGGAACTTTGAAAGCTGATGAACACGACAAATATGAAAATATTGCAGGCTCGGTTTGATTGAGCCTGTACATTGGCAGTAATGGAAATGCATATTACTGCCCACGCAACCTAGCCCCGGGTTGAGCGCAACTCAATATTTACGCCAATAAACAGTAAATTTTTTATTCATCCCAAACGATGGAAAGTTCCCTTTTCATCTATTACTATCATACGTTGTTGAGATAATACTGAAAGGAAACGCCAGCCTTAAGAAATTCGAGAATGACTGCCGTAAAATGTACAAACGGGTACTAATTTCTCCTCGACCGGTTCCGGAATTGATGCTTAATATACTTTTCGCCTGCCCAAGTCATAACTTGTTTCAACTTAAAAATCGGACGCGATCGGGGAAATACATTGAAATAATTAAAACATTATTATTAGTACAAATGTGTGTTTGTAAGCCCCAAGCTAAGGTTTTTTAAACTAAGTGTTTTACTGTCCGTTTTCCAGTACGAAACGATTAGGTGACCTATCGATTAGGCAAAGGACTCATTTATAAATATATTACTCGTCCGGATGTTCCTAATCGGACAATGGCTGACAATAGTCCCATTTTTCGGTAAGGGCCTTCTAAGGCTAAGTATGGCCTAGGCGGTAACCCTTCAAGTTCACTTTTGTTAATTGTTTGTGGCGTCTATTTTGAAACTGATTATGGTCGTGTAAACGGATGACAATCACTGATTTCTCTTTTAGTAGTTGAAAGGTTTTTACAAAGTACACAACATTTTCTTGCCAGTATCATTGGCACTCGCCTGGGAATTTAAAATTATGTTTTGTACCGCTTAGGATTTGTGAATTTATGTAAATATAATTTTAAGGAATTTTAGGTCTAGTTTTTTTCTTTACTTTTCTAACGTGTCTTGCTGTATGCAAAATAAAGATACAAAGTAATATTCATTTGTGCAAAGTTTCATTGAACGACATTTTGCCATTATTGAGATTTTGATAATTTTCTTTTTATCGATGAACATGATTGGGAGGAGTGTGGTAAGCCCTTAATGTAGACGTCACAATGGTATGTTGTTAACTTGGTGCTTAGCGAAGTTTGAGTAGGCCTACTATAGCTCATTATATCGAACTCGTAATTATCTGTATCTGTGTATAGAAGGGCCACTGCTGGCATATGTTCTACGGGCAGTTGAGGATGGGGTAAGTCCCGTTGAAGGGCTGTCTTCAAGCCCTCTACTGTCTGCGAATGCACAATTCTATTATCCAGGTGGTGAACTAGTCCACTAGTGTTTTGACGAAAAATTTGTTTTTATAAATTGTTCTGTGTAAGCAAATGGGATTAAAATGATTATTGAAGTTATAGTGTCCACGATATTTGACACAATGTGATCAGTGTAGTTCTCATGTTTGACAATTCCCATCAGGTTTTTGGGGCAAAATATATATTAGGATCCACTGCCGGCACAAGACCCCTGCGATCTTGTAGAGCATCACCAGCCGGTTATAATTTGCGACGTTCTTGAAGAATTATCAGTTTTAGGGACTTGAGCATGTTTGTTACACAACCTTCTTCTTTGCTTCTAGATCTATTATCTTTAAGAAGAAATCTTGTCCCTTGTATTTGGATTCTTTCAGCTTGTCAGTTTTTAGATAAGGATCCCGAATAGCGGACGCGTATTCTAACTTAGATCGAACAGGAGCGATATATATGCGGTTTTACGACATTCAAGTGGTGAGTGTAAGATAATGAGAACTATACAAGTCTAGAATCGTCACGAATTCTTTAACTTCCGTGTAGAGCATCCCTTACTTGGATTTCTAATTAAATGATCTTCAAAAAAGACTGTTGGCAGCTTAAGAATCTACAAAGACAAAAATCAATAGGCCTCTCAAACCTCAAAGTAAACAATGCGCATGCGTATTAAGGAGAAATATTCCCGGGGAAAATTATCATTTAGCGCATGTTAAGTGTGCATTGATTGGTCTATTCCTGCAGCTTTGCAGAATGTTACATTTTTAAGCCAATAAAAAAGTACCAGACAAGTGACCTTTCAGGCCGGATATCCAGGGTCCTAAACACAGAGCAGGTCACCCAGGATTTGTTTTGAATATTCTTAACATTAGATTTGACGATTATTTTGTGAAAAATTTTGGGATTTTCAGTGTTTCAGAATGGTAAGCCTTTTTGCACATTATGCGATTAATTATTCGGGTTAGAATAATAAATTAATGGACAGAAATAGTCGCGACACGTCGGTTTAACACTGAAAACCGACATTACGTTACGAATCGGTGACATTTCACTTGTCATTTTGCAATTTACATTTGTGTTCTTATGTTTATTTTATGTACTTCATATAGAATCACATGAAATAAAAATGCCAACGTGAAAACTGTCAGCTAAACCGACGTTGATTTAAGTTTTTTTTTCGGTGATTAGTCATCTTCCCTAACGAAAAAAATGTGAACGTGATGCCTAGGATGGCAATAAAAGGCCATAGCTAAAGCTTTAAGTAAAGGAACAAAATACATGATTGGCTCATTGCCAAAAATTGTGACAGTCCACTCAAAACCGATTGTAATGACTGTTTGATGCACAAGTTTTGTAATAATATTATACAGCAGCCCGGGCCATTACATCTTTCCCTCTCATGATTTCTAAAAATTTAGCATTAATCCAATAAGTTTAATAAACATCTGGTTTATTATCTCCTTGATGCAAAATTGCCCTGTTTTTTCCATCCGGGCTTTTTCCTTCTATAGCAGGGCCGCTTATGGGGCCTTCCCCCACGGAAAATTTCTTCAAAATCATGCAGTTTTCCCCAAAAAGTAATATTACATCAGGTTTTTTATTCCCATTTAGAGAAGAATCACGCTTTTTTCCCCAAAAATTATAGGGCATCTGCTTCCCAAGGACAGTCGAAAACACTGAATGATGACACTTTGATCCTATCATCCAAAGCAGTACTATACGAACGTTGACGAGTGACATCACGCGCACTTGCTAAAGTTACATGCGCACCGGCTGGTTGGCAAAAATAGCGTATTATGTAGTGTAATCAGAGCGTAAATATTTGCATAAATAAACAAATATAGACATGCCTGTCAGTTGTAGCGCTCCAGGATGTACAAAAAGGTACGAGAAGGGATCAGATATTTCGTTCTTTCGGTTTCCAAAGGATCAAGAGAGACTGAAAAAGTGGCAATGCGATGAGACGGGTATGTCTCACCGGTATCAGGACAGTCATCTCGACCCCTTACCATTTCCACCCCTACTTATTTTCTGAGACCACTTGCCATTTCGACCCCTGATTTGAAGACACTTCGACCCCTACCTGGTTGGCACTACCCCTACTTTAAAAACATAATATGTTCAACAATATTTTTCAACTTATAACTTGTTTATTTTAATGATAAATATTGAGCTTATGTTTGTTGGCAGTTTAAAGACACTTCAAAAAGATAGTTCACATACTGATTGAAGACAATTAAAATCAATTCGTTTAAAATACAACATTTTTTTCTAATTTTTCAATTAAAGACTCGGTAATGAGTGGATGATTATCATTTAAGGTCTCAATTTTAGAAGAAAAAAAACAAAGACCTAGATCTATATATTACACTATTTATAGGTCTTTGCAGGTCTATTTAATTGATTAAATAGACCCTGGTCTTTGGTATAAAATACTAGTACATTTGTCGCGCCTGTCAAAACTTCTTCATTGTAAATCCGGACATTTGTATGAATACTTTAATGATGAAGATGATGAGGATGGTGTGTTTTTTGCTGTTGCAGTTTTTAATGTCTTGTTGCTGGTGTGAACTATAACTATGACTTAAATAAAAATGATGATGATTGCTGTGTTCGTAAGAAATTGTTAAATAACTTGTTTTAAAAGATGATTTATGGAATATTTTAGCGTTATTATTTTTTTTACTTTCGGCAGACTTATTTTAAAAATTTAAGAATGAACACGGATCATGCATGCAGAAAATGTAACATGGAGGCCCCTGTTTAGTTCATGACACATGTATTGTACAAGTATAGTTGTGCCACTAGATCACCTCGACGGTCGCCGCGTTATCTCGTAATAAACAGGAAATGTGCGACTGTGCAGTAAAAAACGCGATCATTACACAAATTAAAATTATGTTCAAATAATTGATGTATTTTGCACTTTAACGGATATGCTAACTATAAATTCAGGTATTTGGTAATTGAAAAGTATGTATATTCCAGTTGAAAATCAAAGCGCTGAAAGCGTTGAAAGACTGGCGCGCTGGTTGAATCGAACGTGCCCTGCACAGATATCATTACTGTAAACATATGAAACTATGTGTGATTTTTTCGTTAAACTTTGTGACAGTTACTATCATCAACATTAGCAAATAATTCTAGATATTCAGGGATTTCAATAGATGCAGGTACTTGTATTTTGATGCAAGGAAATTAGGTTTTCCACTTTTTTTTTTCACCTGAATCTTAGGTGGGGGTCTTTTTGGTGCAGAAGCGTATGATTAGTGGTTAAATTTTGCTGGAATAACGATGATCAGGCTCCGCCACAACTGAGTATTGTCAACAATAAAATGCACAAGGCTCACATACCTTAAGAGACTGAAACAGTTACAATCTTAATTTTTACGTCGATCGCAACAATGCATTAACAAAAATATTCGCCAACTTACTAACGGTCTCCCCAGGATTTTTGGAAGGGTTGTCGCTGGACTGTTCGTGGATTTAAGCTCGCGAAACATTATTTTTTAACTATCATTTTATACAATTTTATATTTGTACCAAAGTTTACTGCAAAAAATGTATATAGTACATAGATGTTTTTTTTATCTCTTTAGAGCCAAGAAAGGTACAAAGTTAAAAAACATAAATAATGTGAAACAATGTGTAAACAGTATGTCAACATGTGTTTTATTAACATAAACTGATCTGATCTCATCAAGTTACAATGTCAACTATAAACTCTGTATAGTTAGTTTTTCACCTTCATTGTCCAAGATATCTCACACATATCAAACTCAGTGTTTCATTACAACTGACAGAATTAGGATTAAACTTTCAGAAGCCTCTTTTTTTCTTCGGCCCAATGCTGACTGCCTTATTATAATCAAACTTCAGTATATCAGGACCTTCCATGGATATCATTAACAATGAATTTAATGTTGAATTGTTAAGCCTGCTTCCAAGCTTTTATTTCACTCTTGATAAGGTGGAAAAACCCCACTCACAATCTGAAATTAAATTAATTTACGATACCAGTAAACATATAGACAGCTTCACATATATAAAAATAATATCATAATAGGTATTCAGTTAACACAAGCAGGTATAATAAATTATGTAGTGCACCCCTAGAACCTGGTTTAAACCCCTAGTAGCAAATTATTTTGCTACTGACTGTTCCAAGAATATCAAGAGTCAACAGAGCCAAAATACGATCGAACGACACCGACAGACTTGTGAATTCACCACCTGGAGAGGCGGAGTTATCCAGCTGATAGTAAAGAAATCGATTGCGATTGGTCAAATCGCCCATTGCTTAACCTTGAATGAGGTGTGTATTGAAAAGCGACCTGTGTTTACAATGCAAGAAACAGAAAAGTATGGCATGTCGATTTTGAATAAACGGATGTCGGCGAATTTAACACTTGTTGGAAATAGATCAAAGCTTGTTAACGGTTGTCTGGGGAGAACACTAGTACTGGGACCCGGCCTGGTCCTTGTTAGCCGAGCAAAATCTCGATCCACAACTACTCCAACCTAACCAAAATGGCAACCCATGCTATCGCCCGCTTGTCACGTGACTGATTTGTTTTAATCGTTCTTTTAATATCCTTTCATAGTTGTTAGAACAACAACATTAAATTGTTTTCTTGTTTTTATATGTAGCATTATCTTTCAAAGTTCGCATTCCTTCTCGAAATATTTGTATTTTCTTAAAATGCACTACTTTTTATGCGACACAACTACGTAATCTTTCAGGCGTAACTAAACCTCATTCATATCCAGTTGCTTGTTCTCTGCCGTAGCTGGTCATGATTTCAAACTACATTTGTTCGATGGAATTTTGGGCATGGATGCTCCAAAATTACACGGAAACTTACTATCAATCGCTCAGAATTCGTGGACTGGTGTGCTGCATTGTGCTTCACACCTGTGCAGAACATTTCGGCCTGCTCTCGCGGTGATCACTTACTTGATACGCTCTCGTGGTCGCAATGATACACCCGAAGTTAAGGACTGCGTGTCGCAGAGTTCTGTCAGCATCGTTAGATAAGACTGGCGCATGCGCGCCAGTCAAAAACCGACTCCAACGATGGTTTTTGGCGATATGCTACATGATACCAATCATTTATAAGAAACAATCAATTGCCGTTTGCAAATTGTCTCCTGATTTATGTTTCTTAAATGTATTGTAATATTTTTGTTATTTTACGTTTCGCATGTTCCAAATTGTTTTTTTTCCCGCTTAATCTGAAATATTCTATAGTTAATAACTTTTATACAAATAATAAGTTAAAAAATCAGGTTTTATTTTAATAATTTATTAGCTTTTTTCATAAAACATACAATATTTTTGTCCTTTATAGCTTTATCTTTAGTTAAAACTACTATTCCGCTCTGGTTCCGAAAACGATATTTTGCCAACCAGGTACTGCACATGCGCGTAAAAATTCGGATGTAAACAATAACAATCAACGTTCGTATAATCCATTGGAACATCATTCAACTCTCAACATTTATGATGTAACTTTTTTACCATATATACAAGTTTTATCACATGTGCTGGCATTATATATTCTTATCTACTTGCACAGCTGATCAGGATCTACACTGACAGCATAAAAGAATCGGAATACCTTTATACTGTCTTGTGGGCATTACTTCTTCAAGTTTTCACATGGTGTAAATTTCAGAGCACTGTTGATTTTAGGTTCAAAAATGAAGTTCAAATCTTGACAGGGGTTTTCCTAGCCTTTCTGAGGGTCCGGAAAACGGACCCTTTCCCAAAGCAAACGGACCCTTTCCCAATCCGAAATTTCTTCCATTTTTCCCAATTTAATCCACAAATAATTTTCAAAACATAAGATATCCAATATATCGCACTTGGTCCGTGGATTCCAATTTTTTGTACATTTACAATGTATATGTTTGTTCATTCTTCGTGGTGGTAAAAAAGATCAAAATTATTCAATCAACGTTGGCGACAAATTCACGAAACGCACACTTTTTCACATCATATTACGTCATTATTGGCGACGGCTGTTTATTACATTTTGTGTGCAGGGATTTAAGAGGCGATGTACATGTTCACAAACGCATACAATTTAACATCAAACGTATGAAAATAAATGAAAGGTGTTTTTTTTAACAATTATGTTGCTTCTGATTTGACATGAAACCCCCTTTGTGACGAACAATGCGAAAAACACCAAGCTGATAACGGTGCTGGCAGAATTTCGTTCACGAGACAAACCGCAAATTAGCGACAATAAATGCAAGTTGCTAACCATAAAAGACATGAGCAGGAAACGTCTAAACAGTTTGTTGTTTTTACATTACCTGCTCATTGACATATCAAGCTGGTAAACGACGGACGACGACGAACTAACATCGCCGACCATGACCGACTAACAGATCGTCGATCAGTTGAAAGTACCGAAAACAATAATACGGCACCGTTGGAAATTGATGATGGCGATCTTTGTTTGAACATTAATTAATTTCTTTTAATTAAAAATAAATCTTAATAAATAATACAGTTGTTTTAAAAGATTTGTCCAGCACGGAACATACTCTGATTTACCCGTAGATTTCACGGCGTGTTAATTACGCAACACTGCGATATACATGCTTCTGACAGCAGAAACAAATAAATTCTCATTGTTTTAGCGCGATTATTTACTTATATTGCGCTCCGTTTATATCGCGGTTGGTGGGCTTGGACCCCAATGTCCGAGATATAATGGAGTTGCAGTGTATGCATTGAGGGCCAGGCCTCCTTAGATGATGCCACCCTGGAGGAACTATGCGATGCATTCAAGCACAGAAAACAAAGAAAAATAGTCATTTGTTGACTTCAACAAATTAAAATTATTCCATACCTTGAGTTTTTTTCTGAAAAAAGCCTGTATATAGGTTTTAAACACTAAACCACCCTGAGTGAATAAAAAGTTAACTGATCCTTCCTTGTAAAAGTTTAAAAAAAAGGGGGAAAGTGCATAAAACAACGATTTCAAAATTCCCAAAACTTGTATTTTTGTCGATAAAAATTCCCAATAGAGACGTTTCACGCGCTAAAATTTTCCCAATTCTGGCCAGGGTCCTTTTCCCAAAATGGCCAGGAAAACCCCTGCTTGATGGCATCTCTACTTTCAAATCAATTCAAGCCTGCAATTTCAAATATATGATGATTAAAATACTTGTAACTGTTATAATTTAAGGAGCAGACAGACTGGAATGGTTGGGAAATTGGTGAAGGAGTGGATTCTAGTTCAATCATGGACACATTCCCTAAGCAGGAAGATGGAGCAAGTGTTGTTTCTGGGGAAGGAGGAAAATCTGACACAATGTACGATAGCAGTAATGTGGAGGTAGGCATTTTATATACCAGGTGGTCACCATGTGATGGCTTTCAGTGTTATGAACACTTGGAAGTATCATTTTAAATACTCAGACATATTAGAATGTGATGTGAGACTTCATAAAAATTTGAACTGCCGGTACATAAGTAATAAATCATCATTGAGTCATTAATCTTGCAATTCTTTAAATTGTATGATAAACAAGATTTGCCATGTTTGTTTCAAGTTTATTATTTCATGATGCAGAAAAACACTTCCAGGTTTAATATTTTTTTATTGTTTTGTGTTTCCTTTCAGGAGGAAAATGCCAATTTCCACATTGACCAGGATCTTGAAAGTATGGAAGAAGATATGAGTGAAAGCATGTCGGATGAAGAAGAGGATTCCCATAGTTCTCAAGTAGTCATAGACCAGTCTCCATACCGATTTATGAATGGAAATGATGGCATGGGTAAGTTTCTCAATGCCAGTGCATTTATAATTAATAATTATTTAAAAAATATTTCGGACTTTGAAATTCCTTAGGTCTGCTAACAGTTCTTTTCCCAAACTTGTATTACTGGTTCTTGTAAGCAGGGCTTTTTGCCTTGTTTAGATTACAGGTGCCTTCCCGATGCAAAATTTCTTTCTGAGCTCATTCTGAGCTTGGGGTAATTTTGATGCAGGAAAATTTTTAAAAGTGGTCAGCTTTGGCAAGAATAAAGAAAACTATTGTGTATGTTGCTTTTTTTAAAAAAAGTAAATCATTTTTTAACTACTGAAAATAAAAATAATACACTTTTTGCAATTTTTAGCTCGACTATTCGAAGAATATGTCGAGCTATTGTACTCACTTGGGCGTCGGCGTCGGCGTCCCGCTTTGGTTAAAGTTTACGTGCAACCTACCTATATCTTAAAAACTACTGTAGCTACAGCTTTTAAACTTGGCACACTTGTTCGTCATCATGTCCCGAGTGTGTATGCCAAGAACCATAACTCTAACTTTCATTTTGATCAAATTATGGCCCTTTTTTGACTTAGAATTTCAGGTTAAAGTTTGCGTGCAAGCTACTGTACAAACTCATAACTTCAATACTACTTATACTACAGCTTTAAAACTTGGCACACTTGTTCATCATCATGTCCCGAGTGTGTATACCAAGAACCATAACTCTGACTTTCATTTTGTTCAAATTATGGCCCTTTTTCGACTTAAAATTTCAGGTTAAAGTTTGCGTGCAAGCTGCTATACAAACTAATAACTTCAATACTACTTATACTACAGCTTTGAAACTTTCAACACTTGTTCATCATCATATCCCAAGTGTGTATGCCAAGAACCATAACTCTAACTTTCATTTTTATCAAATTATGCCCCTTTTTCGACTTAGAATTTCAGGTTAAAGTTTGCGTGCAAGCAACTGTACAATCCCATAACTTCCATACTACTTATACTACAGCTTTGAAACTTTCAACACTTGTTCATCATCATATTTCAAGTTCGTATGCCAAGAACCATAACTCTAACTTCCATTTTGTTCAAATTATGGCCCTTTTTCGACTTAGAATTTCAGGTTAAAGTTTGCGTGCAAGCTAGTTACTTTCATACTAATTGTACTATAGCTTTGAAACTTAAGACACTTGTTTACCATCATGACCCTGACTATTTATACCAAGAACCATAACTCTTTCTTTCATTTTTTATCAAATTATGGCCCTTTTTCAACTTAGAATTTCAGGTTAAAGTTTGCGTGCAAGCTAGTTACTTTCATACTTCTTGTACTATAGCTTTGAGACTTAAGACACTTGTTTACCATCATGACCCTGACTATGTATGCCAAGAACCATAACTCTTTCTTTCATTTTTAATCAAATTATGGCCCTTTTTTGACTTAGAATTTCAGGTTAAAGTTTGCGTGCAAGCTAGTTACTTTCATACTTCTTGTACTATAGCTTTGAAACTTATTCACCATCATGACCCTGACCATGTATGCCAAGAACCATAATACTTTGATGTTTTTCAAATTACTGCCCTTTTTAGACTTAAAAATTAAGGTTTAAAACTTTGTATACCTTTATTTTATCTTACATCGGGTTTATTTTCAAAGGCCCATAACTCATCCTTGCTTTTTTATATTTGATTTTTGCCCCTTTTCACTTGAAATTAGAATTAAGACTTATAAATATTAATTGTTAAAGTTTCAATGTTAGTGTTTTTCATATGTAATGCTATATAAAAGGTTTAAAACAGATGTCCTTAACATACTTTGGTTGAAAGTGTTGAGTAATTGTGGGGTGGGTGGGTGCATAGACTATACCATACCATACCATACCATACCATACCATACCACACCACTGTACTGTACTGTACCCCCACCACCCACCACCACCTCCACATACCAACACCACCAACAACTGCAACAACACCAACACAAACAACAACAACAACACCAACAACAACACCACCACAACACCACTAACAACAACACCACCACTAACAACAACACCACCACCACCACCAACAACACCATCACCACCACCAACAACACCACCACCAACAACAACACCAACACCATTAACAACACCAACACCACCACCACCAACAACTACAGCACCACCAACAACAACAACACAAACACAAACAACAACACCACCACCACTAACAACAACAACACCATCACCACCACCAACAACACCACCACCAACAACAACAACACCACTACCACTAACAGCAACAACACCATCACCACCACCAACAACACCACCACCACCATTAATAACAACACCACCAACAACAACACCACCTCCAACAACAACAACACCAACAACACCAACACCACCACCAACAACAACATCAGCAACACCACCAACAACAACACCAACACAAACAACTACACCACCACCACCAACAACAACAACACCAACAACAACAACACCACCACCAACAACAACAACATCATCACCACCACCAACAACACCACCAACAACAACATCAACACCACCAACACTAGCACCAACAACATCAACACCACCAACACCAGCACCAACACCAACACCAACAACATCAACACCACCACCAACAACAACATCAACACCACCACCACCAACAGCAACAACAACACCAACAACCAACACCACCACCACCACCACCAGCAACAACACTACCACCACCACCAACAACAACACCAACAATGCCAACACCAACAACAACACCACCAACAACACCACCACCAACAACAACACCAACAACAGCAACAACACCACCACCACCAACAACAACACCACCACCACCAACAACAGCAACCAGCATACCATACTGTACTTCACCACGCCACACAACTATAGGTGGGCAAAGATAGTGGGTTGATGGGTGTGGGATCAGGGGTTTATGGGCTGGGTTGTGTAAACCCTAAAAAATCTACAAGAATAAATTAAGTGTAATTTATTGATTTCCTAACTTGGATTAAGAAACTTTTGTTCATGTGTGTTTGTTGGGGGTGTCATAAACTCCTGAATCACTCCCCAGTTTAAATGAAGCCCAGTTACAATGTGCTTAATAATTCTGACTTTTCGAATAGTCGAGCGTGCAGTCGTTTCCGACTGGCTCTTGTATAAATAGTAAAGTTCACCAAATTTCAAAATAAAAGATTTGACTCACGACGATCTGATAATGATGGTGGCAGACCCCATAAAAAACCTCAACAGGGATCAGATGACCCCTGGTTTTCAAAAGCTATTGAAATCCCTGGGTTTGTGAGTGTGCAGGCATTATAATACATATTTTTCATTACTTTGTAATGCCTAATATTATAGTAATAAGGTATAATCTGTTAATCATGCAGATTGGTGGAATTATTAGTATATAGGATTGTATGCAGAACTACACACAGCATTTCCTGAACAATTGTTTAGGTATTTTCATGTTTTCAGCTACCTGTGAGAGGTGTGGGGCAGTAGGAATTAAACATGCATTCTACTCCAAGTCTAAAAGGTTCTGTTCCTTGGCATGCTCCAGAGCCGCTGCTAATGGTGAGGAGTATATTCCACCACAGCAGCTACCAGTAAGTTGTGTGACATGTTAAATTTTTACTGAAACTCATGCGTAGTAATTCTTCTAACATCTTGCTGTTGTTAACCCTTTTCTCCATATACATGCCTTTATTGCATGGGCAAAACACTGTAGATCCAAATTGCTAGCACATCCATGCTGTAGATCAGGATCTGCACCAAAAAGTACACAGTGCAGATCCTGATCAGATTGCACAGATGTGCCAGCTGATCTTGATCTGTATTAATGAAGGGTTAAACCAGGTCTCGACAGGTCATTTTGGTCCACTGAAAGGCGAACAGTATAACTTCTGACAGGACACAATTTCTACATTGATTACAGTCTTGACAGATTATGTGCCAAACATCAAAAACTTAATCTATAGACCAGTCTCAAATCTCAAGCATCCGATTGGCTGAAATTGAAAACAAACCTCAATGAATTTTAAATATGTAACTAATAAAGTCTGTGCAATTTACATTGTATTAATGAAACTCAACTTCTTAATATACGGAATGTAAAATTGCTAATGTTTTCTAAAATGAATCTGATACAAACATTTTAAAAGCAGTAAATTGCATAAAAAGCCTGTTATGACATGTAAGTAAGACATCTGATTAGTATTGCTCAAGAGGCAAGTTTGCAGATCACTAAAAACATGATGTCGAATTTACCTTTCAGAAGAAGCAGGTGTTGGTCAAGAAGAAATCTGGAAAGTTTATCCGTAAGAGGAATAAGCACAATAATAACAAACAGGGTAAGGGATTTAAACAATTTGAAACATACTGGAAGTTAATCAGTCGCAAGATATTATCTAGTAGTTTTAATGTGCTTAGTCTAGCTTTTCTTAAGAATAAGAAAACTCAGTAGTTTAATGTTTTTCAAAATATTTCACATAAAATGTTTGACTTTTGACCAAACACTGGATTAAAAATAATTTTCATTTTGATTTTTCTTTAATCTTAAAAACACTAAATTTTTCTCACAAATACGAAATCCCATATTGTTTAGAAAAAAAGATGTTTGTCATATTTACGGTATTTTAGGTGTTGTACGGAGTTTTGACTGGGGATCATACATTTTGGGGAGTCGTGCAGAGGGTGCTCCTGTCAGTTGCTTTAAACATGTAAGTTAATTTTATGGTAAAGGTTTGTTTTATCGGATAAAAGTTTTTTTCTGGTTGGCAGATTTTCAGCATTTCTTGTTAACTTCATTTGTGAAGTGTTAAATTAAAGTTTTAATTCATATGCATTGGCCGGTAAAGGATGAAGATGTTTTTGATTTTTGAATGATCTTTATAAACTGAGGCCATTAAAATCATAGATATCTAACTCTTTTGGCCATTTCTTTTGGTCAGTTTGTCTATATGTGCTAATGAGTAAACAATGTAGAGCATTATTTGACATTACTTTGCTTGTGGTATACTCTTATTGCAAATGCAAGTATATTTAGTTTAAGCAAGTAGTGTAAGAAGTATGTTGATATATGAAGGTGCCAATGGCAGATGGTTGGGACAACATCACTGTGGGTATGAAGGTGGAGGTACAGAACCTTGACTGCGATCTGCCAAATATGGTCTACTGGATTGCAACAGTCATCAAACTGGCTGGTATGTTTTACAGACAAACTTCAAGATAATAAATTATTCTATTGCCAATCCCTTTAAATATTTGAAGTGTTTAAAGTAAGAATAACAAGTAAGTCACAAAAATATCGATGTCAAAATGGGTGCTGGTATTATTAAGCCCTGTTTGTTTCATTTAACATCAGATATTCAGCAGCTGAGCTGTAAAACAAAAAAAATAAAAACATGGATTTGGAAGGATTAAAATATGCCAGTATAATGTGGCATTTATTGTAAAAATATTAAAATGTAATTTCATGATGCGGTGTTCAGGAAATTAGAACTTAACGTTAACGTGTGGTCCTATACTGAATGTCATCATTTTAGAATGAAAGGAAGGCTTAAATGGCTGTCGTTTTTTTATATAATCAATAGTGTTTCCTTATCTGTGGTAACTTAAATGAAATTTTTTGAAGGCTACAAAGCTCTGCTCAGATATGAGGGGTTTGGCGCTGATGGTCAGAAAGATTTTTGGATTAACCTTTGCCATAAAGAAGTCCATCCTGTAGGTTGGTGTGCAACCAGTGGAAAGCCTCTCGTACCACCAAAAAGTAAGTGATAAAAACATGCTCTCTTTAATTGAAATGTATGTGCAAGCTAAAAAATGTTTGCCAGTTTATATCAGTATAAGGGTAGAAGTACAATTACAGGGCTTTTCATTTTTATATAACAGAGGCCTTAAGCAACCCTCTCCCGAATCCATAATGAAGCATTTTTCCCAACTGTGGCAGAGACTTTTCCCAAAATGCTTGTTAAGATGGTGAAAAGTAGATCAAAATCTTTCTGAGGGGAGCATAAAAATGAAAATTCCAAAATAAACAATTATTGCGGATAAATTTCCCAATTTGAAAGGCCGGAACCTCTTCCCAATTTTCTAATGAAAAGCCCTGAATTAAGATAGCTAAGTTTAAAGTGAATCGATACGAGGATCTGATAGGTGTGTATCTTTTTTACCAGACATTGTTGTTAGAAAAGCTGTAAGCTCAGAATGATAATATGTTGAACTGAACATCCATTTTGTCAAAAAAGAATCAAGCACAGTGTTGCATTTTCTCGACAATGGCATTAAAAACAAAAAGAGGTTATCTTTATTCTTTGAAGTATTGTGTTTTTAAAATTAACATCAGAGAAGATAGCAGAAGGTTGTCCAAAATTAGTTTGGCAACATGCCAATTTAGAATAGGTCTTTTCGAAAGGCCTGTGCTGGACAGATGAACCCTCACTTATTGTTGAAGGTGGCCTGGTTGGGGAAAAAAGCAAAAAAAAACCAACAAGACATTGCATTTCCAGTATTTTTGCATAACTATTTGATCTGTTTTAGCTATCCAGCACAAATATGCTGACTGGAAAGACTATTTGGTGAAGAGACTGACTGGTTCCCGCACTCTACCCAGCAACTTCTACAGCAAGGTTCAGGAGGGAATCAACAATCACAAGTTCCAGAAGAATGTTCATGTAGAGGTGGTCAACAGGATGTGCGTGTCTGCCATGAGGGTAGCTACAATAGAGGAAACCATTGGAGGAAGGCTCAGGCTCAGATATGATGATGCAAAGGTATTTCAACTGCCCATTACTTTAGAGCATTAGAACAAATGTCAGTCAGTCAAGGTAGAAATTTATGATTTGTAACGGTTGTTTTATAGGTTCATTGATAATGGATATATAGCAAAATTTTGAGCACGATATTTATTAAAAACCTTTAACTAAACTTCCAAAAAACATTAATAATGTACCTTACGTGATAGTCTTTAAAAAGTTCCTATTTATTTTATTTTTTTGTTGAGTTAATAAATTGTGTGCGTTGTTCATCATTTCAATTTTATATTGTTATTAATATTTTTCTAAAGAAGACTTTTGAGCACAGTATATTGGATATGACTTTAGCAGTAATTTCAATTAAATTAAAACAGAAAAATAAAGTGAGGGTTATTAATTGCCAGACTTTGACTTGCCACTGACCACAAATTATTGTATTGCAGGAGGAGGGAGATGAGTTTTGGTGCCACATGAAATCAGCATTGTTGCACCCTGTAGGCTGGTCACAACAGACTGGGCATAAACTACACTCGGCACCAGGTATTGGCTAATATCTTGCATTGCCACCACTTCTCTTTAAGTTATATGAACAAGTCAAATTCTCTTTTTGTGTGCTTCAAAAATCTTACATTGTTGGTAATAATTGTAAATTTTTTCCAAAAGCAATATGACTTATATTCCATGCTCAACCAGTGTAAAACCAGATCAGCATGTACAGTTCAGCTGTTTCTTCAGGATCTGAACTGTTTCCTTCTCAGAATAAATTTGTTGAATCTAAAGTGACAGCTGATTGGGAAGGTTGCATGGGTTGAGTATTGCTTGACTACAAAGAAAGAAAAGTTCTGTATGAAAAGGATGTAATTGATATTTAAATTAAATAAAAAATTAACATGTTGGGAACAAATTGCTGTACATAATGCATAAAAATGTGTTATATATAATAATAATGCCATACTAAAATTACAGAGTACAGAAATCAGTGCCTTAGTAAGATCGCTATGCAGAAATACGATGCAAATGATGCAACACCGGACATGTTTGCAAAGGTAAAAATCTTGATGTAATTTGCTTTCGCTTTTAAGCTGTTGACAAATGTTTATTTGATTATTATTTTACAAAGAATTTGTTTTGTGTGGTAAAGCTGTTCCAATTATACAGGTTTTACTAGGGTGCTCAGTCATCTCTCACAATTGCCTTGAGGGGAACTTAAGGGTATTGCTTTATTACTAAAGCTTGAAAGTGAAAGTGTGGCATTAGATGTTTGCGTAATGTTGAAGCCAATAACATTATTAATGTAGCTAGGTGTTCAGTGGTAGTTTTCGGAGAAAAGTAATACCCAAGTTGGTTTGTACATTCTTCCTGGAAAACACATTTAAGTAATTAATGTAAACCACTTGATTTTCTGTCACTTTGTTCAGTGTTCATGAGGGATTATTATCTGAAAAGCGAACATGGTCGCAAATGTGACAAATACTGTGCTTAAGACCTAAAAATACATGACATCCTTTAAAGTTCTAGCTTGAACATGTGGACAGAACTAAGATAATAAAAACCCACTCTGGTTTGGGTCTTGAGTGTTGCTGATCACTGGTTAATACAAAGTGGGATGCATACAGAGTTGCACTTGTCTGTCCATCCATACGTCCCCCAAAGCTTATGGTATAAACTCCTCATTAACTATTGGGAGGATTTCTTTCAAACATGCATGATCAAGCCAGACATCTAGATGATCGTAAAGAAAATATTTTTTCCTGCAACAATTTTTACCAGAGTTATGGCCCTTTGTTACAAATGTTGTAGCAGTGGGGTCATCAGTGTCTGAGGACACATTCTAGTTTGATTTGATATTATCAGTTGAAGAGCCCTCCAGAAGGTTACAAGTTCCAGGTTGGCATGAAGCTCGAGGCCATCGATCCCCTTAACTTGTCTGCTGTCTGCGTGGCAACAGTGATGAAGGTAACCCACTCTTAACTTGTTTGTATTTAACCCTTTACTCCATGAGCAAACAGTGTAGATCCAGATCAGCTGGCACATTTGTGCCATCTGATCAGGATCTTCACTGATCACTTTTTGATTCATTAGGTTATTTCTGACCAAGATGTTACCAGTGCAATATCAGATCAGATGGCATGGATGTGATGGCTGATCTGGATCTACACTGGTCACACAGGCATTAAAATGCATATTTATGGAGGAAAGGGTTAACCTTTTACTCCATGTATTCGCATTTAATGTATGTGACAGTTGATGTTGATTTTCCTTCCCCAGTAAAACATGCATACATTTATATCGAATATGCAAGAAAATTTTAAGCCACTTTATTTGTCAGATATTGAATAACAACGTTGTTGAGTCTGGTTTACAACTGTTCACCAAAAATAGAGCACTCGTGACTTGGTTTGATCCTTGTGATATGGTTGATTTATTGAAGTATTTACTGAAAAGGGCTAAAAGTTTGTTTCATTAAAAACATGCACATGCAGAAAAGGACAGAGAGATTAACTTATCAGCAGAATGTAGAAGGCTCATACTGTAAATTCATAACAATATTTTCACAGAAATTTTCTTGGGTCAGTTCACAAAATTTAAACCCCATAAAATAATTAATGGCAATTACCCCGGTAACTATGCTATTAAAATAAAAAATACTGTTTTACTGTAAAACTAAGAAATTTCATGCTCCCATTGATGTATGTATTTACACTTCCTATTATAACATGTTTTTTAACATATGTCCCATGAATGATTTTCAGGTTCTGAAGAACAACTATTTGATGATCGGTATTGATGGATCTATAGCACAGGATGGTTCTGATTGGTTTTGTTATCATGCCACCTCCCCGTGTATCTTCCCCGTGGGCTTCTGTGAAGTGAACGGGCTCACCCTGACTCCACCCAGGGGTCACAAGGGCCCCTTCAAGTGGTTTGATTATCTGAAACACACCAGATCCACTGCAGCTCCTGTCAAATTGTTTGATAAGGTAAATTTATTATAATTATTAATTTCCCTATTTATAATCAATATAAACTGTACAATCTTTGGTAGCTAAGTTGCTCTTGTTTTCTAATGAATCACCTAAGTGAATCCGGACTTCCTTACAGTATGGAAGTTATTCATATGTAGATAGCATATCAAGTATTTCAGAAATACAGAAATTATAAATTGCCAGAAACATGTTCGTTGTTTGTATGATACACAACAACAACAACGGAACCAATAATTTGTCAAATTTATCCTTTTAAGTAACAACCCTTTTTCAGCTATTGCATTATCAGTAATTTGTAATGATGTCTAAAATTTTGATCACAACACATCGGTATGTAAATATTTGTTACGGAGATAACACACATTTTTAACATTGATTCTATTTATAGGAGATTCCAAAGCATGGGTTTAAATCTGGCATGAAACTGGAAGCTGTTGATCTGATGGAACCAAGGTAATGACTATCTTGTTCTTGTTCATACTTTAATACTGTTGAGCTCTGATAAATCTATCAGACCTTGGACCCCCTTTTACTGTAAAAAGTAAGACTTTTATTCACATTAATTTTTCTTTTATTGGAATAAATTTAACCACTGGAAGGGGTGGAGGAAACAAAGCTGACAACAATTGGGGGAAACAAAGCTGTCAAGTCTAAACTTGGTATTGATAATGTTGAAATCTAGCTGTTAATGATCTCCCACTTTCTATCAATAAATTTGTTTTAACAATACAAAAGCAAACATTTATAAACTGTTTAAGGTACCTAATAGAAGGAAGGTGCATTTGTATTTTTGTCCAGTGATTCACTGCAATGTGCAGAATTAAAAAAACTTGAAAGATTTAAAAAAACTTGCAAGTGAACTGAATCAAGTTTTACAAATATTTTGATAATGTTGCCGACATTGTTTCCCTTTTTTGATACAGAGCTAAAATATTTTATTATACTTTTCAGGCTAATATGTGTAGCAACAATAGCCAAGGTTGTGGGCAGGTTGTTACGTGTTCACTTTGATGGTTGGGAGTCCGAGTATGACCAGTGGGTGGACTGCGAGTCACCTGATCTCTATCCTATTGGCTGGTGTGAAGTCATGTCCTATCCTGTTGAGGGACCGAGGCTTAAAAGTAAGTGTAAAAGCAAATTTTTAAAATAATGCAGGTTCACTCAGTATGATTCATGTATAAAGCATGACATGCTTGCCTGATAATCTGGAAGTTAATTTTGCAGGATTGTGGTTTTGATTTTATATCGAGAAGGGATTCTTGCAAAGCATGGTTCAGATGCAGTTAAGTTCATTTGTTGATGCAAATATTTTTACAACTGAATTTGGCATAAAAGAAATAGCTTTGTACAGCGAATGCATATAATTAGTTACTTGTTTTCTTTGGTATTTTCATTTACAAGTGTTGAAATATTATTGTAGGTCATAATTTATTAAGAATATGTTGCTGATAAAAGATACCAGAAATGTTGTAACCGCTAAGTGGAAACAAAAACCTTGTCATGTGACTTCCTTGTCATAAGATAGTTACACAGATTGTGAGTGTATTTAATTGAAAACCACTTGAAGATTAAGTTCTTGCAAGAGTGAAGAGGTGTGTATGGTTCCAGCATGTCAAGATTTCAAATTGCTGTAAACAGGATGCATGCTAAAGTCTGGTTATGTGGAACCACCCCTACATTAGCTAGCACACCTTTGCTTTTTGATAACAACAAAGTGTTTGTATTTATTCCCTACAACTACAACTGTTAATTATGAAATAACTAGAAGTTAGGAAAGCAAAAGCTAAATTTAATGTCTTCATATTTATTTCCAGCTGAAGTTCCTAATGCGCCACCTGTACAACCAGGCTCTGCTAAGAAGAGGAAAGGCAAGACGCAAATTTACAAGGGACCTCGCAAAAGTAAATAGTAGTTCTTGACATGGTCAAAGAAAAGCTAGTCTTTTACTAATAAATATGGTTTTAAACTTAATCTTTAATCCTTGTGCTAAACACAGTTTTTGTCATGTTATGGGATTAACATGCAGTCAAATTGTCCAATTCACTTATAAAATATCAACAGAACAATGAAAGGATTGTATCAGAAAGCAAGTCCTGTATATTAATTAAGTGGGTAAAAAGTTGTTAGTGTGGGATATTTACAAAACAAGTGAAGTCATTGTTTATCTTCATGATTAGATTTACAAGGACATAAAATTTAAAGTAACCTGCATCTTCCAGTCACCTCAAAAATACAATTACTTGTGAGTTAGACTTCATGGTCCAGTACACAATGGCTCAGAAATTTTGTGCCATCATTATCTTGGGGAACATTTCCTGATGAGATGAGGAACTATTGCATAAACATTCTGTAATCATAGACTTTTTGTGTGCAGATATGAGATATCCTTTCTTAATAAAAAAAAACAAGTAGAACAGAGGGAATGGAGTAGGATTTGGTAGAAAGTTAGACTAGTGACAAGAATGCAATGATTAAACATATAATTTCATTATTATACGGGAGACTGCTTTTAAAATCCTATTTATTTTACTCGAAATAAGGTGCAAAACTCAGAACAAGGTAAAATATATTTACAACAAACATGAGTAGACTTTATGTCTTACTGTTGTTGCTTCAGTGATTAAGCAGATGTTAAATATTGTGATGATTGCAGAGAGGAAGCCCAAGAACCCTCTATCTCCTCCTCCAGGTGTCAAGTCCATGTCCTCACAGTTTGACTTGATGCGACACCACATTCTCAACACACGGCCCGAGGAGATGACAGAACGACCGCAGGAAGTTCCTCAGATATCCGAGCTTCTTGCTGAGATGACAAAACCAAAAGTTGAAGGTAAGTATGGTGGTGTATGTATTGATATGGCTCATATCCCTTTTACAGCCAGTATAGATCCAGATGAGCCTGCTTATCTGTAGTCTGATCAAGATCTACACAGTTCACTTGCAGAAACATATTTTTCTAACAAATGTGCAGGCTGTTCAAGATTTACACTAGTGGCACAAAAGAGGATAAAAGCAGTATCTGTGTAGTAAAGGGTTATTTGGTAAGAGGAGGCAGATACCCATGGAAGCTCTTCAATTGTTGGTGCTCCATCATAATTGCAGGGATTTCTGTTACCATGTTAGGAATAAAACAAATTATGTTTTTGTTTGGGAGAGGCTGCACAGTATAGGTTCATTTTCTTTTGACTATGATTTGTACTCATCTAACAATTATTATTATTGTGGCATGGGAAATATTGATCACTTGTTGCAAAGTGGTTTTAATAGTCTAAATGCTTTATATTCCCAGTAGAAGATGGAGTAAAGAGATACAGAGTTGATATGAATTTTGATTTGATAGTTTGAAGAGATGTTAGTGAACCTGACTATTTGGTGCAATTTTTTAGCCGAATATTTAATGTCCATGTCTTTTTCTAAACACTATGTCTAAGCACAGCCCTTTTTCACATCCTGACCAGTTCAGAGGCTAATTTTGAATTTATGCAAAACATCTCTCAACAATAGATGAACAGGTTCAGACTGATGGGAGTCCATTTCAGTTTGACTTAGGGAGAAACAACACAAATAAAAATTGGGAAAGTAATCATAGTACATCAGAGTTTGTTTACTTTGCTTTCTATAAGAAAAACATGTTTTTTTTTACTTTATTTCAGTAAAGTCTGAGCCATTGGAGAGCCCCAGACTTGTGCCAGTCGTGGAGCTGAACAGTTTAGCATTAACCAATTCACCGGATATCAAACCATCATCAGTCATATCAAATGTGAACATAACTCCATCGAGAACATTACCACCTCAAAATGTGACAGTTAACAGTACAAAGAGACTAGCTAGCCCCTCGTTGTCAACCAGTGTTAGTACAACGACTAAAAGTGCTCTCCTTGAGAGAATTACTTCTTCCACAAACTCATCATCTACACAAAACTTACAGACTAGCATGCTTGCCGGACATCTGACTGGTGCAATACCTATAAGACAAAATTCTGGACTGGTTTCTACTCTTGGAACAGGAACTGTGTTAAACCAGTCTGCATTGTTGACTGGTCTCCAGCATATTCCGGAGCCACAGACTCTCTACCTTACACAGCGGCAGCAGAGTCTGTCACCAGAACATTGGAGTGTTGTTGATGTGTGCCATTTCCTCAAATACAATGATTGTAGTGCTTATGTGGAAATATTCCACAGAAAGGTAAATATTTTCACTTGTATCATAATATCTGCATTGGAGGGGTTAAAACTGTTATCTCGGCCATTACTGACCAAACATATCCCATTATTTTTCCATTTTCAGGTATAATGTATACTTGTCAAGGGTCTAATAAAATGTAGCAGCACTGAATGAGTTTTAAGATGGTTTCTCGAAAAGAATAGAAAGACGTATTAAAATTAAGTTCAGGCAATTTTCATACAATAGTTACGCATTTATTATCATCTTCTAAGATATGAATTGTGGTTTAAGAATTTTCATTTTCTATGATAAAACAGTTTCAGTGATCGGAACTTGACACCAGTGCTTGTTTTAAGTGGAATTGGACAAGTTTTGTTAGTGGGCGGGATCAGTTTTCCTAAACTGACACCTATCTTGTCCATACAACTATTTTGTTGGGACTACATCAAAATTTTTTTTTCCAAAATATTCATTTTGATAATGTTAAGCCCCTTTTGATGATGCAAGTTACTTTGTTATTTAACAAACTTTGAACACATTATCAAATTGATTTATAATTAGTTTTAACATTTTCTAAAAATAACTTAAAATTTCATCCAAGTCGTCTTGATGGAATAAATATTTGTCATTAATCAAACTTCAAAAGCCACACAAAGTTACTTTTGCTGAAACATTGATGATGGCATACAGTTGAAAATGCTATCAACATTTTTCACTGGCATACAGGTCTAATTTGAGAGGGTCCGTCATGTTCTTTGTTTTGTTGCTGATGAACAAAACTCATAGAATATTTCACTATAGACGTGACTTGTTAACTTTCGAAAGTCATTTTAACCAAAATAAGGAACTGATGATTTGAGTGTGGGAGTACAAAGCATTACAAACACAGCAGCCCCTTTGGCTTGTCTCTAAGCTAAAGCAACTCTGCAAATCTACATGTTACATCATTTTGTCATGTTAACAATTGTTGTATTTTGAATTTCAGAACATAAATGGAGAACAATTTGTGAATTTGAACAAGGAACAACTTTCCAGCTTAACAGGAATGAAGGTTGGCTCGTCTCTCAAGGTCTATGATCTGATCCAAGTGCTGAAAAACAAGCTGATGCCATCACTCAAGTCGAAAGTCACCAAAACCTAGCTGGTTCTATACGCCATACCAAATTGTTTTGTGTATTTTGTTCTACAGTAAATATGCTCTCCACAGACATTGTTTGGGGGTTAAGTATATTTTATTAGTAAGCATTTTAACAAGAGGATAACTTAATTTTATGGGTTGATTTTGTTTTAAATGGAGAATGAAATTACTTAACTATAAACATCAGGATTATTGCTGCATTGAAAATAATTTGTTACTCAGTTTCAGTGTAATGATAAACAATCAAAAGTAAACTTTAAAACTGGGTGAACTTTCTTATTAATTTGAATTCATTAATATTGGTTTGGTACTAATGTTCAACGATTTTGTGGCAGCTGATCGATCCACATGTTTAACCCTTTCCTCCATAAATAGGCGTTTTTTGCTCATGTGCGCCAGTGTAGATCCAGATCAGCCGGCACATCCATGCCCTCTGATCAGGATCTGCACTGGTCGCATTTTGGTCACAAATAACCTGAAGAATCAAAAAGCCAACAGTTCAGATCCTGATCAGATGCACGGATGTGCCGGCTGATCTTGATCTAAACTGTCCGCCCATGCAATTAAGGTGTCTCTATGGAGGAAAGGGTTAAGACCCCTGTGAAATAGAGAATTTAACTTATACATACTATAGAAAATAAATAACCTTAAATTTAAGAACCCATAAACACGTTTAACCCCATTACCATGAAATTTCATGTCCACAAATATGTGCATCCATAGTATTTCAGAGTGAACTGCTTTAACCCTTTCCTCTATATATACTCCATTATGGTGTTGTCAAACAATGTTGATCCAGAACCGCTTGCACATCTGTGCCTTCTGATCAGGATCAACACTGTTCCATTTTTTGATATATAAGGTTATTTCTGACCTTAAAGCAATCTACACTGTTTGCACGTGTGATAAATATATTTGGAGGAAAGGGTAGTGATTGATTAATTACAATATTTTTGGTAACATCTAAGAGTATAGGGTGTTAGATAACAAGCAAATTGGTTTCGTGTTTGTTGTTTGCAATGAAATTGACAGTAATATGGCTTAAATAGTGCTGTGTTGGAAGTTGTTAGAGGAAGAAAAACAATTGGATCTCATTTATTCAATGTCTTGTATGTTTTATGTGACCATTTATGTACAGCCTTTGGCTTTTAGTATCTAATTGAAACACTGCACAAATTTGTATGTGCAGCCCGACAAATAACCATTATCAGTGTTCTGATTTGACACTTGTTATTACTTTTTATACCACATTGTTTCTGGGAATGAGTTTATACCAAAATAGGTATACTTGAAGTTTACTTTGTTGTGTTACAGTTATTCAGAACTTGAAATCCATATATTTAATTCATACTTGAGGAGACTACAAAGTATCCCGGAATTTTTGTTAAGTTTTTTGAAGAGAAATATTTAACCAATTAATTGATATGGCTGATAATTCATTTGCTATCAGTGTAGATCCACAGAAGCCTGCACATCTTTGCAGTCTTATCAGAATCTACACCTTTTTGCATTAGATTAGTAATGATTTGTTGTTTTTTCTGATCTGCTTTTGTATTAAATGGGATATAAGCCTACCCATGGTGTAAAAGGTTAATGGTGGTGAAATAGAATCGTGATGAGGTAAACAGTCATTTATCTTGCTGTGTTTGAAATTGTAGAAATCAGCATGTTACAGTTTTGATTAGACTAACAAACATTTTACTTGGTGCAGCTTAAACTTGCAGACCACTGCCATTGTTTTGTATTTTTTATATTTAATAATTATGTACATGTGTGTTTTATGGTGCAGATGACTTTACATGTAGTGATGGTTTGTTTTATGTGATTGTGGAACAGGAGAACATTGTTACAGATATTTGATGTACCATGACATTGTGAGAAGTGTTGAACCTAATCAGATTTCTGAGTTACATGCTCTGAAAAGGATCTGGATCAAGATGCGTTAAGAAATCTCAAGAGTCCGCATATCAGTGCCTAAGATCATAAAACTAAATGTGGAGATCAGTCTCAAATCTCAAGCATCTTATTGGCTGAAATGGCGACCAGTCGCCATTTCAGCCAATTAGATCCTTGAGATTTGAGACTAATCTCAAAACTTAGTTTTATGATCTTGGGCCCTGGATCTTTATATAAGTGGTGCACTACAAATTATTATGGTAAACTGTAAGAAAACAAAGATTTGTAAGTTGCAGATGCTTCCCAGCACATTTGGGTCTTCACAGGTCACATATACCCAATTTTGTCATGATGCATCACAATTATGGTAAAACTGTAAGAAAACAAAAGTTACTTAGTAGCTGGGCGAATGTGGGCAGTCTATGCCCAAGGTTATAAAACTGAGCATGGAAACCAGTCTCAAATCTCAAGCATCAGATCCTTGAGATTTGAGACTGGTTTCCAATCTCAGCTTTATAACCTTCAGCCCTGATTTGGGTCTTTCGCAAGTCGCACTGGTCCCATATAGTCATGGTGCATCACAATTATGGTAAAATTGTAAGGCAACAAAAGGTTGTAAGTTGTTTTGTCTGTTATAATCTCAAATGATCTCAACTGTATATCTTTGTTATATGATTTTCCTTGTTTTGTACATAAAAGAAATTTACCTGTTTTATCAAGAAAACCTTCTAAAACTGGATTTGAAGTAGAATAAAATTAATGGGATTTGATTTATTGGTATTATTGTTAATGTATGGTGGGCAGCTATTAATAACTACTTGTTTTTCTTTGCTCTTATTTCCCTCTAATTATCTTTAATACAACTCTTTCTGTTGATGAAGTTAAAAAAAAAATTACAGTCTGATCAAATTGATTTTTTTATATAATATTAAGAAATAACAAAGCTTTACAACTTCAATTTGTGCCACTCATTCTTACTAAATCTTAGTAAATTGAGGGTTTCACTGTTGACTATTCAGTACAGCACCACTTTGTATTAGCTATGGTTGGTAAAATAATAAAAGGAAGTTCCTTTTGGAATTATGTGTTCAGTTTTGAGAGGTTTAAGCTGTAATTACTAACAAAATTTGCATTTTATGTTTTTCTACTGTATTGAATTTGTTGGATATAAAAGGTTTTGTAACTTAAGAAAAAATATAAGGTGAGAAATGTATGAATAAAAAGATAAGACAGTAAAACAATTTCTTAACCCTTTACTCCATATACATGACTTTTGTTGCCTGGGCGGATAGTGTAGATCCAGATCAGCTGGCACGTCTTCTGTCTGATCAGGATTAGCACTGTTCACTCTTTGAAAATGAACAGGGTAGGTGCTGATCAGATGGCATGGAAGCCCATGTGATATAAGGCTTGTACATGAAGGAAAGGGTTAAAAGACTCACAAATATGTAGTTGTTATTTTTTTATCACGACATGTTAACACAGAAACTCTATGTACATTTTTTCTACACATTTGAAAAGGTGGCGAGTCAGAATAGTGAAATACAATGCGAGAACTTCTTCATCAAGCTTTCAAAATATGTATAGTCAAGTTGAATGCATATGCCTCTAAATTTTAATGTAAAAGTACTTAATAACATTCATTTCGTGTAAATGCATGTTTCTTTATTGTTTAGGTTACTTGAAGATTTATCTGTTTTGTTAATTATCTAATTTACAGGGTGATGTCTTTGCATTTTAAATATACAGATGAAATTAATAAAAATACTGAAGAATTTTTAACAACAGACTTTGTTCTATATTGAATCTCATTTGTTATGTTGCCTGTTTTAAAGAAAAAAATATGTATTTGGACCTTTGTCAGTCACTTAACGGTTATATTAACAGCCAGTTCTTAATCATACTTTTCATAAATACCTTTCAGGAAGAGAGATGTGATAAGGGTGTTTTGCCAAGTAACATTTTGGAGCAGTGCAGTTTTTTAAGTGTGGTTTCGTATTAAAAGAACTTGCTTTTAATGTTTCTACATCAATTTTTCAATACAATTTTTTGTGAGAATAGGGTTGTGATGTAGTAAAATCTTCAGGTCACATTTGTCAGTCCAGACAGTATTTGAGATTTAAACCCCCTCCCCGCTTATATACCGTAAAAACCGGCTTATAAGGCGATCCACCTATAAGACGGGACCCCTACTTTGCCGCCAAAATCTGAGTTAATGTTTAGGATGTATTTAGGTGTCCTCCAGTTTGTCTGTTGCAAAAAAATTTGTAATCATATTTTTTGGAGGGGAGCAGGGATTTACAAAATCTTGTGATGCGGTTAACTTCCAGGGTGTAAGTTTCGTGTTTGAGATAAGCAAAAGTACTCGCACTATTGCAGGGTCTTAAGAGTTCAGGGGGCAGGAGTTCAGCTATTTTTGTGCTTTCAGAACAAGTTGTGATATATACCATATTTTTGTGAAGCCTGTGATAGCAAGTAGACAAAGAGGGATTCTGTTGTCCGTTTGTCACAAACTTCCAGCATGAAACTTGAAACTTCTTATCCTTTACTTGGAGTATATCATCTGTGGAACAAATTAATCTTTAAAACAAGAATGATAACTCCCGCTTGGCTCTTTTGTTTGAGTTATGCCCCTTTTAAATGACTTCAATATACTTCTATCTTTGATAGCTCTTGTCCTATCCTCTCTTGGAATATATCATCTGCATGGTAAAATGTTGCTTTCAACCAGAATGATGTCCGTTCTTTCAGTTATTCCCCTTTTAAATGACTTGAATATGAAACTGAATGTTGCTGATAACTTTCAATGTACTTGTCCTATGAACCTAATATGTGGAGTATATCACTGGCATGAATAAAGCTATCTGTAACAACAGGAGTAATAATCCTGTTAAATATTTTTTTTTACTTGTGCCTCTTTATGATGACTTAAATCTGAAACTTTATGTTGCTTAAAATGCAGTACATGCAAGTTATTTAAATATCTGTCCATACATGAGAAAGCTACAGTCAAGACCTGACAACCTATACCAGCAGCATTGGATAGTGGTGAAACACACAAGTGAGATATTGACTTGTGGTAGGGGCAGAGGTCTTTCACACAACACTCTGTGGCGATATGCTGATCATATGCGGCAGGTTATTTTAAAATCTGTCCATACATGAGATCAGCCTGGAGACAGCCATATATAATTGTGTCTTTATATACAGCATAGTGATCAAATACTAAGTGTGAAGCCGTAGGTAGGGACATGTTGATTTGACATGTCTACTCTAGGTCTAGGTAAGCAGCATTACATAGTTGCTGTAATTAAACATCAAGTGTGGCCTTGGATGTTGTCTTCATACTCCTAACACATATAGCAAGACATGACCACCTGTACTGTATGTCCTTCTGTGCAGCATTGCATTAGGATCACATACTAAATGTGTCCTTGACTTGCGACACAAGTTTTTCACGCTACATGTCACCTTGATAGGCCAAAAATAATGATTGTAGCAAGTTACTTTTAAAATTGGTTTATACATGCACAGCCAGGCCTGGACATGAAAAATTGGACAGATGCACTGACGAACATTGGATTGATAGCCTGATGGTGCAATTTTGCCTCTTTTTCAAGAGCATACAAATATATCCCTTTTGTGCTTCAATTTAGCTAGAACCATGCTTCAAGTTTTAATATTTTAATAGCTTAAAATTTTAATTAAAAACATACACTATACAAAAGTAAATGTCACAATTATTCAAAATTTATTTTGTATCTTGCAGGATTACATAACAAATGGAGGTGTTTAACAATAGATTTATGTAATAATCAACAACAATCAATTTGTTTGGGTTCACTTTTATTTCCTTTTATTTGCAATTTATGCTCAATGTTTTGAACAATGCACCTCAGTTCATCCAATTACAATACAAGCAAAATAAAAACTGAAACAAATTCTGTTTGTAAATTACAAATTAAAAAATTATTACGAAATACTACAATTAAGTGATCTCCATAAAATTTTGAGTTATAAACCTTTACTTCATGGGATATGGCATTTATCCAATGTGCTAACCGTGAAGATACAGATCAGCCTACACACTCGTCTGATCTGGATCTACACAGGTCACACATTGGTTACATGCCATATCCTATGCACTAAAGGGAAAATAGCTGCAGCCAACTGTCAAAATAAGGATAATAATATTAAGGTGTGGACTGGCATATTCCATAAGGGATCAAAATAAAATAATTCTGGGCATGAAATGAAAGGAATGTACAGAAATCCATGTTTGAGCCTGAAAAAAATTATTTTCCCCAAATACAAACATTCTGCAAAAATGCAATTCCATTGTTTACACTATTCAGAGACAACATTACACACTTTGAAAGTAAATATGGGATTAACACAGAATAGTTATATTGTTATACACACTCAAGTTCATTTCAATAACACAAACACACCAGACTTTGAGTTGTGCATAGGAATTTTCTTCTTAGACTTATAAACCCACATAAAACTAAATGCATACATTAACAGTAAGTATTGGTATACTATTATGGCAAGTCATGGCTGTCTTACACTGTTCTTTTTCAATAAATGCAACAGTTCGGGTAATATATGAATTCATTTAAAAACTAATATCATATACCCTATGAATTTAAAGCATTCTGATTGGTCGAGAGCTCCGTACTCGCGAGTCTGAAAAAAGTGATAACTACCCCGGGAATTAATAACTACCTTTGCTATCATCATCATCATCATTGTCATCATCATCAGAATGCTTTAAATTCATAGGGTATTTGATATAACAAGTAAATACTTCGTCCTCGGTCGATATCACACTACCCAGGTCCGCAAAACTACATATCGACCTCAACATTAGTATTTATTTGTATAGTATATTGTCCTTGGACAATGAAACCCCCACTGCTACAACATTTGTAATAAAGGGCCATAACTCTGGTAAAAATGGTTGCAAGGAAAAATCTTTTCTTTACGATCATCTACACATCCTGCTTGGTCATCTGTGCAAGCTGGAATTAAATCCGCCTGATAGTTAATGAGGAGTTGATGCCACAAGATTTGGGGGACGAAAGTATGGATGGACGGACAAGTGCAACTCTGTATGCCTCCAACTTTGTAGGGGCATAATAAGCGGTATAAGACAGTCATGGCTTTCCATATACTATGAAAGTCTATTGGTTTTGAAGTCCAATACCCACTGCAATAATGTTATGGACTTGTCAATCAGTTTAAGTCATTACTTTCTTTGTAAATGTGGTACATGATAAGTAATTTATTGACAGAAGCCTTCAAAAGTTTTGACCTGATAATAATATGCCAAGGTTGATTGTGCTGTGACAACAGTAACAATTTTAACAAGAGCTGTGCATAGTATTTACTTGGTGAACAGTTAACCCATTTCTCCATCAATAGCCTTGGATCACAAGGGCAACATGTGCAGATCAAAATGAGCCTGCATATCTGTGCAGTATGATCAGGAATCTCATTGCTTTTTTGGTCAGAAATAAATGACCAGTGAAAGTCCTGGGCTGAAGGTTATCAGCCAATCAGATGTTTGAGATTTGAGACTGGTTTCCATGCTCAGTTTTATAACCTTGGGCACTGAACAGACCGCATAGATGTACAGACTGATCTGGAGGACCAGGATATACAGTGGTCCCACATGGGATATAAACAATATCCCATGGAGTAAAGGGTTAACTCTGATATGTATCACACTAACTGCTCAGATCATATTCTACAGGTATTTATGACCATGACCAGGCTTTGTTCATAACTACTACCATATAATTATCAGACACCTACTTTTCACTCGAGTAAAGGTTAAGTCTGTTGTTTTCCTTTAAATAAGTTTTCTGGCTTTCTGGCAATATGACAAAATGGTTTTTTTTATTTTGAATAAAAAAGTCAAATCATGTTTCACTGATGAATTGTTCTTATTTTCAAATAAATAATTTACAATTTGCAAATGTTTTACTTATCACATTGTTTATACATGTAGTCTAAACACATACACAGGAAAAACCCAGAACTTTTAGATAAACAAAAAATACAGACTTGTACACAAAAAGTTGATGAAAGCATCTTTTGAAACATGTTGCAAATAATACAATTTTAGATTTCAATTATTTTACAAGGAAAATGAATGACATTAAATGATGCAAGAGACAATTTTTACAAATACAATGTAGGACCTAATTGGCAAGTATGATTTCTAGACAACCTTATAACATGTATAACTGACCCAAACTCACCAACAGCTGTCACATGAAGCATACATTGTACTTCAATACTGGCATTGTAGAATATTTAAATACCAGAATTGTGATATATGATGTTCTTTTAAATGTTTATGGGGTTGGGGGTGTGAGAAGGGGTGGGGGCAAACATGAAATACTTCTTGCTTTCAAATAGCCTCATTTCTTCCCCACATACTCCCCACCTCCATTTCAAAGTACAAGTTGACTTGTAATAACATGTTACTGTAATTTTAATATTTTATTTAATTCAGTGCAGTGAATTTCACAAATGTGACAAATGTTAACTTGTTCAGTATCAATGATAACAATGGGTACATACATTAATGTTCAACAAAATGGAACAAACTGTAAAATATACTCCGTAACAAAACCGTAACGAGAAACAAAATGAGGATTGCCTGTACCCAAAATCAAAAATCTAAACCTGGAGACCAGTCTCAATTCTCAATTATCTGATTTGCTGAAATGGCGAATGGTCACCATTTCAGCCAATCAGATGCTTGACATTTGAGACTGGTCTCCAATCTAAGTTTTATGATTCTGGGCCCTGAAATATGTGTCAACAGTAAATGAATACACTCAACAAATTGTCAGTATGTCGAGCTCTGGACATTCAATGACTGCCCTCCAAGATCGGTGATAAAGGCTACCTGTAAATAAAGATTATCCTACTTTGTTATAAGCGTTGGAGCTTTCTGTATTACAAAAAATCATTTTAATAGACCTGGCATTAGTAACAGCAATAATTTTCAGTGGGGTTGAAGGAATTTAGTAAAAATGTGATACAAAACAATAAAAAAATTCACCAACTCTCCAGTTGACAGATCCCCTAATTGAGAGAATTTCAGAGCTAATAGAAGGTGTAACTGTCAGTAAATAAAGTAAGATGAAGTTTACACTGTCCAGTATCATTATGGAGTAAGCTGGTAAATCTAGACAGAGTCTATGATTGAAACCATATCAGGTTCTGAAGAATTAAGAACTGGTTCCAAATTGTAGCCTGCCATTGATCAATTCAGAGGCGGTATAACTGAAACCAATCAGAGACCAAGCTTGTCCCTGGTTACTTTTATCACTGCACAATTCCAGTAAGTAAGAAAACAACTGGGCTCAAGATCATAAAAACTAAATCTAGAGACCAGTCTTAAATCTCAAGCATCTGATTGGCTGATATGGTGGCTGGTCAATGAGGTGCTTGATTTGAGACTGGTCTACAATCTTAGTTTCATGATCTTGGGCCCAGGCTTATATATATATAATTATGATAAACTTGTAACACTGACTAAAATTTTATAAGCTCCACATTCTCATTTGAAAGAATAAACTTTCTGTACATCAATAACCAGTAAACAATAAAATTAAATCGAGACTTAAAACAATCATGTCATGTTAGGAAATGTGAGATTCCAATCTGTCAATTGTTAGATACAAACGTTAATTTCTTGTGACCACAATAAAACAGTATCTAAACAAGCCTTTGAAAACCCATCCCGGCTACGGTTCATTCTTTTATATGAGAATTCCCTGGGACTGCCATTTTGGACGGAGAAAAACAGAACAGACACTTTATGAAACCAAGATAGAAATCAAATTGAAGTGTCTATGTTTAATTTTGAGCAAATTCATACTTCTTTTAAATTGGAATGTTGTTACTGCGACTAAAGTCCTACAATGGTAAACAATGGAACAAATCAAATAATATCAATCCATTTAACACTGTATTCCATGGTCACACCTTTAATCGCATGGGTGACCAGTAAAGATCTAGATAAGCCTGCAAATTAGTGTCGTCTGATCAGGACCTGTAATGTTTGACTTTTGATTTATTACATAATTTCTGACCCAAGAAGTGACCAGTGTAGACATGCTCAGTTTTATAACCTTGGGCACAGGAATAAAGGGTTAAAACACATATTCTCAAGAATACAAATTCAGAATGTAAATATATAATCTGAGTTGTTTTCAAATCACTAAGTATGACAAATTAACATGCACACTTTTGATCAGCAATAAAACCATCAATAATGCTGTTAACAAAATAAATCTCAAAGAACACTGTTGATTGCATTTTTAAACTAAAAATTCCCAAAATTAATCAAATAACTCATTTCTGTAAAATTATATGCATTCTTGAGTTAGTCATTGCACAAATGAATGCAATTCTTGAGTTAGTATTTTGAAAAATTGCACTTGATACAAAGTCAAAACTAAACTTTACTGTTCTAAACATTATTTGCATAAATATGAATTGGCAGAAATCTGAATTGTAAACTTACTTTATCTCTAGTAATAATAACAATAGTAACAATAATATTCGGTGATCTTTCAAAAACATGTAAATAAAATGAAGCAAGAAAAGCCAGCAACTTTACTGAAATGCAAAACTTAGTTAAGCTTTATTATAATCAAGACACACTTCATACTGTGAAAACTGTTTACCATTAACTTGGTTAGTTACTGTTAATCGACTCAACTTTAGTTCAATCAGAGCCAGTTCTTTTTTTTTCATAAGTTGTACTTAAAACTTTAATACATGTAATAGCCAAGGCTGGCAACAATTGTGAAAAAGGCTTGGAACCCAAAAATAAATCCATTATTTGTTTTATCAATGAAAATAACCCCATCTAATTTTAAATTCTTGCTCATCTCCCAAACACAATCCAAAGGGCATCAAACTCATGTTGGATCAGCAGATACACCAGTTTTTAGACTATTTCCTACAGAAATTTCTTAAAATAGAATATTTTCAAACCAAATAAAACTCGCTTGTGCAATTCACAGAAAATAGTTCATACCTGTTCCTGTTATGTTTGAAAGTTGATAAGAATGGTCCAATTTTTTAAACCTAATAATTCTTTAAATTAATTAAAATGGTTGCTAGCTGATTTTGGAGCAAATGTTTGGTTTATAACTTTATATCAAATAGTTCAGTGTAGATACCAATCCCTTAGTACCTTTTTATAAACAGGAACCACAACCTTTACATTTTTACCTTCAACCCACTTTGTGTAACTGACTCACCCAAGTACTAATTTATTGTTCATAGGGTTTCTTTACAGGAATTTATTAATTGAATTGCAAACAGTGTAGAATCTTATCAGACTGCATGGACTTGCAGAATAATCCAGGTCTACACTGGTTGAATTATATTCTAACGCACTAAATAAATTTCGAGCAATCTGATTGGTCAGATGGCGAAAATTTGCGACCGTAAAATTCCTTGTTTACTGTCGTTTGACGTTGACGTCATTTCCTGTTATGACAAACAATCCTGAAGAAGGCATTATGGCCGAAACGTCGATGTAATAAAAAATGTTGAAGTTTTGACCTCTATTTGTGATTTATTTAACTTGTTTACTGTCGGTAATCTCACCGACGTATGGATAATCGGGTTCCCTTGGGTAATACCGTACCGTTGTTTACTATACGGATAAATAGAACATGGTACCCGTTTAACGTATGGAATGAGGCCCGATTGAGGGTAGTATGGAAGAGCGTTAGAATAGGAATAACCATGCCGTAATTTTGAAGTTTGCGACGGTATACACAGATTTTAATGGTCTTAAATCATTTTAATGGCTCAGGCTGCGCCTTCGCCGTTAAAAATATTTGCGACCATTAAATCTGTGTATACCGTCGCAAACTTCAAAATTACGGCATGGTTATTCCTATAACTATCACTTTTAACCCAATTTAACCCTTTACTCCTTTACACCTCTATTGCATAGACAAACAGTGTAGATCCAGATCTATGTCATCCAATCAGGATCTACACTGCTTTTAGATCCATTGGGTTATTTCTGACCAAAATGCAACAAGTGAAAATCAAGATCAGCTGATCTCAATCTACACTGGTTGCTCACGTAATTAAAATGCATATATATGGAGTAAATGGTTAAAATATGTTCACTGCCTTTAACACTGCAAATGTTTCCACCTATGAGCAAGCAAGCTATGTTAAGTACACAGTTACATATTCCTATGTTAGTACAACTTACTGCTTTTGTTGAGATCAGATACTGGTTCTGAAACAGTGGATAAAGCTACAAATTATCAGAAGCTAAAATAACAAACTTGGATGCTGAAAATAATCAAATTAAAGGATAAACATGGATTTATTTAAAGAGCATTTTCAAGAAGAAAGCAACAAAACACACAGAAAATTACTGTTCAAGTAAACACAGATATAACAAAGAGATAATTACAATGGGCCCCAAGACGTGCTCAACAAAAGTAATAGCTTTGCGCAGACCAAAATGAACATTTGTTTCAATCTAGTCAAAAAGAAACATTCTGGCAGATATGCTCAGCAGTAGACAGAAAATAATTTATCAGAAGTGGTATTCATAGTGGCAATTCAAGGTCATTTTGATGTTTGCAAACTACTGCCTCTCTAAATTCTACTGCACATATTTTTACAGCAAGTGTGAAACTAAATTACTTCGTCAGAGAAATTATCTAAATCTCCAAAAAGTAGCCACACAATTGTGTGATTTCTTATCCTTTTACTATATTGATATGGTCAATAACCATGTAGATGAAGTTCAGACTGCATATCTGTGCATCTGATAAGGACTGAAGGTTATAAAGCTGAGAGTGGAAACCAGTCTCAAATCTCAAGCATCTGATTGGCTGAAATGGCGACTGGTCGCCATTTCAGCCAATCAGATGCTTGAGATTTGAGACTGGTTTCTATGCTCAGTTTTATAACCTTGGGCAATGGTTTTACATTTCTGGAGCCAAAAGTGACCAGTTTACAGAGTCAGAGGCAAGATTTTCAGACAGCGGGTTCATTTTGAGGCAGTCTTTGGGTAGCAACAAAATAATTTCCAAAATTCAGACTAAAATTCCCAAGGCAATTAAATACTGAGCAACCCAATGAAAACCCTCTTGATCTGCCCTTGAGTATAGATTCTGATCAAACTGCACATATGTACGGGCTGATCTGGATCTACACTGGGTACACATGGAATATAAGCTTTATCCAATAGAGCAAATAATACTTGCCAGCAGTACGTGTTAAAATGCGATTAGTTAAGCTGAGGCAGAAAGAGTGTATGCAAGAAATACATCACAATTTTTAAATATTTCCACTAATTAGACTAATACCTTATAATTGTTAGCATTCAAACATTTACAAATATAAAACTTTTGTGACAAATACACTTCAAAATGTGATACCAACATAGTAACTGTCTTGTTAAATGATCATTGTAAGTTGTTTTGTTTTTGTTTAATCTAGTCACAGCACTATAAGATGACTAGATGAAGATTCACGCTGTTTATACATGTAACTGTGTATACAATCTGAGGTATAATGCAGTACATGATGAAGAAAATTGATACTGTTCCGCTACAGTCACCAGTGATTTCATTCAGTGTTGTTATGACTATTTATAGAAACAATAAATACTTTGGTGTTTAACAAGATTAACGAAAAGCATCAATATTTTATTTGGTTGCTTTCAATTCAGACAGCGGTATTTTAAGTCACTTTGAAAGTAATCACCTAATATGAGGCTAAATGATCTAGAAAAGTCAATGAAATTTTAAGAGCACAGCCACTCTCAGTCTGGGCTGAAGTTTATAAAACTGAGCATGGAAACCAGTCTCAAATCTCAAGCATCTGACTGGCTAAAATGGTGACTGGTCGCCATTTCAGCCAATCAGATGCTTGAGATTTGAGACTGGTTTCCATGCTCAGTTTTATAACCTTGGGCACAGGTGAGAGATTTTATAAACTCTAATAAGACTTAATATCACATGGACAAACAGTGTAGATCCATATCGTCTGTGCCATCTGATCAGGATGTACACTGTCTGCTTCTTGGTAAGAAATATCTTAAAATATCTAAAAGCAACCAATGCAGATTCAGATCAGATTGCACAGATGCTGTCTGACTATGATCTACTGATTGCTTATGGGTTAAAAGCAATAACCCATATAGGATAGTAAACGTAAATGAAAAAAGCAGGAATCAGAACAAATACACCAGGCCCCAAGATTATAAAACTGAGAATGGAAACCAGTCTCCAAAAAATCTCAAGGGTCTGATTGGCTGAAATGGCAACTGGTGGCTGTTTCAGCCTATCAGATGCTTTTGATTTGAGACTGGTTTCAATTTACAGTTTTATTATCTTCACCACAGAAATCCGTACCAGGCGATAAACTGAAAGTACGTAACAAACTGAGTAACGAGAATCGTCATAACAACCGTACATTAGAACTAACAACATCAACATTTTCTTTACAAAAATAAATATGTCATCATTGCAAAAATCTGGTTAGAGCATTCCATAATTCGATGTATAATGAGATATTTACACGTACATGCATAACAGTAAAGGAAAATGGTTGCATAATAAATTAATATGAACACAATGATTGAATAGTGTATATAGAATTGCTCTAAATTGACATGATGCTATTAACAACAAATTTACTAAATTAAATAATATGAGTTGTTCTATTAACACTTTACTGCATATAAATGTCTTTTATCTCATCTGTGCTGGCTGATCAGAATCTGCACTGTTCGCATTTCGAGTCATTCGGTTATTTCTGACCAAGAAGTGAACAATGTAGATCCTGATCAGATGGCACGCAACAAAGGTGTATCTATGGAGTAAAGGGTTAAAGATCTTAATTGAGAACCATCTAAGATTCTTGTTATAAGAAATGCTGTCTGGTTTGTAAACAGTTTTCTGACTTTTCCATGCAGGCTAAGTAATGACAACAATTATGGGAACAGCTTACATCCAATCTGTGACCAGAGCAGATCCAGATCAGCAAGGACATCCATGCAGTTTGATCAGGATCTAAACTGATAGCAAATGAATCTTAAAGCACCTTTAAGATATAAGCCCTATCCATTAAGAGATGAGGTTAAACAAGCTCCCTTTTCATTGTGTGTTTATTTCACTGGATTCTTCAACAGGATCAGTTCACAAAGACCTAGATTTGCCTTAAAATATCAAAAATATATATTATTTTAAATATTTAAAATTATAATGCCTTATAATATACAAATTACACTGTCAATACATAATATTTTCCTATTGACAATTGCTATACTGGTTCTATTGGATAAAAGGCCTACAATGAGAAAATATGGTAAAAATTTGATTTTTGTCTATTTCAAAGCAGATTTTAGAGTATTCTAGTGTGGGCACACATCTTGTCTAATTGCCAATTTGACAGAAAAATGCATATTCTGCAATATTTTTTTAATCTTAAAACACATTTCACATATTTAATTTTTCATTTTAATCATCAAGTTTGTCTCTGTCAAAGAAAACAACCAAATTTATGTTTACATACATTATTAACAGCACACTTTATGTGATGTAAATGAATCTAAAGAAATTTAGATACGTTTAAACCATTTCTGAGCCTTCGTGAATCTACTCCTTTCATAACAATCATTATTTGGACAAAAGCAAAACAATTTAAGTATGGTTGATAAAGTAATTACATTTTTGTTAAAGCAGAAGCCCTTCTGTCTGCTTGTATCAACTTATATGATATATATGAATAAAACAAATGATTTCTAATAAGTATCAAATATGTTAACCAATTACAGAACATATCATGAAAAAAAAACTCATAAAAATCTTAACATGGATTACAATGTATACAACAAAATAGACAAAAATAAAGAAAACGCATACACATAATTTACTGAACAACGCAAATTAGAAAATACCTCAAAAATACAAAAACAAAACAACAAAAATAAAACACTGCAATATGCAAATTATCTTATCACATGATAATTATCACATGACCTAATTTACAGTACTTCATTACTTTCTAATATCTTAAAGAACGAGTCTCAGACATCAGTTTTTCTCATAAATTTTGGAATAAATTTCATTTTTTTCTTTTCTTTTTTAGTCTTTCCTTCACTATCGAGTGATTCAGTTCCAGACAAACTATCATCATCTTGACTTGAATTTCCAACGCCACCTACATTACTGACTTGTTTCGGTAAAATTCGTCTCTGAAAATTGTTTTCCGAGTCAGAGCGTGGAAGTTTGCTTTCCGGTTTTACTGCAGTTTTAGCAGCATCCAGTCTGGGTATCCTGGAACCATTTGGGATTGGATTCATTACGGACATGGATATGGAACGTGGAAATCTGTTATCATCGGTTAATGGGGACAATGACTGGCCTGAAAAAACACTCTCTGGAGAATCCGGTGTCACTGGACTAAAAATAGAACATGCAGTAAAAGTGATGTACAATGGACTAAATATAGAATGTGCATACCAAGATCTAAAAGCAAGAAACTGTATCATTACAAAGAAAACCACATTAACAAACATGAAAATTTAGTTCACATCATTGAAAAAAAGTTGTTAGAAATTGTTAATCACCAATTTATTTATTATTCTCTAGCTAAAATGATCGTTAATTTCTCAAAGCATACTACAATGCTTTAATGATTATTCATTAATATGGAATGTTTACACAATCTAGGATAATGCTTAAACCAGCAGACTAGGCATTCTTTGATTATATGCCAGTCTATTTATTGTTCATTTGGACAAAATAATTGCCAGTGTAGACCCTAATCACACCTTTCTGGGTCTACAGAATCACAATTCAGATTTATATCTTAATCAGCATATACGGGTTAAAACAGTATTCCATATTATTGACACTTATTTTTTAACTTCAAAACCTTAGCTTACAAGGTTGATCAATGCTCATTAATAAATCTTTTCTACTCTTTAGGTTTATGTTTTTTGGTAGCAGCAATGCCTGCTAAGACCTCCACTCACAGCCTCTACAAGCATCTCTAGCACTACTGCATGATTCAGTGTGGAAGTACTGCATGGATTTTTCCCGTGGAAAACTATACTCAGCAATAATAAAAAATATCCACTTTCCTACCTATAATACTGTAAAATTTGAAAATTAAAATTAAAAATTCTATCTTTGAACAAATTTGCATTTTTGTAATCATTGCAAAGAAATAAAATGTTCTTGAAAATCTGCAGTCATAACTTCGTTATCTTTCCCTAGATTAAAATAAGAGTTTCAGGACAAAGTCAGTGAATCTAAAAATTATCCACATTTATTATTACACTGTATTATACCAATTTTTCTCCAGTTCTTGGAGAAATGTTCTGACAAACATGTGTTTGTTCAACAAAAGTATTTGATACTTTGTTGAAAAAAAAAACCCTTTCACCTACCAAAAGTTCTAAATGGCCAATAATTTCAGCCTTCATATGCCAAGAAAAGGTAAAGAAAGAACTTTGCTGTTCTCAAATCAATAATTTAAAGTCTTTTGAATGTTGATTGATTTCCTAATTAAAATCAATGATCAAAATTTATATCACAGACCAATGACTGTCAATATCAATAAATTACAGGAAAATTTCAAATAAAAAAATATAAACAAAAAGTGACAAATTAGAAAAAAAATATGATGACTGTATTGCCTGTCAATAGGAAGTGTCTGTTTTTAACCAGTTTTCTGGAAATCTTAGTTATCACTAACTTTGTAAGATTCAATGTTTCAAAATACCAACTGCAAACAATACAAAACTTACAACTAAAATCAAAGTACTAAAAGTACATAAAAACCAGCAAAGCAGTTTTGAATATTTTCCTTATTCATGCGCAAAAAAATCAACTCATGATTTTTATCGGACTTGAATCTGTGACCTCCTGTTTACAGTGTGGATGCTCTACCAAATGAGATAATGATACTACAATTCAATATACTATTTGCACATTTGTGTTCTTCTGCCCACCTTTCATGCAAACATACAAGCGTTGGAAAAATGTTAAATTTGCTTGATTCCTCTATTAAACCCATTAATTAGCGAACTAGTCCTTCTTCAAATTAGTTTGATATTTTGATTATAAATTACTGTATTCACACTCCATTGGCAAAAAAAATTAACTGGACTACTGATTAAGTTTGCCTTGATCTGGGTTGATACACGCTTCAGAAGTGAGATTAGGAAAACCAGCTTTGCTGGTTAATGAACAAGAACTATGCTTTCACCTTCCTACTGCTTCATGTGTGTTTTATTTTGCATTAATCTATAGAATTGATAATATTTTGTAATAATAAATGACAAAGAACCGTCAAATAGCACAAGTGTAACTTATTGTCTTTAATCAAACAGTACTGAATGGTGCTCTGAACTCATAAATCAGGAAATCAGCTTGTTTGGAATACAGTTTATGTGAGACAGAATGTTTGTCGAACCAATGTGACTGGCTGTGATTGGTTGATGTTGAGTAAAGCCTCAGAAATTAACCAAAACACAAACAGTGTAGATCCTGATCAGATGGTAGGGGTGTGCCAGCTGATCTTGATTTACATGCGTTCAAAGGCATAATATTATATATGGACTATAGGTTTATGTGCTCCCAAAACAATTTCCAATACCATTTTCAACTATTTCAATACCAGTGGTAAGTCAAGTGTGACATGACAATAAACCAGGGAGCCGGCTATCATACACAAGCCAGGCTCAAGACAAGCTCATTCAATTTCTAACAAAACAAACCATTCTAAACTTTCTTAAAGAAATATGAACTTCAAACGTTAATTTATTTATGATTTTCGTTAAATTTTGTAATAATGAATTTTAATTTTAGAGGTCAGTCTATGCATAAATAAATCAAAGAAGAGTCATCTAATTCTTAAAGACAATGTCTTACATTGTTTAATGCTTTTTACACAAAACTTATTCTTTAACAAATTTTAAATATGACGTACATTGGATGAAATATTGCATTTTATCATTATCTCAAAAAGCAATTATTTACCGGTAAATGTATAGGTATTTGTGGCAACAATTTTCCTTTGAACTTGTTTATTGATGAGGTCTTGAATAATATTTCAAAGAGAAATGGTTTGTTACAGACTTTCTTTCTTTTGATGTAGCACCTTAATCCTTTCCTCCATATATATGCTTTTTTATGCATGTGCAACCAGTGTAGATCCAGATCAGCCGGCACATCCTTGCCATCTGTTCAGGATCCGCACTGGTTGCATTTTGGTTAGAAATAACCTAACGAATCAAAAAGGGAACAGATGTGCCAGCTGATCTGGATCTACACTGTTGGCCCAATCCATAAAGGCATATATATGGAGGAAAGGGTTAAGCTTTGTTCAATGATGCTTTACCCAGACTTGCTGAGTGTTGTGTTATGACTCTTGTTTTACCTGTGACTTCCTAAGTGGAATGATACAGAAGCGGAATGATTGCCGTTGACAGGCGGAGATGGCGTCGTTGACGTTGGTGATTTCAGGAGGTTTTGTGACTCAAGAGAATCTCGTTTCGGCACTGGAGTACTAAATGACATGGATTTTGTTAATGAGTTAGTGCTCCCCATGTTGACTTGGCGCCGTTTCAAGTCTGTCAATGTTCCGCCCAAACCTGAAACACAAAAAATATTAAATATTGTCTTAAAGAAATTTTACCTGTCTAAAATTCATAAATACACCTTAAAGACAAATGCTACAGTATCTAAAATAAAATTTTTTGACCTCTTTAGATTTAATTTTTGTGCACATTGTTAGATACATAACCAAGCTAAAAGAAGTATCTTGATGCTTTTTAAAGCTTTTTTGAGCCTTTTGTAAATGTGTAAAACTCAAGAGCTATAAAAAATTAAAAACATCAATTTTATTTTATTATTTTCATTATGTAAGTTTATAAAAGCATCACCATTTGAAATTTAATCAAAATAATTATGGAAAAAATAGTCGAAAAACTGTAGCAATCATCTCATAATACATTATGGATTTAGCACAATATTAAACTTTTGGAAATATGGAATATTACATTTAAGTTGATAATATATATCATAAGACTAGTATATATCAATTAAAACTTTATACAATATTTAAGATCTCTGGAAGATTAATACAATATTGTTACTGGAACAAGCAGGGAAGTCACCATGCAACAATAAGGAGGTGCAGACATAAAAAATTACATTATTATTGCCAGCTGCCAATCATTGTTTCTGGAGTAAGTGTTGCTGCAATAAGAGGCATGGTGACAAGGCTTAGCAAGAAATCCCTGCAACCATTACTAAAGTACTGGAGTCTTCAGAAAGCAAAGTGAGACAGTCTTATATCTGTTTTATGTATCCATTTGTTGTTGTATATTTTAACCTCTTACTCTAAAGGAGACAGTAATTATCCATCAGTGAACAGTGTAGATCCAGATCAGCTAGCACATCTGAGCCATCTGATCAGGATCTGCACTATTTACTTTTTTATTCATTGTCATTTCTGACCAAGAAGCAAACAATGTAGATCCTGATCAGATGGCACAGATCTGGATCTACTCTGTTCACACATGCGATAAAGTCATATAATTTTATGGAGTAGAGGGTTTAAAAGTGGACTCCATTCAAACAAACTGGAGATAACTGATGTCCAGGTATGATATTGTCGTATCACCCTCAGTCAGAGGTTTAATCTGCTACATACAGGATTACTATAAATAAAAGGGACAAAACTCTTGATAACAGATAAATGATTTTTACCTTTTCCCTCACTTATTTTAACGCTTTTCTAGAATCTAGATAGATAAAAGATTTCTCTAAAAAAGTAAAAGAAAGACGAGCTTGTGTCTTGACAAAAGACCAAATAATAAAAGCTGACCATCCAAAGCAGAATCTGTACAGCTATGATATCATCACTAACATTCTTGTATGCAAGACAAGTTGTACTTTTAAAGCATCTTATCAAAGCTGCTTCTAAAACACAAAAATAAACATTGCTCCATGCAACAAAATTAAGAAATACTGCACTGAAAAATTGTGATAAATAAATAAAAACACTGAAGGTAGTTCATTATTACATAAATGCCTAAGAATGAAGATCCTATGGCCTATGGCCCCTACCCTGTACTAAGTTTTGGCAGGATCAACCACAAGTTTTGAACTTAAAAAGCATGTCTAGACCATTTCTCTGCTGAGATCACATCAAGTTACTGTTAATCTAATATTTGCACAGACAAATTATCATTCAGAAGGTGCAGTCATAATATCATGTAATTGGTCAAAACTTAATTTTGTTAGAATTTTTATTCCACATAATAAATGGTAAAAGAATTTGCCAAGGGTCTCAATTCAGTCATTTATCAGAGTACAAATAAATACTTGCAAATTTAACCTTCGCAGAACGATTAATCCTTGAAGAGCTGAATTGATGAAAAGGACTCAACTTTTTTTCTATAATTTGGGGCAAGTTCCTAGAGATCTTTTACAGAAAATGTTTACTTTATTAGCTGAACAGCAAATAGTGTAGACCCTGATCAGACTGTGCAAATGTTCTACATGATTTCGGTTTATACAAATGTGACAAATGCTGTGAGTAACATTCAGCAGAGTGATTGTGGCCATAGTAGTATGAGGGGGGAACTTGTTTGGTATTCTCCCCAACTATTCCCATGTATTTTCTGCATATTCCACCACAGTGTCTCAGCAGAATAAGGTTTAGAATACTATAAAGCAAACCAGTCTTATCTGTATGGTCCAGAATTATAAAATTTAAACCCAAGACCAGCCTTCTAAATCCCAAACAGCTGATTGGTTGAAAATCCAATCCAGTATCCAAACTGACCAATTTACAAGCATAAGAAACTGGTCTCTGGTTTCAATTTTATAAACTCAGGACCAGGCTCCAAAGTTATAAAATTGAGCTAAGAAACCAGTCTCAAATCTCAAGCATCTAATTGGCTGAAATGGCGACCAGTTGCCATTTCAGTCAATCAGATGCTTGAGATTTGAGACTGGTTTCTATTCTCAGTTTTATAACTTGGGACCAGATTTCAAATACTATAAAGCGAACCAGTCTTATCTATCCCAGAGGAGTTTGCAGGTAACTGAAATAGTTCTACCTCGAAGACTCATTCTTCTTGTTATTGTCGCAAGATCTGTAAGGAAGACACTTCTGCATATATAATTATAATCTTGCTTACAAGGAGTAGTTGGAATTAACGTTTGCTACATCGTCCATTTATGAAATTCTGTAATACAATTTTTACTTCACTATAGTCCAAGCCTAAAATATACAACAAAAATCATATAATGGGGGAAAACCCCTATTTGCCCAGTTTTTAATGTCTTAGGAAACAGTTAACAGGCACCGTGGAAATATTTATCACTTTCAAGAGAGGTACATTGTAGAATGAATGACACCTATCTACCATGGCTCTGGCTGGAAATAAACTAATAAGGCAATGAAACTGTCTGTATGCATAACTAATGCACACAGGACCTGAATCCCTCATCAGATTAGTTTTATCATTATTTATCCTTGACACACTTTGCTAAACCTGCCAGTTAAGCACATGGCCGTATAAGCACTTGTTAGTAATTCTCACTCTGCGTATTATAACCTTACTCCTTCTGAAGCAGTATTGTGAGCCCTACTACTGTAATAGCATTACATTTCATGCAGGTTTCATTTTGGCCCATTTTACTCTTAGGAAAAGTACATGAAATTCTTACATTTGTATTATTCTTATTGACTTAGCTATTACATGATTAAATTTCACTAGGATTATGAGGATTGGATCATGTAATAGCTTAGTCAATAAGAATAATACAAATGTAAGAATTAATCCATGTGAAAATGTCATTAAAATTTTGCAGTTTCTGTGCAAAAAATAGTCCCCATGAAATCAAATGAAAGCACAGTGTGTAAAGCAGTAATTAATACATGTCAGTTTTGTTAAAATTGAGACTTAATTTCACGAAAACATTCAAGAAAAAAATGCATAAATATATATGTGCCTACAGAAGCATCTGAGCTCCAAGCCATTATTTATTCTAACCATAACATTTGCAATAATAATAATAATAATAATAATAAATACATAAAAGTCTATTCTACAATTACATATTTAAGTAAACGGTTAACATATTGCTTAATGTATTGTTTGAAAATAAAGTCTAAAATATTATATTAAATGACAAAAAAATAATCAAGTGGTCATGTTGCAGACATAATTATTGGACCCCCATTCTTCAATTAAGTGTTGTTTTTATAACCCATAATTTCCAGACATGAAACCTGTTAGCAGAATTGGTTTCGGGATGTCAGGATTTCAAAAGAAACATTTTAAGTCTGATTTTTTAAAACCTGTAATGTATTCTGTTATTCCAAGAGTTGCCAGTATCAGTAATGATTCAGAAGAAGTATTTCCAAATTTAACAGCGTAACTTTTTCTGTGACTTTAATTAAAAAAAGTTACCAAGCTTTGACTTGCAGTATATAACTTTAAACCAATTTGATGCATGAGATTAGTAACACTATTTACCTAGGCAAACTTCATGTCACAATGAACTTACAGCCGATGTTAATAAAGATATTGAGTATTTGTGAGGCAACTTAGTAGTCATGTTGTTTTACTCTTTTGCAGGTTATATTATATACAATCTTATTATATGAACACTAACATACCATTATATAGTAAGTTTTATGTTAGCTCAATTCACAAACAATGTATTAAATCACCAAAAAGCAACAACAATATGATGTACAAATAGTACAACTGTATCTAAAAGCTCTCAGTCTTGTACATTCTCTTCAAATAATCACAGTGAACTTTAATAAGTCCCTTCCTTGTTTGACTGTTTCCATAAAACATACAATACCTACCCTTATTCAATCATGACTTATATATATAATGTACTTGAATCATACTAAGTTACATTCAATGCCTAAATCACAGCATTCTTCATCTAGATCTGTGCCCAAGGTTATAAAGCTGAGCATGGAAACCAGTCTCAAATCTCAAGCATCTGATTGGCTGAAATGGCGACTGGTCGCCATTTCAGCCAATCAGATGCTTGAGATTTGAGACTGGTTTCCATGCTCAGCTTTATAACCTTCAGGCCTGGATTAACTTGAATCAGCAATAAAGTTGTCTCATTATGACTTGTTTGTGTGTGTGCTTGTGAGCATTTGTGCATGCATGAGTTTTAAGCTGCTGTGACACCTCAAAACAGAAGACTTGCATGAATGAGCAGGCCCTTCTTGATACTGGTCAAAAAGGTGACATATGACAGGCTTAGCACTTAATCCTGGGTGATGATGTTAGATCAAATTCTTTGACAGAATTTTCTGAATGTTTCTAATTGTTAGGTATGGGATGTTTAGTAAACAAGACACGCCCATTATCAGTTTAATAAAAGTAATCTTTATCCATGGTAATGACCCCATCAAAGTCTTAAACAGTGAACACAAAAGAGAGAGAGACAGGTCAAAGTAAACATTTGCAATGTGTGCAGAGATCTACTGTCTGTTGGAGCCAGGCCGGGGGTCAAACCTATGGCTCTTAATAGGGGGTCCTTACTCTCCATACTGCTCTACACTGCCATGGCTCCAGTCACAAAACGTTTTAAAAAAGGACTAAACATATGGTATGTAAAAACACTACAATTAGGCAGGCTTGAAGTAACATTACAGAAACACAAACAAAAAGACTTCTACGACAATTACCAGATATTTAGGTTTCCTTCCCAAAATCAAGTTTTGATAAATTTCATGGCTTTCATGAAAAATTTTGAAACAGAATTAATAGAGACAAAAATTATGAATTAAAACATATAACCCTTTCCTCCATAGACACACCTTTATTACAAGGGCGAACAGTTTAGACCCAGATCAGCCGGCACATCCGTGCTGTCTGATCAGCATCTTAACTGTTCGCTTTTTGATTTGTTAGGTTGTCTCTGACCAAAATGTGACCAAAGCAGATCCTGAGCGGATGTGCCAGCTGACCTGGATCTACACTGATTGCACATGTGTAAAAAGGCATATATAAGGAGGTAAGGGTTAACAGGTCACAATACATTTATTTTCATAATTTATACCCATGAATAAACAGAGCTCAGACTTATTTGTATAAGTAACTCTCTTCTATTAAAAAATGACGTTCAAATAAAATTACATTTTACAACAACAGCAGTGCAACACTTATACAGGCCAAAAGTTATAAAGCTGAGATTGGAAACCAGTCTCAAATCTCAAGCATCTGATTGGCTGAAATGGTGACTGGTCGCCATTTCAGCCAATCAGATGCTTGAGATTTGAGACTGGTTTCCAATCTCAGCTTTATAACCTTTAACCCAGGCCAAAGAGAAAGGAACACATTATTAAAGTAATGAATAAAAGCAAATTCTAGAAAGTTTATCAATGTGATAGTATATAGTGAGATCAACCAGAAGATGTTTTAGTATGGTGAAAAGCTTTTAAAAAACACAAGTTACTAGCTTTGAGGATTAGGGATTTAGTTTTAACAAGTCATTTATTTAGCATAAGACAAGCTAGAGATGAATTGATTATATTTCTTAGTTAGTGAAGCAAATGTTACTTCAATAAACAGGCCGGTGAATTATATCTTTTTTGTTATTGGAAAATATAACAACATTCCAATTATGAATTATTGCATGTATATAAAGGTAACAGTAAGGCAAACAGTGCAGAATCTGATCAGATGGCACACATGAGCCGGCTGTTCTGGATCTACACTGTTCACTTATGGATAACAAACATATCACATGGGGTTAAGGGTTAATTCTTGGTTTTCCAATTTTTTAAATAATATTTACATGCAATTCTTTATTTTGAGGGGGATTTAAATTTTTAGATCAATCTGGCTATGAAAATAAGTACCCCACAAAAAATAATGAATTCTCAGTAAATTGATATATTAACCCTTTCCTCCATAGACACATCTTTATTGGAAGGGCGAACAGTGTAGATCCAGATTAGCCGGCACGTCCATGCCGTCTGATCAGGATCTGCACTGTTCGCGTTATGATTGGTTAGGTAATTTCTGACCAAAATGCGATCAGTGCAGAGTCCACAGATGTGCCGGCTGATCTGGATCTAAACTGGTTGGTTGCACATGGGTTAAAATGCCTATATAGAGGAAAGGGTTAAATTCTGCTAACAAACAAAACAAAAACATTCACAAATAACAAGAATCAGAAAATAGAAAGTTATTTTAAGAGAATGTACAAGCATGAGGGTGGAAACATGAGAACAGAATATTATCACGTGCTAACCCGTGCCTACCTGTATACGTCGGGGAGCGTACACAACCATTGGGCTTCTGTGCAAATAACATCGCTAAGGAACAAATATGGGGTTAGAATGTTACATTTCACTTGTCTAATGTTGTTTATATAATCATCTAACATACAATAAATACACATTAAACCTTAACATTCTTAACATACAAACTTCAACAAATGAAAGGCTGGTGGTTGAGTATTTCAAGAAAACAAAATATGACAAAATTTAGTTACTTAACCACTTCTGTGCCGATGGGCCAATCTGGGCCAATCTTATAAACTACGTTCAGTGCCGACGGGCCAATCTGGGCCAATTTTGTAAGTCCGTATTAATGTCAGTTTTCTTTCAGTCTATTAACCTATAAAACCAATTTCATCCCATAGCAGTTGTTTATACACAGTTTCGGCTCATTGACGTGACGTCAGAATAAGTCAATTCCCTTATATGCACTGATTTCCCGCCATTAACGTACTTTAAAATTATTTTGACGTTACGTTGGAGACGAATTGATTAAAAACAGAAATTAACATTGATTGCCATATAAAATATCAGTAGTACCACTTTTATGAAAAACCAGTGCGAGTTATGATCATGCTCAAGTACGCGCAGATGGGATACGGAATTAGAAATCTTTAATTAATTTTAATGTTTCTATAGCAAAACTATTTATTTTTCATTCAAAAGTGTGTCTTTCCTATGCAATCTTGAAAAAGTCAACCGCTAGGAATATATATTCAACTTCCCGTTAACTCGTTTTAGATAAACAAAGTCGACAAGGGAATTTCAACACTTCAGAACCGTAAATTCAGCCATATATACATAATATATAAATGAAATAACTACGCCAAATATCGTGCGGATATATTGACGTAACTACGTCTTTTAATTAAGATGCCACTTAACGTTGCGTTATTCCTCAAAAATGGCTATACCTTGGATTCGCGTCTTTCACCAAGTCTAATGTGCCACAAATCTGTTAAGGAAGATATTTATACATACTGATGTATGATGTAAAAGACTTTATTAATGTTTCCTTATAAGGCCATTTTTCCGCCGAATAGCTCTTTTTGTGGCGCACGAGTTCTTAAATTCGTCCAATTTGTTTGCCGTTAACAATATCTAAGAAGAGAGGATTGATAGAACGTTTGAAGTTCTCAAACTTCGGATTCTTCCAAATGATTTAAATTTTAAAAAATAGCAAACATTTCGGAGTAAGTACGATTGGACTAGCTTTTTGTGGATTTATCACCATGTTATCAGATATTTTTGTTGCTGATTGCTGTAAATTTTAACATCAGGAATAACCGTTTCCAAATTCCACATTTGTCTGTTTTTTTAGACTGATGCGCCCTATAAGCATGTGCGCTGTAACAAACTTGACAACTGAGGTGGCTCTTTGCTCCTTGATAGCTACGCAAACTATTTAAGTCGGGAACTAGACTTTTTTTCTACATTTGAAGCTTACGTCATAAACCCGAGCTATCAATATTGCATGTTTTAAAATAAGAACTATCAAAGAAACTTTGATCAATGTAACAAAATAAACCCTTTTCTCCATCGGCTAACGCTATTATCTCGTAAAGTGTTGCAACAGTAACTTAGTTTCTCATTTCTTCTTTAATTGTCCCAATTTCAATTTAGAATCTTACTTTTTGATTCGTAACTACGATATAAATATAAATGTATTAAATTTTACTATTTGGAAATGATTCTCCTACAGAATAAGATAATTTACATAAATCTTTAAATGTGTTCATAAGTATATATAAAAATTTAAAAAAGATTTTCTAACGCTCATTAGGTAAGGAGTAAGAAATTAGTAAATATTCGTCCGCTGTCCACCACCGGTTGCATATTCAAGTGAACTTTTAATTTTAGATTGAAATCGAAATATTGTTAAGCCTTTCTTACGATATTAAAATACCTTATGATAAGCACCATTATCAACGTGTTGTGTGCATTTGTCGCCCAGGCCTATTGTATACATAAATTGTGTTTTAAATGATGTAAAAAAAACAAACTATGTTTTAACCAGATCCTGATCAGCCGGCACATTCCGTTATCAAACTATACGGTTGTGCTGCTTGATTATAATCTACACTGTTCGCTTTTATAATTATTCATGAAATTATTTTTGACCACAAAGCCAACAGCGCAAGTCCAGATCAGGTGACGCTGGTGTGCAGGCTGATCTGGATCTTCACTGGTCTCACACGCGATTAACTTCGTATATATGGAGTAAATGGTTGAAACAATATTTATGGCCGATTTTTTTTACGATTCAAAGCGAAAATATGTCAGAATAATTTAATCGTAAATGAACATAACATCATTATTTCTAGCGAAATTTAGAAAAACTATCAAGCTCAAAAGTATGTTAATCATGTAAAAATATACATACATGTATTCAAAATATTACAGTATGTTGTTTTGATACATACCAGCACCCAAAACATTCTTTTAAGCCCATACTCGGGCCTCGACCACCCGAAGGCACACTAAGGCACTTGCCTCGGAAAATTTGAAAAGTGATCAAATAAAATCATGTGTATATTCAGTCTGAATTAATTGGTCTATCAGCATGAAGTACCGAAAGCACGGAATATATGTAAAACACCCCAAATACATGTATATGCCAAATCGCACCCGTCGAAAATATATTTCGCAAGAGCACGCCATAAACAACCTTTGAAAATCATCATCATCATCATCGTCATCATCATCATCGTTCATTATCATCATATGGTAAAATTAAGCAATTAATAGAAAATGAAAAATATACTTGAAGACCTGTGTTTTGGTGAAATTATGAGGCAGTGTATGATAATAGTGTACTTCAGAGAACCTCTTCATGATGGCGGCGTGTGAGAACACGGAAAGGTTTATACTTCATTTCTATATATACTACTCAAATTTTGATAAGGATCACTAAAAAATTATGTTTTTCATTACATAAGGTTTAAAAGATAAAAAAAATTGCTGTGATTCTGAAAATGTGTTTATTTGACATCAGCTATGTGCCAAAAAAAAAAAAGAATAAGCCGTCAAACTTTTGAAGTGGAACAGCGGTTGAAACTTTGTAAGGGCGAAAATTCGGGATAAAACGGAAAGCGATCCCTATCAAAGTTTGAGTAGTATATTTAGATCTCCGTCGATAGTTTAATTTAGATAGCACCCTTGTTGTTGTAAGACGGGCTTAAATTTTTTTTATTGGGTTAAAAGTGTTAGTCTGAACATTGCATCGTTACAATGAACTTCTTCGGTAAAGTGACCCGAAAAAAGCTGAGAATTGAAACAAGGTCGAGCTCGTTTTTCTTTTCAATGATTTTATTGCTTTTCCCTCTAAAATCACGTTTTAAATTTTTCAGAGTTTTATTTTTAAGAGTATTTTCGTCCAGACCCATCTTACACCACTTAGATTACTCAAAATTTGTGTATTAAATGCGAGAACTTTACGTTTGAAGAAGTGTCTATAAAAAAGAAGTGGTTACCTTTCCGCGTTGTCACACACCTTTTGGAAAAGGTTACTAAGATTTTCGACGTACACTGTTACCAAACCGCGCATGATAAAAGGATATTTAATTTCTTCAAATAAATAACAACGCTAGGGTCTAAATATTATGGTCCGATACTCAAGTCATATGGACTTGTGTACATTTCATCGCTCTATATGTTTCTGTTAATATGTCCTCGATCAGCGTTTTCAAGAAGGCGCACACCTTCCTTTTTATAAAGAAAACAGCATACATTTTACAGGAACGGGCTAAAATTGTCGGAATTCTTGTTTCAGATGACTTTTTGAAAGTACGTGTTGTGTTTTGTGTTTATAAGTTAACATTTTTAGATTGTCAGACTTTAAGTATAGGTTATAGTTTATTTTGAGGCTTGTATGAAAATTAAACAGTCAGGCCCAGCGCAACTGGGCGACCATTTAATTTTTCATACAAGCCTCAAAATAAACTATAACGTATATAATGGTCGAAATTATTTTTGTAACTGACAAAACAGTCGCCGCTTTAATAACCATATATGGGTATGCAAAGGTAAAGGTAAAGGTAAAGGTATGGGTTTTTAGTCTGTAATTAATGTATTCAACCGACTTTCACATTTTACCCCCCGATCACTGGATATATAAGTCGTCCGTTAACAGTCGGCGCCGTAGGCAGCCACGGAACATTGGCTTATATTCCTCACAGGTACCCATTTATACACCTGGGTGGAGAGAAGCAATGAAGGCTTAATTTCTTGCTTAAGGAAATTAGCGGCCGGACGGGGGCTCGAACCAGGGACCCCTCGATCCCTAAGCGAGCGCTCTACCACTGGACTATCGCTGCCTTCAATAGTCAAAGTGAAAGTTGTTTTGTCATTCAATGGCCCGTCAACATACTGACAGAATATTTTAGAAAGTGAATTATGAAATTTCTTTATCTGAAAACACCATGTGAACATTACTGATTCTCAGGAAAAAAACCTGTGTAGCAGTCTATCATTGCTTTGAGTAACAAGGTTTCAACCGTGGAAGTTCCATTTTCCCTTTATTCATTAAGAAACATTTTAAAGCATGGTAAAATAATTTATTTCCGGATCAACGGGCTCATCCGTGTAGTCTGATCACGACCGACATTCCTCCCTGTTAGATCCACTAGGTTATTTGTGACAAAAAAGTGTAAAATACTGATCAGATGACATTGATTTAATAGGTGATCTTGATCTAAACTGGTCGCCTATGTGATAACAGACGTATATATGAAATAATGAGTTAAGAAATTTAAGAAGATTATCATAAGCCAAACAAGTCAAAGCTAAAATATTTATAAGATTTTCCTTTTTCAGACTTTCTAAGTCACGCCTCCTTGAACACTGTAGAAGATCGTCGACGAACTATACATGTTTATCAATAAATGTTCGAACAATATTATGGAGGAAATCGACCTATAATAAACACATTTCAGACGCGCGACTTTATGAGAATTAAGGTTCGAAATATTTGAAAAATACTGCATTGTCATTGGCTCAAAAATAATTTCAACCATTATGATGTTATATGCTTGACGAGGTTCGATATCGCGTTCTAACATTCAGCCATAGATCGCTGCAACTTGATAATTAATAGGCGACAAATAGCAAACCACTTCATTTTTAATGCTTGTGGGAGAATTAGTACAGTGACAAAACGATCAAGTAATCAATTAACGTTTAACGCGCGAATAATAATCGTCATCGCATTTTAGCTGCGACGTCATAAATGACGTTTGGCATCTTTTAAATAACGTTACGGCAGCGAAAGGGTTAATGTTGTTTTTTTTCAAGATGTCTTTTCTGTATCCAGTATAATTTTGAAATGGTCAGCATGATTTCAACGGCACATGCTTTTCTTTTAGAATTATGCTACTCTCAAAATTTTTGCACATCTGAAATAAGTCCCAAAATCATAAAAACTTTATCTGGAGACCAGGCTCACTTTTCAACACATTCTGAATGGTTGAAATGGAGTACAGACCCCAAGGGGGCCAATCAAAATTTAGTGTTTACTAGCCTCAAATCTGGCTGTTATAATCTTGGCCTGGTTTACTGTTATGCTGAAGTTTGCTGTCATTCGGGGAAACTAGTTGCTCTTAACCCTTTACTTCTTATATACAACTTATTGTGTGTTATCTGATAAGGATCGGCACTATTCACTTTTTGATTTATTAGGTTATTTCTGACCCAGATGTGACCTGTGCAGATCCAGATCAGAATGCTTGGATGTGCTGGCTGATCTGGATCTATACTGGTTGCACAATGCATAAAAAAACACATACCGGTATACGGAGGAAAGGGTTAATTCGTCCTGTTCTAAAGCAAATGTTATGCTGTAAATGATGATCACTTCAAGCCTGCACCAAGACTCCGAAAGGTTTGGTGTGCACCAACCTGTTACGCAGCAAAACTGAGTAACATAGTAGAAAAGGGTGACAGTGTGGAAGGTATTCAAGAAACAAAAATGTTCTTGGCTTGTTTAAAAAAGTTGGCTGTTAATGTATCCAATGCATCTAACCTTGGTACCTGCATGTGATTATAAATAAAGATTTTCCTATTTGTCCAACACCCTGCAAGTCAAAGAGGTTTCTCCTAAGTTGTGTCATGATACAACTGCATGACTTTGTATGTGTCATTACAAAGGAAAACTTCAACAGATTTTGAAATTTGTACTACCAGTGTTTCAATTTTTTATATGTTTTGAATCATATTTAAAAACAAGCAATAACATAGAAAGGATTTTAAGTAGAAAGTCCATAGAAAGTCCTCCCCCCCCCCCCCCCCCCCAACTATTTTTTGTCCAGTTTATATTCATATTGAGAAACTTAAAAATTACGGTAAAATATTTCTCATAACTGGTTACTACTTATCACAAAAATATAACTTGAAAAAAATATGTAAACCACCAATCTTGTACTACAACTCTCCATTTCTTTGAATTCTTTTACTCAATAGGATATAGCCTATATCCCATGGGTGACTGCTGATCCAGATCAGCTTGCACATCTAGGAAGTCTGATCTGGATCTATAGGATTTGCTTCTTGGTCAGAAATATTCAAAATGTAAAAAAAAAGGACAGTGTAGATCCTGATCAGACTGAACAGATGGGCAGGTTAATCTAAATCTACACTGGTCACATACATGATAAAAGCCATATCCATGGGATAAAAGTTTAATAGGACAATAGCAGCTTTAACAATTTCTCAATACATGGGTTATACCTCATGGGTAACAATTGTAGATCCAAATCAGCTGGCATATCTGTGCGATCTGATCAGGATATACACTGTTTGCTTTTAGGTTCATTTGGTCATTTCTGACCAAGAAGGGACCAGTGTAGAGCGAGATCAGATGGCATGAATATGACAACTGATTTGAAGCCACAATTGTCGCCCCTGTGATAAAAGATATGTATGTGGAGCTAAGCACTGACAAATACGGCAAGCAAGAGTTCCGAGACTGGTCTCCAATCTCTTTTTCACTATCATCTTGTGCCCAACTGACATTTCTTCACAATCTCTTAGATTTACACAGTTAAATATTCTAACATAAATTCTTGTCTGACATCTCTGTAATCAATGCATAGAAAAGTCATTGACATTAGGAGCTAGTCTATTACAGAAATACAGGAGAATTATACCAATCTGATTACATGGATAAATAGGGTAAATCAGGGAAAATTTGGACAACATATAAACTCGTAAATACTTAATAGTGCAATTTTTGAAGACCACATGTGCACCCTATAGGTTGCCACTTGTTTGAAGGTATATCCAATTTATTACTCTGTTTCTACGGTAAAAGCAGGACAACACAACTAATGATGTTTACACAAATCAAGATGATGTAAACAAACACTTTTCACACAAACAATTCACTGGATAGTTCTACCCAGCAGGCGAACTAACCTTTGTTTTTATTGTAGTAGAGGCAAAATTAATGATGGGCACCGGAAGTTAAATTGTAAACCAGCTTCTAAGAAAATATGTGAATTTCCCCAGATTTACCCTATTAATAACATATGCATGGTCATACATAACTTCAAATATATTTTCTGATTCTGCCATTGAAGGGATGTTGCTTAGAGATCAGACATTAAAATAGTATAAACAGTTAGTCAAACTCTGCAGTAAAACTAGTTCTTTCCTATTACAATTATCATTTATTTGCATACAACAGAGTGCAATTCAACCTACATAATATTGCATCCAATTATATTGATAAGGGATTAGTGTTTAAGCATGTGGGATCAAAAGCACGACTGTGAATGCTTTAATAGTCCATATATGTTAATGACCTTGAAACTGTGACCTTAACCCCTCGACTTTCAAAACATACCTGTGGCTGTTTGGTAATGTGGCGGAAAATCTTCATCAGCATCTTCCACATTCATTGGAGCAACAAGACTGGAGAGCCGTGCTGAGGATCCTAGAAATGGTACACAAGCAGTGACATACATAATGTTTTGCTGTAAGCGAAAGGTTTGCACATGGGGATGTAATGCCATGGAAAAAGATGCTTAAACAAACTGATATACACATAGAACAGACTAATAAACATTCTAAACAAGTGGATACAGTATTAATCATCACAGGAGTGAATATGTCTCCCAGTTGTGCGATCATTTTTTTTTTTAAATTGATCTGAACCTCTTTTTAAAAGGTTCTGTTATTTCCTACTAACCTGCCCATCAGAGCAGTCTGATCAAGATCTACAATGTCTAATTCTTGGTCAGAAATACAGGAATCTGAACTAGAACAGTATTGATCCTGATCAGGGCTGAAGGTTATAAAACTGAGTTTGGAAACCAGTCTCAAATCTCAAGCATCTGATTGGCTGAAATGGCGACTGGTCGCCATTTCAGCCAATCAGATGCTTGAGATTTGAGACTGGTTTCCATGCTCAGTTTTATAACCTTGGTCACAGGCTACACAGTTGAGCAGGCTGTTCTGGATTCACATCTGTCAGATATGGGATATGTTTTATCCATGAAGTAACTTTATTAATAGAGTAAAGAGTTAATCATCAGAAGTACTTTAAATAGGTGTTTAGTATCTATTTTGCAGCTTATAAATTTGCCCAGTTTGTTTAGGAATTTATGTCCACTGCTTTACTAAGGAAAATATAGCACAAAGGAGATTGAACAAGTTAGTTTATAACAAGCATGACAGATCACACAAATTGCATAACAGACCACAACTGTGACACTAACTCCAATGCTATTCTACTGGTTTACTTACTGAATGTTCATAAAAAAGAGTTAATACAAGTCCATATCATGGGGAACTGGAAAATAACGAGGTAAAGGTTTAAAAGATGCAAAGAGGTCCTTTTTAAATATAAGAAGAATATAGTTGCAACCAGTGTAGACCATAATTATAACCATAGATCTTACCCTTTCAACAACAAAAGAATGGCTCAAATTTAAGGAAAATACAGCAGAATAAGAATAAAGCAGTGGTCATAATGCACTAACATGTGCCCAAGGTTATAAAACTGAGCATGAAAACCAGTCTCAAATCTCAAGCATCTGATTGGCTGAAATGGCGACCAGTCGCCATTTCAGCCAATCAGATGCTTGAGATTTGAGACTGGTTTACAATCTCAGTTTTATAACCTTCAACCAAGGTGATGTATTAAGAGTCATGCTATTGACAACAATTTAAATAATTCAATACATGTATGACAGTAGATGTCATTAAAAAAATATGTAAACAATATTTACATGATACAATACTTCAAACTTTTTTATGGAATTGAACTTCTTCCCTTTTTTTATTTTAACGGGCTTCATAGAGTTTTAGTTGGTCTGCAACTAAACACGTTTCAAGAAGATCACATTAATAAACATTAATAATTCAGGTGCTAGACAGTCAAGTTTGACCAAGTGGCATGATTTATAGGGAAATTAAAATAATTCATTTTATTGGAGACTGAAAACATAAGGGCTTCATAGCAAGTCTCAAATGAGATCAACACATACGGAATTTTCAGAATAACAATGCACCAAACATCTGAAGTAAAATTTCTGTACACTTCAAACTCAATATAACATGCTTTGTTTAGAATGGCAGTTCCTTATATTGTTGTTGCATCGTGAACCATTACTTTTAAGACCAACAGAACGAGAAATATAACAAACCAAAAAATCCTATGCCTAACATGTACATCTTTAATGTAATGTGAATACTTGCTCCAATAAAGTCCAGGAGTTGAAAAATGTATGTTTACTTATTTAATCACATTATCTCCCCATTCGTTTAATACTGAAGCCATGCTGGTGTATCATTCTGTTTATTTATCTGCCATCTAAAGCAATTACCGTACTCAATTCCGGCCACAATTCTGCACAAGCATAATCAAGGAACAAAACTATTAATTGGCTAGGTAACTTCGACACATGACTGTGTATTATTTTGTGCAGGAAAATTGAGCTAGAAAAATATAATGTGGTCCTGATGATAAACTCAGAACAACTACATTCTGTGAAGTGATCAGCTACTCCACTGTTCCTTATTCAGTTATTCAACTAATTAACCCTTTCCTGGATATATACTCATTTTTACGCATGTGCGACCAGTGTAGATCCAGATCAGCCGGCACATCTGTGCCGACTGATCAGGATCTGCACTGGTCTCATTTGGTCAGAAATAACCTAATGAATCAAAAAGCGAACAGTTTAGATCCTGATCAGACGGCACGAATGTGCCGGCTGATCTGGATCTAAACTGTTCGCCCTAGCAATAAAGGTGTATCTATACAGGAAAGGATTAAGGGTTATAATTCAACTTCAGATGCTTCGTGGATACAAACAGACCTACAGGTAGAAAAGGTGCAACCATAATTCATAATCCTGAAAATGTTTACATACCTCCTTCCCCATAGAGAGCAAGCTCCAACTTGGCCATGCCTGGATTAGATCGGATGGGAAAGCCACAGTAGGTCTCTATATTCTGCCACCTTCGCTGCCGCTCCTGCATATCATGTTTGATTTCTTCTAATGCCATTCTGAAACAGATTGTTTCATGCTAAAGAACAGTGCCCAAGATTATAAAACTGAGCATGGAAACCAGTCTCAAATCTCAAGCATCTGATTGACTGAAAAGGCGACCAGTCACCATTTCAGCCAATCAGATGCTTGAGATTTGAGACTGGTTTCCAATCTCAGCTTTATAACCTTCAAACCAGAAGTACCTGCACATGCTAAATTATTTTATAATATCATGTTATGAAAATACAGAGTTCTCTTAGAGTAGAATACAGTTTCAATGATGGTAGTTGCAACAGTTGATAGTATTGAAATAATACATGCTTTTTGTTGTTATTAATTCTGACTAGGATCAAGCATTGTATTTCACCTTTCTTTGTGTTTTCCATTCATGATGCATTGTATGATCTAATGTACTCTTGTTTTACACATTAAGTTAATATATAAAACTGTTGTATATGGTATTAAGTGACATCCTTTTGTTTTCCAATTAAAAGAATGTTTTTAACAGCGCTTTGTTTAGATGTTGAAATTTTTGACAGACAGCACCAGATGAGAGAGATCTGTCAAACAAAACATATACAGTAAACCCCTCATTACGGACATTCGTTATTACGGGCACACCAGTTCTTTTTAAAGAACATACATGTTCTCTACTTCTCGATTTAAACCCACAATTAAGGACAACCCGCTATTAAGGACACTTTCCCTCAGTCCCTTAGGTGTCCGTTATAGAGGGGTTTCACTGTACTAAGTCTCTGAATTTTTAAAGCAAATTCATGATCTATTACCTCAAACCAGGAATCTAGAAAAACATTATTTATAGCATCGAATTGTCTGCATGCAGTTTATAGAATATACCTGGCTTGAACAATTCTTTGATCTACATCATCTATGGAACTCCCTTGAGCTATTCTCCATGTACCTAGCACCCCTGTACGTTTTTTTCTTATCTTCTCACACTGTAAAAAACAACAACATTTGTAAATCTGTGTTTTAATAAGGCTTGAATTTTTGTTATGATGTATGTAACATGAGCTTTTCTTCGTGTTATGAGCTATCATCAAAATGTTGTATGTGAGAGCACATGTTAATTTGGTCATTCATTTAACAATGGATCAACAATTCCCCAAAGGATTTTATTCTGAATCATGCTGCAATTCGAATTTTGTGTAAAGAACTTCTCCTGTGATAGAGCAAAGCCTGAGATGAAATCTTAAGTCAGAGAAAACACTTTATTATGGCAGACAAGAGTCTAAAGAATTGTACTTACCAGTCAGTATTCTTATTTTATTTTACAAAAATATTAGAAATTAATAAGAGGTTGTTACACTGTTTTATATTTGGCATAAATAATTAATATGTAAAATACATGTTATAAACAGTTTTTGGTTCACTAACCACATGCACTTATCTGAATTGCGGTTTTTGTTTATATAAACTGACAATTTGTCAGTGTTAAAATAATTCCAAACAACAGTGCATAAAGCATTTACACACCCACAGCTGCATCCAGCAAGCCAACATCAATGAGAAATTAGTGAAATCACAACCTTGGTCAAACATGTAGACTCAAAATAATTTCATAAGTAGTTTTTCTGGATTCTCAATTTTGTAAAACCCTTTACTCCATAGACACACCTTTATTGCATGTGCAAACAGTGTAGATCCAGATCAGCCAGCACATGTATGCCATCTGATCAGGATCTGCACTGTTCACTTTTTGATTGATTTGGTTATTTCAAACCAAAAAGCAAACAATGCAAATCCAGATCTGGGCTGGAGGTTATAAAACTGAGATTGAAAACCAGTCTCAAATCTCAAGCATCTGATTGGCTGAAATGGCGACCAGTCCCCATTTCAGCCAATCAGATGCTTGAGATTTGACACTGGTTTCCATGCTCAGTTTTATAACCTTGGGTACAGATCCCACTCATTATATTAATACAGGTTTAAAATGAAAAATCCACAGGGGGTTGATGGGAGAGGGACACAAAACCTACTGCTTCTTTAGCTGAGCCAAATTGTCTTTGAGCAGCCTGCTGTTTGGCAAGAAAATGTTGATGTTCTAATTCAAAGGTAAATTGTAACCATGCTTGAAGTTCACTAGGAGCTCCGTAAGTCCACCGAGATTCTAGTTCTTTTTCTGCTTGACGTAATGCTTGTCGCACCTGTAATAATATATAACTATTAAAAATGTTTTCTATTCACGTGTAATCCCTTTTATTTGTGTAAAAAGGTTTTTAACATTTTGTTCTTACAAAGTTTGGGAGTGCTCAATTTCTTGTAAAAGTGATCATTTTACATATCATTATGCCCCACAAAGTAGAGTTGCACATTTCTGTATGTACCTACCCCAAAATTGTAGCATCAACTCCTCAACTATCATGTGAATTTCTTTAGAACTTGCACAGATAATCAAGCAGGACGATTGTAAAAAGGCCATTGATACCAGATTTATGGCCCTTTGCTATTACAAATATTGTTGCAGCAGTGGGGGCATCAGTTTCCAAGGACACATTAGTTTATAAATGAATTTGTCTGTTTAAATTTACACCTTTAATTTACTAATCTGTAAACATTTAATATACCAAATGTAATCTGTATTTTTTTCTTAATTTTCAGACTCACAGGCACATTTTGCAGGACATTCAACAAAAGGACTTTTAACATAAGAGTAGACCTGACGTTGGTCTACACTGTGGCCATAAACCAGTTGCATTGGCACCACCACAAGAGTGTAAGGTTACTGTATAAATAATACCTTTGCAGGACAACAGTGCAAGGTTACCTGAATAAGTTCCTCCTCTGCTAACTGTAACCTTGACATCTCTTCTAAACTGGAGTCTTGTCTCTCTTGTTTTAATCTCTCAGCCATTTGCTGAAACACACAGGGAAATATCCAGTGGTTTTCACCACAAAACATGATTTATAGGTTTAATTTCTTTGTAAAGTGACTTCAGATAAATTTCTGCTGTCACTTATTTCATTTGATGTAATGAATGGGTTTCAGTGCAATACCAACTCGTCATACCAGGAAACACAAGATTTCTGCAAGTTCCTGTTAACATATCTATATAAAACACCGACAATAAACACTGAATTCAAATCATCAAGATTTCTTTTCTGGGCAGCTTTGATTTCATTTTTGATGATTTTATAAATTTTGCATCAACAAGTAATATATGGCATATTTTCATCACTAGATTCCCGTTCAAGCACTTTGTCACATCTTGCATCTATGTTGAACCATCAACCTATGTTCTAAGTCAGTTTTGATAGCTTTCTGGCATAAGAGAAATAATACAAAACTTAAAAAAATGTCTTAAACATGTGGATACGAGGAACTTGTGATAGTCAAAAACCTTAGCTATCCAGTCACAAGGGGCCCTCTAGGAATAAAACCCTGGGCCCAAGATCATACAAGACTCCACAAAGCAATGAAACCAGGTTTTCTTCTTAAATTTTATTTTCAAGTGAAAAAGGGGCGTAACTATGACAAAATACAGTCAGAGGTTATGAAACTTGTCCTGATAATTGTAATGTCAAAAAACTTTTCAAAGCTTTACATTGAATGGTTAATGAGAAAGTGAACTAAACATAAAACTTAATGAAATGTTGATGCGAGCCCACCTGACCAATGACATACACCAATCAAATAACGAGTGTTTTATTAGGAAACCTGGTTAAAAACTAAAACTGAAGAATAGTTTCAAATCACGATCTTTAACTCAAGTAATTTTGGGTTCTTCATTGCCAGGTTATAATAAATAAGGGCTCAATATGGAAAGCCAGAGCTGTCTTATATTGTTGTTTTCGAATGTATTCAACCGCTTTGGTATTATATCAGTTCATTTCTATAATATATAAAACCAAAACATGCATTTATTGAACCAATACTCATTATATTAATCCAGGCGTACAATATATTATACGGACTCGTCGATATATGAAACCAATATACCTTTATGTAGATTCAGCCTTGCTATGTTTGTATTGGAAACTGTATTGAATGAAACCAGTATGTTCAAATATGAATTCACATTTTAATATATACAACCAACTGCCTTTGTATAGAACCAACTTGCGCATATATAAATATATTTTTGAATTGTATTTAACGAATGTGTTAATATTTAAAACCGAATTAGACATACATAAATCCAACTGTCCTTATGGGGAACGAGAGTAGCATTATATTATATCATTTTCACGATATATGAAAGTAAACTGTTCATATATAAAACCGAATAAGAAATATATATATTCGTTTTGTAATTGTATGAAATAACGTTATGCTTATATTGTTCTGATTTATCAGTGCATGGAACCAACCTTCCTTATATGTAAACAAAGATGCGATGTATCGGTTCATAGTGATATTGTGTTTAACGACTTCATCTCTATATCACACCAAAGTAAACATTTGCGAATCGATCTGTTCTTGTGTGGAACTAGAGTAGCATTGTGTAATATCATTGTCACAATCTATGATAGTTATAATGTATGGTATGAAAACAAACAATCAATGTATGAAATCAGGTGTCCTTAACTGAAACCGATTAAACAATATATAAGATGGCTTTTGGAATATATGATACAACTTCATCAATATATTAAACCAAAATAGCTATGCTATTTTAAACATAACTTTCGATGTGTTCAAGCAACGTGTTTCACACTGCGCCATTGCCTTGTAACATGTATATAAAGAATTATTGTATCCATACATTGATCTTACGTTTAATATAAGAACGTTTTCAGTTAATATAATGTTAAATGAAATAAAAGCAATGCATTTCGGTTAAGTATAATGATAGCTGCTCTTATTGTATATCAAACCGAACATATATATTTCTAATTCGGTTTTATATATGAACAGTTTACTTTCATATATTGTCAAAATGATATCATATAATGCTACACTCGTTACACACAAGGACAGATGGATACATATATGTCTACTTTGGTTTGATAAAAAGATGCAGTCATTAAATACAATGTCAATATGAACTGATATATTGCAACATTGGTTAAACATTTGAATGGTTGGTTCAACGAATGATGAATCGAAATAATATAAGTATTACTCGATTTCATACAAGGACGAAGCGAATATATATATTTCTTCTTCGGTTTTATATATGAACAGTTTACTTTCATATATCGTGAAAATGATATAATATAATGATACTCTCATTCCACATAAGGACAGTTGGATTTATGTATGTCTAATTCGGTTTTAAATATTAATACATTCGTTAAATACAATTCAAAAATATATTTATATATGCGCAAGTTGGCAGTATACAAAGGCAGTTGGTTGTATATATTAAAATGTGAATTCATATTTGAACATACTGGTTTCATTCAATACAGTTTCCAATACAAACAAAGCAAGACTGAATCTATATAAAGGTATATTGGTTTCATATATCGACGAGTCCGTATAATATATTGTACGTGTGAATTAATATAATGAGTTTTGGTTCAATAAATACATGTTTAGGTTTTATATATTATAGAAATGAACTGATATAATACCAAAGCGGTTGAATAAATTCGAAAACAACAATATAAGACAGCTCTGGCTTTCCATAGCTCAAAGTAGAGTAGATGTACTTTGCCAGCAATATTATATCACACTATTAGGCTGTTCCTGAAATTACTTGACTTAACAATATAACACTGCAGTGCCCTTCATTGTTGCTTTAACCCTTTCCTTGATTTATACGCATTTTTACACAAGTGCCGTGCCGTCTGATCAGGATCTGCACTGGTCGCATTTTGGTCAGAAATAACCTAATGTATCAAAAAGTGAACAGTTTAGATCCTGATCAGACGGCACGGATGTGCCGGCTGATCTGGATCTTAACTGTTCGCCCTCGCAATAAAGGTGTATCTATACAGGAAAGGGTTTAACTATTTACTGTTGAGCTATTACCAAATGAGAGCAACAAACCTCAGCTACAAGCATCATATTTTAGGACAGATTTGTTCTTGAAAGAGCATTCAGAAGAGTGATGTCAATACTTACCTTTGAAGTTTCTATCTCTTCTTTGTATTTTCGTTCTATATCTCGCTTCTCTTGAACAACTTCATTTTGAACCTCCTCAGCTTTCTGTAATCTATGAACGAACAGATATATGTTATCCTTTTAATACAAATGCTCCTCATACATGAATATCAGTTTTTTCCTGAACATGCATTATCAGTATTCAATGTATTGCTGGTATAACGCCATTAATTAAACTTGTGCGAGCTATCTAAGTAAAATTGATTTTATAATATTGCATACCTAGAAAAATGGAGTTTTAAGAAACCCCGACATTGCATGCTCAGGAATATAATAGTATTAACAGTAAAAGAATATTGAATATCTCTGTCCATAGACAAAGAACAAAAACATCAACAGAAAACAAAAACAATCCACTGGAATGTAAACTAGCAAGTATGATTTTCAGCATTTTATAAAAAAATATATAACACTAGATGGGTGTTCAGTTGAACACTTGTGTCGCCCTCTGGTGCTATGTCGGAATAAAAATGCAAGTAGAAAAAGGGGCATAACTCCATCAAAGAATTTGGCATCATCATGAGCGTGTTGTCATAAGCAATATAATTTGAAAGTTTGATGTAAAAATATTAAGAAATGACAAAGTTATAGCCAACGTTAAGTTTTCGTGTAAAAATCCTAGTACAAAAAGGGGCATAACTCCATCAAATGTGACCTTGACCTCGAGAATTTGGCATTATCTCGAGCGTGTTGTCATAAGCAATACAATTTGAAAGTTTGATAAAAAAAATATTAAGAAATGGCAAAGTTATAGCCAACATTAAGTTTTCGTGACGGACTGATGGACGGACGGACTCCATCAAAGAATTAGGCATCATCATGAGCTTATTGTCATAAGCAATATAATTTGAAAGTTTGATGTAAAAATATCAAGAAATGACAAAATTATAGCCAATGTTAAGTTTTCGTGTAAAAATCCAAGTACAAAAAGGGGCATAACTCCATCAAATGTGACCTTGACCTTGAGAATTCGGCATCATGTCAAGCGTGTTGTCATAAGCAATATAATTTGAAAGTTTTATGAAAAAATATTAAGGAATGACATAATTATAGCCAACGTTAAGTTTTCGTGTAAAAATCCAAGTACAAAAAGGGGCATAACTCCATCAAATGTGATCTTGACCTTGAGAATTTGGCATCATCTCGAGCATGTTGTCATAAGCAATATAATTTGCAAGTTTGATAAAGAAATGTTAAGAAATGGCAAAGTTATAGCCAACGTTAAGTTTTCGTGACGGACCGACGGACTGACGGACGGACAAAGCGGTCCCTATGTATCGCCATTTCTTTGAAAGGGCGACACAATAAACCTTGACTTTTGTTTTGTTATTTATTTAACCAATACCATCATGAATGCAGTAGATTTTACTGGGTAGAATAACACAGTATTTTCATAAATGTTGATCCACAAATTAATGTTTGAGATTTGATCCTGTGTCCTGTTGTGATTGGTATTTACAATATTTATTGCAAAATGAACATGGCCGGTGTTCATGATGACCACACAGCTCTAAGACATCAGGACTAAAGGTTATAAAACTAAGATTAGAAACCAGTCTCAAATCTCAAGCATCTGATTGGCCAATCAGATGCTTGAGATTTGAGACTGGTTTCCATGCTCAGTTTTATAACCTTGGGCACTGCTGTGACTGTTAATTACAATTGATGAGAACATCTTGTTGGCCACCAAAGAACAACTAGAAAAGCTTTCATCTCTCACACTGAGCAAAATCTTGAAGGATTTTTACATTTGCATGGTTTTAATATTTTCTCATTTCCAGCTAATCCCCAAATTTAAATTCCAGCAACATCTTACTATCTAACCCTTTAATTCATAAACACAGGTTTTATCCATGTCATCTGATCAGGATCTACACTTTATGCATCTTGGTCAGAAATAACCTAAAAGATCATAAAGCGAACAGTGCAGATCCTGATGCTTTTTGTTAAGCATCCAGATGTGGTTCTTCATACTGGAATACACATCACAGCTTTGTGAGATGTTCTATCCTGTCTTTGATTGAGGTAACCTCTTGAAATCTTTCTTTTCACTGCCAATCAATTAATAACTATACGTGCTTTTCAATTATTTCCAGAAAAGAATTGTTGGCCTCTGACATTTAGATATTTCATGATATTCTGTTGCTTCTCTTTATTATCTTCTTATCATACCTGTTTTTTGCACCATCCATTTTACATTCCTTTGCTACCTCCAGCACTTACACTACATACTCCAACACTTACTTTGCTCTCGCCAGCACTTACAATGCACACTCCAAGATTTACTTTGCTCCGTCCAGCAATTTCACTGCACACTCCAAGATTTACTTTTTCCCTCCAGCACTTACACTCCACACTTCATCACTTACTTTGCTCCCTCCAGCAACTTACACTGCACACTTCATCACTTACTTTGCTCCCTCCAGCACTTACACTCCACACTTCATCACTTACTTTGCTCCCTCCAGCACTTACACTCCACACTTCATCACTTACTTTACTCCCTCTAGCACTCACACTGCACACTCCAAACACTTGCTTTGCTCCCTCCAGCACTTACACTGCACACTTCATCACTTACTTTACTCCCTCTAGCACTCACACTGCACACTCCAAACACTTACTTTGCTCCCTTCAGCACTTACTTTTCGCTCATTTCTTGTAGAGAATCTTCGGCTTTTTGTAAGGCATCTAGGTCTTTCATCATTCTCCTCACCTCCTCTTTGGACGTTTTATTTTGTCTGTAAGCAAACACACAGCCTCCTAGTGCTACAAGGATAGAGGTAACCAGCACCAAGTCCTTGACCAAACTGTGTGATCCTGAAACAAACCACACCACGGTGAATTTATCCATTTACTCCTTATATAATGCGTTTTTATAGCAACAGTGTAGATCCAAATCTGAGCCATCTGATCAGGACCTACACTGTTTGCTGTTAGATTTATTAAGTTATATCTGACCAGAAATAAACAGAGTAGATCCTCATCAGTTGGTATGATTTTCAGATCTGGATCTACACTGTTCACACATCAATAAGACATGTATATATGGAGTAAAGGGTTACCGGAAGCTGAGGGAAAAACACTATTACAATCCAGAAATGCCATTTTGAGGACCACATACTGGTTGGCAATTTTCGAAGAATTACTTCTGATAGACAAGAACACACAGATTCATTCTCATAGTTATCACATTGTTATACCTACAGTAAGATTATATTGTTTTAACCCATTGTTCGTATACACAGGTTTTATCTTATCAGCGACCAGTGTAGATCCAGATTAGCTGGCACATCTGTGCCATCTGATCTAGCTCTACACTGGTCCCTTTTTAGTTAGAAATAACTTAATGTATCTAAAAATAGTCTAGATCCTGATCAAACAGCATGGATGTACCTGCTGTTCTGGATCTACACTGTTCCCTTATGAGACAACAGCCATATCCCACGGAGTAAAGGGTTTATCTTAGTCCAACATATTATTATTGTCCTTGTGCAGTTGTAAACTGTTATCTATTGTACATGACAATTTGAACAGAATCCACAGGAGACTGAATAAATGGGGAAGTAAATTCTCTTCTTTTTTCTATATGTAAAAAGATCCCCTGAAAACACATTATTTCATACCTTGGCATATATTTAGAAGAATTCAAATTTGAAGTTTTACAATCATTTGTAACATATCTTAAGATTAATTTACAGTCGAACTTCGATGGCTCGAACACCACGGGACCGGCAGATTTGTTCGAGCCATCGGTAGTTCAAGCAATCCGTAGTTGGTATGTGAGAATGGGTTTCTGTTCACTTAACTAAGCTAACACAAAACAATTCATAATGTTTCTTATTTTAATGTATTTCATGTATTATCTCAATAAAAATCAAATTTCGCCCCCTTTTCAGCCTCTTTGATGATAAGAAATTAGAATTCTAGAGATTTGCTGAAATGTCGTTTAGTGCCTTTCTTCGCTACTGCCGACTTAGCTATCACCCACCTCCCCTGTAACCGGGTCCTTCACTAAGTTGCTTGGCTAGTTGATCTTCTGACGAACTCATTTTGAATTTGATGCCGAATGTAGAATTTGTTAGCTTATATACAAAATTAATATATGAAATGAGGTACTCGCGAAAATGAAACACTTCTAATTCTGTTCTTATTAATTTTATAAATACGACAAAACAATTACAATTTTCTAAAAAAATAAAACATGTTTTTTATAATTATGATTTGTGCGATATAAATAAACACACCAATAAAAATATTTTCATCCGCTTTAATGTGTTATTAACACGACTTAATTAAAAAGCGCATCGTTGTAAATGGTGAGACATTTTCGCGCCTTTGTTCGCACCTTTGATGATTACCAATAACAGTCTGTTCGAGCCAAGGGGTGTCAAAAACATTTAAAACTAAATCTCGGGACCTTCGTTGGTGTTAGGCTGTTCGAGTTATGGCTAGTTCGAGCCATCGGAGATAGAACATTATAGAAAATATAGAGTTCTAGTTCGGGACCGGACAAACTGTTCAAGAGGAGGGTGGTGTTCGAGCGAACAGTGTTCGAGCCATCGAAGTTGGACTGTATTTGAATGTTTCATTCTATAACTAAACCAAAATCAGGAACACTTTAGTGACAGAATGATGTGAAGACATAAACTTATTTGCAAAAACTGATTGCCACATTTAACCTGGTAAGTGCTAAGCATAGCATTTATCACATTTTCCCATATCAGCCACAGCATCAGCCCAGTCTGATCAAGGTCTACACTGTTAAAGTATGCTATTCATGTAATAGATAAATGGACTGGCTGAAACTGATAGAAAGTTGAGACCATTCATTTTGCATTCATTCTGTGTTAACCATTTCCTCCATATATATGCATTTTTACGCATGTGCGACCACTGGTCAGAAAAAACCTAATTAATCAAAAAGCGAACAGTTAAGATCCTGATCAGATGGCACGCAGATCTGGATCTAAACTGTTTGCCCATGCAATAAAGGTGTATCTATGGAGAAAAGTGTTAATTAACTAGTTCTCAAGACATGTTAACATATGCTTGGTATGAATGAAATTCTCTGGACATTTTTTGTTCAAACAAATATTACTACATCCTTACATGTGAATCAGTTATTTTAATGATCATGTAACAACCACTGGCATGTTTTCACAAGTTTAATGTATGTAACCAGTTTATCAGTGAACCAATAATGGTACAATTACTGCTATCAAATTAACCCTAGCATTTGGTATTAAGTCATTTCATCTGTAAGGTAATAGCAAATCGGTAATATACATTTGTACTATCTTGTTATCAGCTAAAATGTAATTTTTTCAGTGGGTTTCACACCAATGTAGTATTCAAACAGGGAAGAGTGAGATGTGCATGAACATAACATTATAAAACTGCACATCCATAGGTTTTATTGCATGTGCGAACAGTGTAGATCCAAATCAGCTGGCGCATCATTGCCATCTAATCAGGGTCTATATTGTTCACTTCTTGGTAAAAAATAACTTTTTAAAACAAAAACAAACAGTGTAAATCCTGACCAGATAGCACAGATGTGCAGGCTGATCTGGATCTACACTGTTCGCCCATGCAAACAAAATCAAGAAATTGACAGATACACTGCAACTCCGTTATATTGCGATCCGTTATATCGCGATGACCAATATATCGCGCTTGGTCCGTGGATCCCATTTTTTTGTACATTTACAATGTATAATTTTATGTTTGTTCATTCTTCGCGGATGGTAAAAAATATCAAATTATTAAATCAACGTTGGTGACAAATTCACGAAATGCACGCTTTTTCCGTGTCATATTATGTCATTATCGGCGAAGGCTGTTTATTACGTTTTGTAAACAGGGATTTAAGAGGCGATGTACACGTTCACCAGCAGATACAATTTATCATCAAACGTATGAAAATAGATGAAAGATTTTTTCTTTACAATTCTGTTGCTTCTCATTTGACATGAAACCCCATTTGTGACGAACAAAAGGTGCGAAAAAAACCAAGCTGATACGGTACTGGCAGGATTTCGTTCACGAGACAAACCGCAAATTAGCGCTAATTAATACAAGTTGCTAATAGATATGAGCAGGAAATGTCAAAACAGTTTGTTGTTTAACATTACCTGCTCATCGACATATCAAGCAAGTAAACGACGGACGACGACGAACTCACAAAGACTGTTTTGTACATTTATTAATTTCTTTTTATTAAAAATAAATCTTAATAAATTATATAAGAAAGTTGTTTTAAAACATTTGTCCAGCACGGAACGCACTCCCTGATGTACCCGTAGATTTCACGGCGCTTTAATTACGCAACACCGCGATATACATGCATCTGACAGCAAAAAACACATGAATTCTCCTGGTTTTAGCGCAATTATTTACTTATATCGCGCTCCATTTATATCGCGGTTGGCGGGCTTGGACCCCGAGGTCCGCGATATAATGGAATTGCAGTGTATTTTGGAGTTGTTTCAAGTTTCCAAATCAACAAAATTCTACTTTGACAAGGCAATTCTATATTGAATGGGTTTACTTTTGTCCTATTTCACAATATGTACCAATTCCATTCCTCTGTGAAATTTCATACAGTCTCGGGTTGAGGTCAATTTCCAAATATATGAAAACCTGATCTGATTAGAGACTACTTATTATTAATGGTGATCCCATGCAATTTTGTGCAGGGGAAATTGCAAGCCTATAACAGGATATCACGTAAATGAAAACTGTGTAGACCTTATAAGTCCTGCATGGACGTATAGGTAGATTCTGATCTACACTTGCCATCAATATTGCACAACTTGTGCTTAGGGCTAAAATGTATTATGCTACAAGAGTTGAAGTAAAAGACTTACTTTTTGTGGGCCCAAAGAGCACAACATCCATGGCTTTAATGGAAAGTTTATGTTTATGGACAGGATTTTTGATGCCCACATCTTTGCTGATGTAGTGATGGGTGTTCACAGCAACCCTGAAAAGAGACAATTATCAAGTGTTAACATTAGAAGACTCTCTGCAGCCAACACTCAAAATTACTGGCCTTTAACCCTTTACTGTATCAACACACCTTTATTGCTTGTGTGAACAGTGTAGATCCAGATCAGCCGGCACATCTGTGCAGTCGGATCAGGATCTGCACTGTTCACTTTTTGGTCAAAAATAACCTAATAGATCAAAAAGAGAAGATCCTGAGAGAAGTGCAGATCCTGATCAGACTGACCTATTATTTCAGTTACAATAATCTGCTGTTAAGCCAACAGGTCATTAATTTTGGTTGTGAACAGGACTCACTTTGATTCACAGTCAGTAAATAACACTTGAACAAATTTTATAATACATGATTACAAATTAATCCTTTCCTCCACAGACTCACGTTTATTGTATGGGCGAACAGTTTAGATCCAAATCAGCCGTCATATCCGTGCCGTCTGATCAGGATCTAAACTGTTTGCTTATTGATTTAGGTTATTTCTGACCAAAATGCGACCAGTGCAGATCCTGATCAGATGGCACGGATGTTGCACATGCGTAAAAATGTGTATTTATGGAAGAAGGGGTTAATACCAAAGTTGTTGTGATCAACTGGGCCTGAGAATCTACCTGCAGGAAATCCTACAGGGATTCCTGGTGTCAGTAACAGATAAAGTGTGACCCCATATCACTGAAACCAGTTACCAACTTATTCAGCAGTTTGATTATTTTAACTATTACCAATCTGTAAAAATAAGGAAATAATAAATGAACCTTAAATTGCTATCAGTTTTAACTCAGAATACATTTATTTAGCCAGTTCTGGACAAAAAAAGCCTTCAAACCAGTATTTATTTTACATAAATTTTGTTCATTGTTTTTTTATGGTGGAAATTGAATTGCTTAATTTTTCCCTATAATAATATTCTTTTTTTATAATTCAAAACAGGCAACATTCAAAATGAAAAAAGCAAGAAATCAATATTTTAGCTGATTTTTTTGTAAATAATCTAATGTCTACATCACACATTGAAGGATCACCTGGCAGTTCCAGTACAGATTACATCACACTGATGTGGTATTCATCTATAATGTTTTATGGCAAGGTGCTAGGAAATAATACTGTTCTGAGGTAGGGTTACAGGGCAGCTATGTAATCAGATATTGTTTGACACCTTTTTGCTCATATATTTGTTTTGGTTTGTTCAATGAACATATTGCTTTGTCCCTGGTGGCATCGTAATTGATTCTTGGAGAAGGTGATTAATTGGCACACTACTAGTTTATACATCAATAGCAGAATGAGCAATTATGAAACGCTTATAAGGATGCCAATTAGTGGGCTTGTCTATGAAGTCTATAATCAGGAAGTCTAAGGAAAAAATACTCTTATAAATAATCATTACACATTATATTCAAGTATATTTGGCAAAAGGAATAGGAAAGTGATGAGTACTTTTTGTAAGTTGTTCTTCTTATCTTGCAAAAACTCGAAATTGCCTGCAAATTCTTCTGACAAACAATTTTCCAAGAATACAAACCTTTACTGTAAGTTGAACTTACAACTATAAAACATTCAATCATTTATTATTCACAAGTTCATGTCAGAGCCGCCCATTTCAAAAGTAAAAGTAACCCAAAACCACAGAATTTCAATTCATATTTAACATTTTAAGTGCTAAGCAAAACACTGATCAAACAGCAACCAGTGTAGAACCATATCGGCCTGTACAACCTGATATATAAGGGTCTACACTGTTCCCAATGCAGTAAATAAGTTTCTGTAAAATTCTCCTACTTCACAATCGCCAAAATACAGTGTACTTAGAATACAACATTGATGAATATGCATCATTCATAATGGACAATTACAATTAATCACTACTTTGGAAAGTTACATTATGATTGTCTTTAAGGATAATGTTTGTATAGCAGTGATCGGCGATAACGTCATCAACACGTGGTTTGCGCACCACATGGTACACAAAAGCCCAAAGGTAGTACAAGCAACTTTTAACAATAAAGGCAGATGGTAAACAAGTATACGCTGTAAATGGTCAGAAGGCTAAATTTACAATACAAGAACATTCACTTTATTTATGAAATAAATGTATATACAGTAAATGCTGTAGTAGATCTTCTTGATTAAATAAATATCTGGTATACCAAAGAAGTAATGTTACTTTTGGTCCCTTTCATAATCAAAGCTTTATAAACATTTACTCCGTGGGATACGGCTTATATATACTGAACCAAAAAAGAAACTTTCGCAAAGTATGTGCCAGTTGTTCAAGGGTACCACTTAGATGTACACACATACATCCCATGTTGCTCGTGTCAATATACAGTATTTACAAAATCATAACGTTGATTTCATCGACGACTGGCCCTCAAAAAGTCCGGATTTGAACCCAATTGAACATCTTTGGGATAATCTGGATAGACGCGTACGTCGACGTCTGAACCCTCCAAACAACGTCAACAACCTTCGAGCAGCATTGCTTGAAGAATGGAATAATATTCCACAAGCTGACATTAACAAACTTGTGCTCTCAATGCGACGTCGCTGTAAGGCAGTCAGCATCGCACACGGCGGTCACACACGCTACTGATTGTTAACTTTAGAAACGACCCCTACCTTATTTTAATTTAAAATTCAACAATCAATCTGATCCTTTCCTCCAAAATGACGATTTTAAAAGAACCACAATACATTATTTTACAAAAATCTAAGCTTTCAGCCAAAAGGATTGAAACTGTACTAACATATCTACAATCAAACTTGGCGAAAGTTTCTTTTTTGGTTCAGTATATTACGTGCAACCAGTGTAGATCAAGATCATTCTGCACATCAGTGCAGTCTGATCAGGATCTAGACCGTTTTCTACTTGTCATAAATAACCTAATGCCCATGATAACCTATCAAAATCACTATTGTAGACCCTGATCTGATGTTCTGGTTGATGTGGATCTAAACTGGTTGCACAAGGGATGAAAGCCGTATCCACCGAGTGAAGCGTTAAATTGCGGCATAATTGCTGTTTATAGAGCTCCGAGACAGCAAGCGGTGGGATAATTTATAAATTGATGAAAAGAAGACTTTGAGGCCGCAAAACGCGACGTGTATCAAAATATTGCAGTCTCGGGTTGATTGAGCCTGTTCATGGGCAGTAATGGGAATACATATTACTGTCCACGCTACTTAGCCCCGGGTACTTAAAATGTCTTTATTAAATAATAAATAATAAACATCTGATTACGATTGTATCCATAAAATGTATCTATAGCTCTGTCTTATAAATGATTAGATATTGTCATTTTCATAAATGCAGTTTACTTCTTGCATATGCGGTCGATCATCATATCTACTGTCAATATTAAATTGTCCATAAAACAATGCCGAATTGTTCTTTTTCTGAGTCGGATTTATTCTTGAACACTTTCTTTGCTTTCCATCATTGTGTATGCACTGTTGATAGTAGTACAGCATCGATTGTTTGTACTACCTTTCTCAACGGCTTATCAGTCGGTGCTTTTTAAAGAAACAAATCTTATCTGACGATCACTGCTATTCACTGGATCCGCAACAATACTAATTATATACTTTAGAATGTATGAGTTTTGTACAAATAATGATAGATCAAATTAAATAGTAAATTAAAAAATAATAGTATTATGTGTTAAAAACAGGTATGAGATGCTATATTTTTTGCTATGTCTAAGTTGAACGTCCACCTTGGAACATTATGTGATGGACTACCTTGTTAAACTATGTGTTAAACTACACCATGTGATCACTTTCAGGGCTTTGCTAACATAAGATGTCATTATGAAGTAGTGTTTCACCCTTCCCTCCCTGTAAAACAGTTGCTACTTGCCCAAAAATTTAATGATGTGTAGTATGATAGGAAGTCCACGATGTTTTGATGTTTAAAGTATGAACAATTAATAAACATGACAACATTGACAAAAATTTTAAATAGCTAGTCTATTGCATTTATTCAGCAAATGATGGGTGAACAGGAACTAAATCCTAAATTTTTAAATGATGAACCATTACCTTGTATGTGCTTATGTAATAAGACAATGTGATAGGTTTATTGCATCTGATCATTTGTACAAATCACAGTCTGTCAAGATATGACAGTTCAAACATGATTGTCAATGATGTTTTCCACACAAATTATAATTATGTATGTAACAAAATTTTCAAAAACCAAAAAGCAGAAAAAATAGTTAATTGGTAAAATCTTTCATAACTCTGTCTATTCATGGAAAATTGTATTTCAAATCCACCAATGCACTGAGATGTTTAATAACAAACCAAGCTTGAAGCAAGTCCTAAATTTGAGTTTAGAGCGGATCATTAGCTCAGTGGTTAGCGCGTCTGCCTCCGAGTTTAGGGATCGCTGGTTCGATCCCCTGCTATTCCAACTAATATTACTAACAGTCTTTCGGAAGAGACGTTAAACCGAGGTCCAGTGTAGTGGTGCTATACACCAGGCACTTAAAAGAACCAGGGACGATTCTGGAATTGTAGAGTCCTCTGTATCTTGCACTATCCTCAAAAAACCTAAAATGACTAACACTCTTCTGGAGGCGACGCTCATACGGGCTTCCGGTAGCGACGATAAATAAAACTAAATACACATACACACAAATTTGAGTCAACTTATTAGTAACAGAATATAATGTCACCAAACTGACTGACTCCAATCTTACTTTTATGATCTTTAGACATGAACTGTACAGAGATAACATATGAAATAAGAAATAATAATTAGAACTGCCATTCAAAAACTGTAGAAAAGTTGGTACAATTATTATTACAGATTCATAATGACAAAGACTCTCACACATATAATGTCGATGAGTATGTAGTCTACCTAGAAATGTATAGCAAGTAAGTGATATAGTATGGTAAAATTTGTTACATTCCATTCAATTCAATGTACTTAGAAGGATTTACCCCTTTATCAAATAATTATGACATTAGTGTGTTTTCCTTTAAATCTAATTTTCTATTAACTTATATGTATAAACAAAATCCCACAACAAACTGTCAAATTTCGCTTTAAAACACAAAATGAGGCAAATACATGTATCAGAAATCTTTACATATATTCAGACTGAGATAAAATTTTATCATTGCCCAAGGTTATAAAACTGAGCATGGAAACCAGTCTCAAATCTCAAGCATCTGATTGGCTGAAATGACGACCAGTGGCCATTTCAGCCAATCAGATCCTTGAGATTTGAGACTGGTTTCAAATCTCAGCTTTATAACCTTCAGTCCAGGATATTTAAACCTTCCTTATTTTAGCAAAATCTCTATATGGATTTTCCATTTATTTATCAAGAATTTAAATTTTCTTAGAAGAATACATTTTTGCAGAAAAATAACTCATTATTCATTTAACATTGAACTAGTTACTGGATAGTTAAATTAATTACTGTAGATCCATCACTAATGAATCATGTCTAGTTAAAGACAATAAATCTGTTCACATGTTTAATAGCCACCTTTATAGGTGTCTTAATGGATGGCCTCTGTCTGTCTATGACGGGTCGATGTGGTCAAAGCTTGTTTAAATCAACCATATACTAAACATAGATGTAACTGAGTTCATGTAAACAGTAAACAATACCTACATGAAATAGGGTTCATAAAGCCAAAATATGATTTATAACTTGATAAACAAATATAATATACTCGTGAAATGTGCACTCAATGTCTGTTTTAATGATACTACTGCAAATTTACAGAATTTTATATGTTCACCAGTTAATGACAAAGATGTGAAGTTTTCAAAGCTGTAGCTTTAATGAATACCAAGAAAAGTGGACTTACAATACAAGTTTACCAAAATTTAGGTTTAAATGGAACTTAACTTATTACGATAGTTGCATTCAAGTTTTATGAAATTCTTGAATCAATATGGATGCAATTATGATGTCGAATAATCATGATAAATTTAAAGTAGTTTCTTGAATGTTTACTGCCTACCTCTCAAACCCACCCCCCACCCCCACCCCCACAAAAAGATCTTTGAACTAGATTTGTTAACCAAAGAACTTAAAAAGGTATAACTGTGACAAAATGCAGCCCAGAATAATAACAGTTATTGCCCCTGTGGCAGCTACTAAGATGTAAAACCACCGCACCATGTGAGGATTCAAATCTTTATCATAATGGGTTACATAGAAAAAATGCACTTCAACAAAATAGTTAAAGAGCTATAACAAATTATTATGATATAGAATGATGGATGCAGAAGAAACTTATACATAATGACATTAGCTCATCTGTCTAACAACATACAGGCCAAACAGACAAGCCTCAATACCTACCAACCAACAATAATCAAATCTACAAATCTGCCCTCTCGGCTTGCTGTGCCCAACAATAAAACAGCTGAAAGTGCACCTTAAACCTATATTTAAACCATGTAGACAGTACACCTTAAACCTATATTCAAACCATGTAGAATGTTGCTATGGTTTTAACGTTAAGATGTCCTAAAATCAACTTATGAAATATGAATACAGAAAATTATATTGTAAGAATGTCCCCTGTGAGAGAAAACTGTTGAAATTAAGAAGTATCCTCCAGACACTCAGACTGTGAAAATCAGCCGCTATCGATTTCAGAAATTAATTCACTTCCAGAAACAGCAAACAATGTGAACATTATTATTCTTTATCATCCCCCACAATGTCATAAATTATTCTTGAGAAAACAAAACAATCTTGATTAAAAGAACTTGATAGTTTGTTATACTGACATGCCATTGTGAAGTATGGAATGGCAGGAATATGTAAACATAGAAAGTAGACAAAATTATTACAAAACAAATTTATAATCTGGAGGACCACCAAGCCGTAACAAAGCCATATATCATCTTAATTAAAAGATGAACTCAAAATTTTTAATAGTAACTTTATCATTCATTAATTTTTAACACTCATCTTGGATGTTTTCATTCTTTGATGCAAAAGTTTATCAGAAACTAATAGACTGTGCACGATGTTTTAAATTGTGACATCAACACGCAGGCATGTTTTGCAAAGAGTTGCTGTCAACTGTTCTGTCCTCAACATAGCTGTTCTGATGGATATTACGAACAGCCATCTAATCATTAATTCTCCCAATTGTATTTTGGAGTGTAAATATAAGAAAAGGATCAATATTGGATTCATCAGGATATGAATAACATTTGGGTTTTTTAAAGAATTCTAGCTTCACCTTCATTAAAGTTTAGTGCATTTCTTGTAAAATGATACTTTTGTGAAAATTGTGTACATATTATTTATAATTTGCAAGAAGAATATAATCATGGGGTCTAATGCAATATCAATTATACATTTGGGAAACAAAATTTGCAGCATTTGTCTGAAATGTAGTCCAAACAGCTCACATTGGCAAAAATACAGTTAAAGTAACCTTTGGACCAAAAGTGGTTTATTTCATTACATTCAGCATACAGGAAATTTTCATATTTCAAACAAGTACATATAAGAAAAATGCATTGCAAGCTGCACAAGTTCAGACTCTTGTTGTTTTTTTTGTTTTTTCATAAACAAAATCTACAACAAACATAATCCTTACATAGATGATTTCAGTCATTGTTGAATATGCATGGTAACATTATCTACTTTCAGTCAGTTGATCCCCCAAGAGTCAACTCACTTAAGTTTCCTTCCTTTTATGTAAAATATTCAATTCAAACAAATCGCTTCAATCAAATAACATTTCACAATCAGAAACGCAAAATTTGATTGTAGGAAAGTCTTAATCAGCCTCTCCAAGTCTGAAGGTGGACTATTTGGGAGGATCAAATTACAAACTTACAACGTGCAAAAAGTAACCAAACTGTTTCCTTGATAAATTGAATGGCATATTGTGTAGACCCTGATCAGACTACCTTGATGCTGATTGATGTGTAAAATATGAAAGTACTGGCTGATCTGGATTGCACATGCAATAAAATGCATATATATGGAGTAAAGGTTTAAACTTTGTGAACCTCGAGGACTAGAGACGTAATATCAGGTACATGAGCATGTCAGCCACATTATAGGTACGATTCTCTCACATAATTATAAAGAACACCAGCAAGCCAGTGTGTCAGTATGAACCTTTGCCAATGACTCAATCCATACACTCACTAATGACTTGCTGTATTAATTAAAGACAATGTTTGTAAATCTTCATATATCACCACAGCTGGCATGTCTGCCAAGGTGTTTACTATGTGCACAGACAATTATTATGTTATTATTCTTGTCATTGCTTGCTATTGTAGCAAACTTCTAAGGCAGCACATCCACAAGTTATCTACATTTCTAATAAAAATTAACTTGTAAAATATAGTGCTTTTATTTCTATTTAGAATATGTATTGTTATAAAATGCTGTTATTAAAATAACTTCAAAAATCAATATTCATTTAACCATTAAAATTTTATTATAAACTTGGATTTAGATTTCAGACAAACACCTTTTTCAGAAGTCTGTGTATCAGAACATGAGCTCTAAATAACAACTGTATAAAGCAATGCTTTGCCCAAAACAACACTCTGTTTTACATGTTTATCTTTGCCTAATACAACACAATTTTAACAAGTTGTTTGCTTAAAAGTCTTAATTTAATCACGACTTGCACTTTTTTATTTTTTATATATCTAGGAGAAGCAGCTTAACATTGCATGAAACTATATGACTTAAAGGTGACCGATAGGTGAAGGTAAAGGATTCTTATTTATCATCAGTAGTTGAACAAAGTCCCCACCTGGAATGGATCTAACAACTTATTTCTAGATGAGCCATCAGCAGCTACTACATACCTCCCCAGAACTCAGTATAGGGTGTTACTGCTGTAAAAAGTACCAATTTAAGTAATCACCCAGCACCAAAAACAAGTTATGGCCCTTTGATAACTTATGCATTATGTATATAGGGCAGTATTCGTTTCTGCGCTATTTCTCTGCAACTACTGAATGGATTTCAACGAAACTCTGTAGGAAGTATCAGTACCAAGAGGAGATGCGCATATCGTCGTCTTGTTCCGGTCAGACCATTTAACACAGAGTTATTGCCGTTTGATAACTTATGCATTATGTATATAGGGCAGTATTCGTTTCCACGTTATTTCTCTGCAACTACTGAATGGATTTCAATGAAATTTGCTGCAAACTATCTATACCAAGAGGAGATGCGCATATCGTTGTCTTGTTTCGGTCAGACCATTTAACACAGAGTTATGGCCCTTTGATAACTTATGCATTATGTATATAGGGCAGTATTCGTTTCCGAGCTATTTCTCTGCAACCACTGGATGGATTTCAACGAATCTTTCTGAGAACCATCAATACCAAGAGGAGATGCGCATATCGTTGTCTTGTTCCAGTCAGACCATTTAACACAGAGTTATTGCCGTTTGATAACTTATGCATTATGTATATAGAGCAGTGTTCGTTTCCGCGCTATTTCTCTGCAACTACTGAATGGATTTCAATGAAACTTGCTGAAAACCATCTATACAAAGAGGAGTTGCGCATATCTTTGTCTTGTTTCGGTCAGACCATTTAACACAGAGTTATTGCCCTTCATTAACTTATGCATTATGCATATAGAGCAGTATTTGTTCCGCGCTATTTCTCTGTAACTAGCGGATGGGTTTCAATGAAACTTGCTGAAAACCATTTATACCAAGAGGAGATGCGCATATCATTGTCTTGTTTCGGTCAGATCATTTAACACAGAGTTATTGCCCTTTGATTACTTATGCATTATGCATATGGAGCAGTATTCGTTTCCGAGCTATTTCTCTGTAACTAGCGGATGGGTTTCAATGAATCTTTCTGAGAACCATTAATACCAAGAGGAGATGCGCATATTGTCGTTTTGTTCCAGTCAGACTGTTGAACACAGAGTTATGGCCCTTTGATAACTTATGCATTATGCATATATAGCAGTATTCATTTCCATGCTATTGCTCTGCAACTACTGAATGGATTTCAATGAAACTTTCTGGAAAACATCAATACCAAGAAGAGATGCGCATGTCATGGTCTTGTTCCAGTCAGACTGTTTAACACAGAGTTATTGCCCTTTGATAACTTATGCATTATGCATATATAGCAGTATTTATTTCCGCGCTATTTCTCTGCAACTTTTGGATGGATTTCAATGAAACTTTCTTGAAACCATCTATACCAAGAGGAAATGTGCATATCATCCTGTTGTTCCTGTCAGACTATTTAACACAGTTATGGCCCTTTGATAACTTATGCATTATGCATATTATAGAACAGTATTCTTTTCCTCTATTTCTCTGCAACTACTGGATGGATTTCAATTAATCTTTCTGAGAACCATCAATACCAAGAAGAGATGTGTATATTGTTGTCTTGTTCCAGTCAGACTGTTTAACACAGAGTTATTGCCCTTTGATGGCTTATGCATAATAGAGCAGTATTTGTTTCCGCTCTAATTCTTTTCAACTTCTCGATGGATTGAAATGAAACTTTCTGGGAAACATCAATACTGAGACGAGATGCCCATTTTGTCATCTTGTTCCGGTCAGACTGTTTAACACAGAGTTATTGCCCTTTGATAACTTATACCTTATGCAAATAGAGCAGAATTTGTTTCCACGCTATTTCACTGCAACTACTGGATGGATTTTAATGAAACTTTCTGGGAACCATCAATACCAAGAGGAGACGCACATATTGTCATCTTGATTCAGTCAGATCCTTTAACACAGAGTTATAGCACTTTGATAAGTTATGCATTTTGCTTGTAGAGCAGTATTTGTTTCCTTGCTTTTTCTCAGCAGGAATCTATGGAAACCATCAATACCAAGACAAGATGCCCATATTGTTGTCCTGTTCTGGTCTGACCGTTTAACACAGAGTTATGGCCCTTTGATAAGTTATGCACTATGCATATAGAGTAGTATTCGTTTATATGCTACTTCTATGGTCTGACCAGAACAAGACGATGATATGCGCATCTCCTCTCAGTACTGATACTTCCCACAGAGTTTCATTGAAATCCATCCAGTGGTTGCAGAGAAATAGCCCGGAAACGAATACTGCCCTATATACATTATGCATAAGTTATCAAAGGGCCATAACTCTGTGTTAAATCGTCTGACCGGAACAAGACGACGATATGCACATCTCCTCTTGGTACTGATACTTCCCACAGAGTTTCGTTGAAATCCATCCAGTGGTTGCAGAGAAATAGCCCGGAAACGAAATTCGGACGGACACTGTGACGGACGGACAACGCCAAAACAATATCCCCCTCCCGATTTCATCGGCGGGGGATAATATCAGCTACAAAATAGCTTGAATCACTTTTAGTTCTCCTCATCAAAACCAGCAATTGCAGGTGGGAGACATGTGGTTGTCATTTATACTATTAAATGAACATTTCTGTGTTTGAAACAACTACCATCATGAAGAATCCTATTCAAATTAATTGAAAATTTAATGGTAAAAGCTGTCACTGCAAACTGCAGTATTTGACAAGAGGCAAGACAGCAAATCTATGTGAAACCCTACAGCAGATTTGAATAGCAACTTAGCATGCATGTGTCAAGTTTCTAATTAATTATATAATAAAAGAACTTGAGTTTATTGATTCAAGGATAACTGATTTTTGTTATTCTATATGATGGTACATGCATTATAAAAAGCTTATGTTTAATGAGTATTAATTTCATATTCAGATTGTTCAATAATATGCATGTACAAACCCATTGATCTGAGTTCATTTGACTTTAATTAAGGTTACAATCTATGATTTGTAACCTGCAGTTTTCATTTACATGTTTCTTTTCATTTAAATGAAGCAATATGCAAATATGATATATCAAATTGAAGGTAATTGAAGGAACATTTCAGTAACAATGTTTGTGTTTTTTTATGTAGATTGATATTAAAATCATAACACTGATGTCCCCCACTTCTGGATATTTGTCACATGTACACATGTAGGAGCTTTTATAAATTGTTAATGGGTGGTTACAAGTTTGCAAGTATTCGGAAAAAAATCTAGAATTAATCAGCCATTTCTTGTGATATCTTAACAATAAAAATATCTATTGGCCAAAAAGTTAAAATATTGAATATGAAATTAATGTTAATATTTTAGGGTGACAATGAAAAAATTTAATATTAAGCCAGAAGCCTGTAACTTTAAATAATCTTCAAAAGTTTTAAAGTTAATAATAATGTTTATTTTAGTGAATGAAAATTTTGCATCTTAATTATATTAATTTATTCAATCTAACCTACTTTAATTGCTTTTTTCTTAATCATGCACGATTACTTAACAATTACTTATCAGTAAATTTCATGGAGATTTGTAAATTAGAAACCAATTAAGTTAACAACATGCATAGTGAATGTAATGATTTTAACTTTATGTTCAGACTTACAGCAATCACAACTTGCAGAATAATGGCAAAAGGTGCAGACCCAGATTAGCATCTAGTCTAACTAAATTTCTGCCAAAAAAAGCCTACAAAAAATGAATATAATCAATAGCTCAAATTTAAGATTTTTTAAAATTTATGGTGCAGTAGACCAGTCGCTTTTAAATATACCTTTTCATGAACAACATCCTGTACATTTTTGCAATGACATGTGCAACTCTTTGTTTAGTTTAAACCAGAGCTTAAAGTAAAAGGCAAAATGTATCTGCCTAGATTTGCATATAATCATTATTTAGTAAAAGTTACATCTTCAGTAACTGTCTGTAGAACCTGACAATTAGCTATTACAATTCGTACTTGTCTGTACAGAAGAATAAGGACTAACATTATATGTGCCAATAAGCAAGAAATATGGTCCTGATTAGCAACTAGCTGGTGATTTTAAACAGGCAAAGAAAGTGTGAAATAAAAGTTCGAGTTTCAGTTTGAATATATATTCCAACAAACCTAGCTGATGTAGAAGAAAATAAAGCAGAATCACTTATATAACCTTCTTTTTTATAGACTAATCCAAGCTGAATTAAGTTGGTAAGAAGCCTGATCTGATGTGGAGAAACCTTTTGTATGTATCCTCATGTCAAAATTTTTTATCTTTACACCATATTATATGGGTTTTATCACATCTTCAACCAATGTGGATCCAGATCAGCTAGCACATCCATGCCATCTGATCTGGACCTACACTGGTAACTTCTTTGTCAGAAATAACCTGCTTCAATCAAAAAGTACAGTACAGATTCTGACGAGATGGCATGCATGTCCGGCTGATCTATACTGTTTGCCCATGGTTAATAGCCATATATATCCCATAGAGTAATGGGTTAGGCAGGAGAGATCGGTAAGAGGATTATTCTTAACATAAACCATTTAAAAGTAACCTAATTTTAACCTTATCCAAGAAGGATAAATTAGAAAGAAGCCTTATATGGTAAAACAATCAATGTTACAATAAAACCCTTATTAAAACCAACCCAAAATTAAGAGCACCTTCATAGTTAGACCACCATTCAAATGTCTCTTTTTTACAGTTTTACTCTATTTTCTACCATTAAATAAAAGTATACACCCTTTAAGACCACATTTTTCCAGCCCCAAAGGTGGTCTTAACAGCAAGGTTGTACTGTGTAATCATATCATGTATTTGATAACTGTGCAGGACGTTACCTAGGAAGGAAGGAGCCATTGATATGTTTTTCCCTGAAGAGCTGTGCATACTGTGGGAGATCTACCGACCAAATCAACCAGTCCACTACATCTTCCACTGTCCAGTTGTACACTGAAATATAATCATCAATTACCTCTTGAAAGGCCTGATGAAGTTATGTGGCATTGTTTAATAAATCTTTCTGGCCTTTCATTTTTGTTCCAGCCACAACTGTCTATTTGTGGGACAAATCTTAAGCCTAAAGAGACATTTTCTGAATAATTATTGAATCTAATGTCTCTTTTTCTGGGGTGACAATTTGAGCCAAAAAATGCTGAGAATTGGTGTTTCCTGAGAGCTAGGTTTCTCATATATTTATATGACTTTTATTATATTTTGTAAACATAGAAAAAAGTAACCACTTTTTACGACTTCCCTAACCTTTGTAGGTCTGACATGGGCCTTGTTGTTGTAATTGAACTCCTACCAGGCTATTACCAAGTTTCATCGCAGGTAGATAGAAGGTATTTCAACAAGGTAATGTGGTGTATGTATTTTTTTGCATCAATAAGCAAAGACTTTGATTGCTGTACTAATGTAACCAGATTTAAGCATATGGTAACATTCACTGACAATGTTTTGGAAATGTTACAATTCTACTTTTTCAATTGTTCATTATCACTTTCAAAAATGCTGGAGTCATTTCATCTAATTTCTCCAAATAACTAGAAGCTAGAATCCATCATGTTTTGTGTTTTATTATTCATGTATAGTATCATATCATAAAACAAGCACCCAATATATCTTATTATTTATATGCATGATTCAGGCCACTGGTAACTTTTGAATGTAACCTTTCTTGATACAGATATTTCTACTTTTATGTTACAGAGATAAACATGATTTTATTTACAAAACCAAAGCAATTTGCATTTAAAACACAAACCAATTGAGCGTTTCCAGGCATTCCATAAGTCTTCCACACTAATTTTATCATCGTGACCATGGAATATTGACTGTCTCTCGAATCCATCGGTGTTCTGCAACTCATCCCTGAAAAACTGAAATAAAATATGTAAAATGAATACCTCTTGTGCAAATATTTTAATGAAGTTTTTCATTTAATTTAAATTAAATCTCTGACTTACACATTTGCAGTCTATATAAAATTTCTTCTTATTGTAGCTCTAATCAAGAATTGTGTATCTCTAGGTATCATTTACCAAAATAATCTTCACAATGTTTATGTAAGCCCTTATCCATGAAGATCAAGTTTTGATGTTTCACGAAACTTATGTTATTGTTAACTTCAAGGGTAATATAATTCAAGCATTAAAAGTACATAGAATAACTAAAGTCATAATATAAATGGTGTTTTATTAGATCATGAAGATTGTATCAATGATGCTTACAAAACTGAAATGTAAAAATGTAAAAAAAAATCACTCATGTGTTGCAATTTGCTCCATTTAGATCATTTGATTTTGGGTTGTTGTTGTTGTTCAGAAAAGCTGGTATCTTTGAAAGATTGCTGGAATCAGCTGAACTTAATGGTTAAATACCAGTGTCAAATCTCAAGAATATGATCGGTTGGAATTGAGACCAGTCTCCAAATGGATTTTGATTTCTGAAACAATTTGAAGTCGTTTTTATCTTATCTATTATTGTTTCAAAACAGAAGCAATATAAATAATTTGTTTGGTTATGAGTTTTGAATTTTCAGCAGATTATGCTATCTTTAAGAATATTTAGAATGATTCTAATATGTAAATTGTGCTTGCCACCAGCCGCATTATTAATTGCTGTTTTAAAGCGCCCTGACGATTTTTCCTGCATCCAAAACAATTTTAATGTGTCCTAAAAATCATTGCAGAAAGATCTGGAGCCTACTAACTGCATTTCATGCTAATGAATGGAAACCAGCGGGAAAACTTTGTTTTGATAGGCTGAAACCAGACAGTCTCCAAACTGACCAACCACAAAACCTATGCACTTTCGGTATTATGATCTTGGGACCAGAACACATGGTCTGACAAAATTTGGGACCAATCTAAGTTTCAACCAATGAGATTCTGGAGATTGTTTAGGTGGTTTCCCAATCTCAGTATTAAGATTCAGTGACAACTCTTGGAAATTAATCAACAGCCAAGACTGAACAATTGCTAGATCATGGTACACATGCTGATAAAAAATCTTAAAATGAAAGCATTATAGGGAGTTTATGAACTTCAAAACTTTCGTGCCCATGCTGGATTGTTGATGTTTTGTATGCTTTCCATATGAAATCTGGATTGGTCCTGTTTTAGTCCACAAAGATACTCATGTTAAAGTGTGTCTCTAACTAAAAGTTATGACAAACTTTCTTAAACTAACCAAGGTCATGGCAGCAAAACAGAAATATATACTGTAAAAGTTTAGCAAATTCTTTTATCTCACATTGTAAAGTACATTATTTCACCCTTATAGATTTTAAACTCTGTTCAACAGAAAAATACTAAACTGTTTTCTATATTTAATAATTTTTTCTTAATCTTAGGATTTTTAAACTATCTCACTTTTTATATAAGTAAGAACAATGAAAATAATCATTTATTTGCTTTTGAGTAACATAAACACTTATAATCCTTTAATTAAATGAAGTTGATTTGGTACACTAAACCAGGGCTGAAGGATATAAAACTGAGCATGGAAACCAGTCTCAAATCTCAAGCATCTGATTGGCTGAAATGGCAACTGGCCGCCATTTCAGCCAATCAGATGCTTGAGATTTGAGACTGGCTTCCATGCTCAGTTTTATAACCTTGGGATCAGTTCTTCCATATGTGAATGTAATTTTAATTTACTTTCTAAACTTTCATGTTTTAGTATATATTTCATCAAACGTTATTGCGGTCTTAATGATAAAACAAAAATACTAATAAAGAGAAATGGAGTTTGCTGGAAAACAAAACAACAATAAAGACTGTTATGGAAAAAATCAAAGTAATTTCACATGGCATTAATTCATTTATAATTCTGAAAAGGATAAATAAGGGGGTAAATAATATAAATAGGCACTCCTTACACAATGTTCTTTTCTGGATAAAAACTCTGTAAGCTAAAAACAGAAGAGGTTCTCCAACATCTATAGCAGGAATCATGATATACCAAAATATTTCTAATTTAAGCTTTCCTGACCACCTATTAAAACTAGAAATGTGTCCATAGGACACGGATGCCCCCGCTATGCATGTTTGTCATGGTGAACATTTATACCAAGTTAATTGAAAATCTAATAAGTAATAACAAACTCACAGCCCAGACAAGAAAATTCTGGTTTTAGAAACAGTGACCTTGACCTTGGACCTACAGGCATGGGAATTGTACACAACACAACGCCTTGTCATAGTGAACATTTCTGCCAAATTATTTTGAAATCACTCTGTTAATAACGAAGTTATAGCTAGTACAAGAAATTTCTATTTTTTGTAACAGTGACCTTGACATTGGACCTTCAGGCATGGGTATTGTACACAACACACCGTCTCGATATAATGAACATTTATACCAAGTTATTTTAAAATCCAATAAGAAATAACACTGTAACAGAGCAGACAAGATTTTTATAACAAAATTCTATTTTTAGTAACAGTGACCTTGACCTTTGACCTTCAGGCATGGGTGTTGTACACGACACACCGCCGTATCATGGTGAACATTTGTGCCAAGTTATTTTGAAATCCCTCCATTCATAAGGAAGTTACAGCCTAGAAGAAAATTCTATTTATAGTAACAGTGACCTTGACCTTGGACCTACAGGCATGGGTATTGTTCGCGACACACCGTCTTGATATGGTGAACATTTATACCAAGTTATTTTAAAGTCCAATACGAAATAAAAAGTTACAGAATGGACACAATTTTTCCAACAAAATTCTATTTTTAGTAACAGTGACCTTGACCTTGGACCTACATGCATGGGTGTCATACGCGACACACCGCCTTGTCATGGTGAACATTTGTGCCAAGTTATTTTGAAATCCCTCCATTCATAAGGAAGTTACAGCCCGGACAAGAAAATTCTATTTTTAGTAACAGTGACCTTGACCTTGGATATACAGGCATGGGTATTGTACGCGACACACCATCTTGATTTGGTGAACATTCATACCAAGTTATTTTAAAATCCAATAAGAAATAACAAAGTTACAGAGCGGACACGATTTTTCCAACAAAATTCTATTTTTAGTAAGAGTGACCTTGACCTTGGACCTACAGGCATGGGTGTTGTACGCGACACATCGCCTTGTCATGGTGATCATTTGTGCCAAGTTATTTTGAAATCCCTCCATTCATAAGGAAGTTACAGCCCGGACAAGAAAATTCTATTTTAGTAACAGTGACCTTGACCTTGGACCTACAGGCAAGGGTATTGTACGCGACACACCGTCTTCATATGGTGAACATTCATACCAAGTTATTTGAAAATCCAATAAGAAATAACAAAGTTACAGAGCGGACACGATTTTTCCAACAAAATTCTAATTTTAGTAACAGTGACCTTGACCTTGGACCTACAGGCATGGGTGTTGTACGCGACACACCGCCTTGTCATGGTGAACATTTGTGCCAAGTAATTTTGAAATCCATCCATTCATAAGGAAGTTACAGCCCGGACAAGAAAATTCTATTTTTAGTAACAGTGACCTTGACCTTGGACCTACAGGCATGAGCATTGTACGCGACACACCGTCTCAATATGGTGAACATTCATACCAAGTTATTTTAAAATCCAATAAGAAATAAGAAAGTTACAGAGCGGACACAATTTTTCCAACAAAATTCTAATTTTAGTAACAGTGACCTTGACCTTGGACCTTCAGGCATGGGTGTTGTACGTGACACATCGCCTTGTCATGGTGAACATTTGTGCCAAGTTATTTTGAAATCCCTCCATTCATAAGGAAGTTACAGCCCAGACAAGAAAATTCTATTTTAGTAACAGTGACCTTGACCTTGGACCTACAGGCAAGGGTATTGTACGCGACACACCGTCTTCATATGGTGAACATTCATACCAAGTTATTTGAAAATCCAATAAGAAATAACAAAGTTACAGAGCGGACACGATTTTTCCAACAAAATTCTATTTTTAGTAAGAGTGACCTTGACCTTGGACCTACAGGCATGGGTGTTGTACGCGACACACCGCCTTGTCATGGTGAACATTTGTGCCAAGTTATTTTGAAATCCCTCCATTCATAAGGAAGTTACAGCCCGGACAAGAAAATTCTATTTTTAGTAACAGTGACCTTGACCTTGGACCTACAGGCATGGGTATTGTACGCGACACACCGTCTTGATATGGTGAACATTCATACCAAGTTATTTTAAAATCCAATAAGAAATAACAAAGTTACAGAGCGGACACGATTTTCGAACATACACACTGACACACTGACACACAGCCAGGGTGAACACTATATGCCCTTCCGCCATTACATGGCGGGGGCATAAAAAGATAAATGATTCATAAACAATGTCTGTGTAATTTAACCAATATTAATGTATTATGGACTCACCTCCATATCTACATGTATTGGAGCCTGGAATACTGTAACAGCCTTCTTAACTAATAGTTAAGCTGTACTTACATGTAACAAATATGGTCAATTAAATGGTAACAAGAGCTGTCAGAGGAGACAGCATGCTCGACTATTCGAATCATTTGAAACAAATGCAATTTGAAGATTAAAACAATAACACATATGGCCATACATTCACATGCAATTGGGAAAAATATTAACAAGTGAATGGTAAGGGAGAAATTCATTTCAAATAACAGAAATAATTACTTAATGTACCATAAATATTAAAATGAATAGGGGAATAAGTATAAAATATTTTTGAATTTTGAAATCCCTTCATTCATAAAGAAGTAATAGCCCGAACAAATAAATTCAAGTTTTGGTAACTGTGACCTTGACCTTGATCTTACAGGCATGGGTAATGTATGCAACACACCGCCTTGTCATGGTGAACATTTGTGCCAAGTTATTTTGAAAACCCACCATTCAAAACAAAGTTATAGCCCCGACAAGAAAATTCTATTTTTAATAACAGTGACCTTGACCTTGGACCTACAGGCAAGGACATGGTTCACGACTCACCATCTTGTCATGGTGAACATTTCTGCCAAGTTATTTTGAAATTACTCTATTCCTTACGTAGTTACAACCCTGACAAGAAAATTCTATTTTAGTAACAGTGACCTAGACCTTGGACCTACAGGCATGGGCATGGTGCGGGATACACCACCTTGTCATGATGAACATTTGTGTCAAGTTATTTTGAAATCACTATATTCCTAACGAAGTTACAGCCCGGACAAGAGAATTCTATTTTTTAGTAACAGTGACCTTGACCTACAGGCATGGGCATGGTATGCGATACACCGCCCTGTCATGAGGAACATTTGTGTGAAGTTATTTTGAAATCCCTCCATTTATAATGAAGTTACAGCCCAGAAAAGAAAATTCTATTTTTAGTAACAGTGACCTTGACCTTGGACCTTCAGGCTTGGGTATTGTGCGGACACACTGCCTTGTCATACTGAACATTTGTGCAAAGTTATTTTGAAATCCCTCCATTCATAACAAAGTAACAGCCCCGACAAGAGAATTCTATTTTTAGTAACAGTGACCTTGACCTTTGACCTAAAGCCATGGGCATGGTACACGACACACCGCCCTGTCATTGTGAACATTTGTGTCAAGGTATTTTGAAATCCCTCCATTCATAACGAAGTTACAGCCTGGACAAAAAAAGTCTATTTTTAGTAAGAGTGACCTTGACCTTGGATCTACAGGCATGGGTATTGTGCGGACACACCGCCTTGTCATAGTGAACATTTGTGCCAAGTTATTTTGAAATCCCTCCATTCATAACGAAGTAACAGCCTGGTGAAGAAAATTCTATTTTTAGTAACAGTGACCTTGACCATCGACCTACAGGCTTGGGCATGTACGTGACATACCGTCTTGATATGGAGAACAATTATACCAAGTTATTTAAAACTCCAATAAGAAATAACAAAGTTAAGAGCGGACATGATTTTGCAAGAAAATTCTATTTTTAGTAACAGTGACCTTGACCTTGGACCTACAGGCATGGGTAATTTACGCGACACACCACCTTGTCATGGTGAACATTTGTGCCAAGTTATTTTGAAATCCCTCCATTTATAATGCAGTGAAGGACCAAGTGTATATTTCGCTTAACACAAAATGTAAGTGAAAAAGGGGCATAATTTGAAAAATATTGGAAGTAGGGTTATAGGTCTTGTGAGTTATGATGTAGATTTTGATGGTGAAAATATATTTCAAGTTTCAAGGCAATATCTCAAGTAGTTTTAAAGTTATGGGCAAAATGCATATTTTGCTTAACACAAAAAATTAGAAAAAAGGGGCATAACTTGAAATATATTGACAGCAGAGTTATGGGTCTTGTTGGTAATGATGTAGAATTTGATAGTGAATATATATTCCAAGTTTCAAGCTAATATCTCAAGTAGTTTATAAGTTATGGACCAAAGTGCATATTTTCCTTAACGCAAAATTTAAGTGAAAAAGGGGCATAACTTGAAAAATATTGGAAGTAGGGTTATAGGTCTTGTGGGTTATGATGTAGATTTTGATGGTGAAAATATATTTCAAGTTTCAAGGCAATATCTCAAGTAGTTTTAAAGTTATGGGCAAAATGCATATTTTGCTTAACACAAAAAATTAGAAAAAAGGGGCATAACTTGAAATATATTGACAGCAGAGTTATGGGTCTTGTTGGTAATGATGTAGAATTTGATAGTGAATATATATTCCAAGTTTCAAGCTGATATCTCAAGTAGTTTATAAGTTATGGACCAAAGTGCATATTTTCCTTAACGCAAAATTTAAGTGAAAAAGGGGCATAACTTGAAAAATATTTGTAGCAGAGTTATGGGTCTTGTTGGTAATGATGTAGAATTTGATGGTGAATATATATTCCAAGTTTCAAGTTGATATCATAAGTAGTTTTTAAGTTATGGACCAAAGTGCATATTTTGTATAACGGACGCCGACGCCGACGCCGACGCCGACACCGGGGCGAGTAGGATAGCTCCCCTATTCTTCGAATAGTCGAGCTAAAAAGGGACTGTAATTCAAGGACCAGATTCTGTTTTGTAATGGTGAAACATAAAACAGGAGTCTGTGAAATCTAACATACAATTTTGAGGATGAAAAAAGGAGCATAACGAATCCAATCCCAATGTAAAATTCTCATTCCCCTTCAAAATTTATTGTTGTGTTAACAATCTGTGCTAAATGTTGATGAATGTATTGCCTCAATGACCGATATCTCAAGGTAAACTGAAAATTGTAGGTTGTCTCAGGCACTGCCTAGTAAATTTATTTTACATGAAAATGCCTCAAATGAGGGAAAAGATTCTTATAACATAAACGGCAATTGAAATATGTTGTAATAGTGAGAATGTTTGTCCAAATCATTTAAATTTTATCTGATTCAGTCAAACTGAGAAAGATTCAGTTACCTGAAAGATTACTAATTAGGAACTTCATGATAGTTTAGCATTCCATCCTTTACATGTTTGACAATGTAAGAAAATAATAGAAATCACCATTTTCAGAAATAGAAAGAAAAGATAACCACAAATCACGTTCAGCCACAGTATATAATAGTAACATACTTAGGTAGGCAAGTTATTACTACAATTCAAACCACACATTCTAATTTGTCTATCAGCTGTCACCTAAGAGATATATATTTATTCCAATTCTGTTGAAAAGTTCTCACAAAAATCACTAAGATTCAAAGCAGCACTGTGAAGATAAGTCAAAGTCAGAATCATAGATGTCACTTTCACACATAGACTTTTAAACTTAAGGTAAAGGTATGGGTTTATAGTTTGTAATAACTGACGTTTTCAACCGACTTTCACATTTACCCCCCGATCACTGGATATAAGTCGTCCGTTAACAGTCGGCGCCGTAGGCAGCCATGGAACATTATCTTATATTCCTCACAGGTACCCATTTATACACCTGGGTGGAGAGAAGCAATGAAGGCTAAATTTCTTGCTAAAGGAAATTAGCGGCTGGACTGAGGCTCGAACCCGGGACCCCTCGATCCCTAAGCGAGCGCTCTACCACTGGACCACCGCTGCCTACAAATATATATTCTATAGCCCTTTACTCCACATAAATGTGTGGCCAGATTAGCTGTGTTGTCTGATCTGGATCTACACATATTTCAAAGACATATCCCCATCTAATGACCAGGGTTTTCCAAAGAAAACCTGGTGGAAAAAACCTGGTTAACAATATTCTTTTCAAAATTTTTAATGGACTCTTTATACCTTTTTAAGAAATAGCTAAAACTACTCCAATTAAATGAGTTGATGTTGAACTTTTGTTAAAATTAATGAGCAACTCCAGTTGTTCTCATATCATTTTATACAGATCTTTAAATTGTACAAAGTCTTGATTTTCAAAGAACTCAACAGAAATATAAGAAGGGACAAATAATCATCATTTTTCGATTATGTCATGTTTTGGTCCATTTTCATTCAAACTTTATCTGGTAATTTCTTCTCCATGGTAATCTGAAACAGCCACTGGGAAATCATTTAAAGAGAATTTTATTCATCAAACAAAGAAAGGGTGACCCAGCCCTAGATCATTGACAAAGATGAAAATCCGTCTTCAAACAGACTAGTGTAATAAAATATCTATTTGTGTGGGAAAATTTGGTGATACATCTTATTTTATAGGTTAATTACACAGTTCAGTAAGTCAACAACAGAATTTAAATGTATTGATCAGGAAAGTTCACGGATGATCTAAAACAACAACTCCAAACTATGCACATCCACTATAATTTCATTCATTTAACACTGATAAATGCAGCCACAACAACATCATGCTTTCTTACACTTTTACCATGAATAAACTTTTAAAAATTGTAGCATTTTTCTGTATCAGTCAATAACCTATATATTTTTTAACACAGTTTCAGATTAAATTGATGATTTTCAGAACTTCATTCAATTTTTGTTTTATTAGTTATTTGTTCACTTACAGCCAAGCCAAGTGATTGACAAAAAGGTAATAAATCCTGAAAGAAGCTATACTGCATGTCCCTCCTGACTTAGAATGATGTGTCCCCAAACCAATTCCTATTCTAGTGTCCTTCCCCCTTCACAACCTTCTACACACATGAAAATCTATTATGTATCTTTGAATTTTTCAAGCAAACATATCATAAAAGTGCTTTAATACTCATTACAGCATTTGGGTTTGACCTTGACCTTTGCCACCGTGAGTGAGTGACCTTGACCTATACTCTTGTCATACTGAGTAAAATGACCTTGGCCTTTGACATTCATATCTCTTGATCTTACTCTTGTCTGCTGATGTTAAATCAGAGAACCCTTTTAGGTTTTGAAAATGTTGTGCTTTATTTATGATTTAACTAGAACAAAGAATTTGGAAAAAGGGATAATGACAAAGCAAGTAAATTGGAATATGTCTTTAGCTTCATTTTTTTTTTCAGAGAAATTGCTGAATTTCATGATATTCAGTACAATTGGTTAATTGGTTAAAATTAGAAGAATTAGATATATTGCTTTAGAAACCTATAAAATACTTAATCGTCTGAACCCATCATACTTACATGACCTTGTCAAATATAAAAATAACCATTACAATTTTAGATACACAAACACTGTAGAAATTCCACAACCCAGAACTGAAAATTACGGTAAGAAGTCATTCAGATATGCTGCTGCCAAAATATGGAATTCTTTGCCGGAAAATTTTAGAACAGCAACTTCTTTTAACCAATTTAGAACTTTAGTTATCAATTGGCATGAAGATAAATGTATATGCACATCTTGTAGTATACCTAAATCTGACCAATAATTGGCAGCAGGATATTATATATATGTTAAACTTGCTTTTTGAATTGCTTTTCAATGTTTTATGTGTGTACCAAACTTAGTTTATTTAATTATGTCTACAATATTATAATGTGCACTACTTGAGTCTATATTAATGTGCTTAACATGTACTTAGATTATATGTCTTAAGCTGTATACATGCAATCTATTTTAGTCAATACAATAAATTTTATAATAAGTTTTAGCTAGCATATCTTACTGTTATGTATATGCATAAATATCCACAGACATTTTTAGATCTTGTAATCTGCATTTACACTAGTCAAAAGTTCTAAGTGCACACTTGATAAATGTTGATTTTTCAAATTATTTGATGGAATCTTTCAAAATAGTGTAAATTACAATGAAGAAGAATCAATATTCTATTAAAGCACACCAAAAAATTAAAGTCTGCTTAACCAGATTAAAAAATAATAACATTTTAGCTCACTTGTACTCAGAGAGCAATTCTCAAGTTAATAATCATTGCATCGGCTATCATTTATGATCGTTTTCTCATCTCTGTATAATTTAAATTTCATGTACATTTAAAGGAAATACTGTAGTTCGCCATTCCATTGCACTGAAATATCTTCCTGTAGCTTGTAATGGTCTGCTGGGCACGACGAGCCAGCGCACGCTTCCCTAGTTTATCCATAACGTTTTTACAGGATTTCAAGGAGAAAATTCCATTTTTTTTCACAGTGTTTTATGCCAAAGGTTTTTGAATTTTCTAGCAGTTTGGGATGATGCAATTCACTATGATAGATGTGTAACAGCCTTTCCGAACGAAAAAATGTATTCATTTCGATAAAATTGACCAGTTTTCGGACACGCTTTTTGACCAAATAAACGTCATTTTCGAATAATTCGATTGTAAAGTTTATTGAATTTCTATAAATTTTAGTTTTAAATTTTTATTAATTGGACACTTATCTAACAAATGTTACACTAATATTTTCGAGTTTACGTTGTTTTACGTAAATATTTAATGACGTTATTGAGTATTATCAGCGTTCAACGTAAGCAACGTAATCAATCAAGAAAGTAATAACGTTTGATTTTCTTCTTAAATTAATAAAATATGCAAAAATAAGGTATTTCTTTTGCATTTACGAAAACCGTCAAGATTGTTTACAACAAATTTGAAGTTGTGCCAGTGAAAAGAATTTTGACAGCAATGTCGTTGTCTGCTGACGTCAACCGTTCCATGGTTACAATTTGTTGGTGTGTTTTTCGTGTTTGTCTGGAGTCGGTGAACATGTGAAAAACAAAAACGATTGTAAAAAAATAAATTTCGATTGCCGCACGGGGATTACGCATAAATAGCGTATGCCGACGTGGATGACGTAATACATAAAACATATGCACGGTTTTCAACAAAAATATTGTTGTTTGATCATAATGAACATTTTGTCAAACTTTCATTCAATTAGAATAAGTTTACTTTGAGATATTCAAAATTTAAAAGTGTGCACTTAGAACTTTTGACGAGTGTATGGATAAACTCAGACATGGATAAAATTTATCAGACAAAACAGACCAAGACCAAACCTTGATGTTTACCCAATTCTGAAGACAAAGCTAAGGATGTTAACCCAGTTCTGAAGTTTAAAGATTTTAACAAAGAATATGCAGAGCTGATGCTTGATCAGGGTTCAATGAGATAGAATTCACTCAGATTTTAACATGCTTACTGGAAGATATTAGATATTGTTTTTGAATTGACAAACGGCAATCTGGATTATTATGTGAGAACAGTCTTTTTATAACATGGTATAAGTATTCACTACAGATTCCTTAAATCATACAAAATTAAGATATGGGTCAACTACACAGTCACCCCCGCCCCTCTCTTAAGTTTCATTATCTTCAACCTTGGCATAATTACCGATTTAAATCTAAATGTATGTAGCAAAGTATAAACCTAATAGTATGCAAACTTTTCTGGTTAAGCAAAATATTTTTTCTACATCAATAGCAGAATGTATCCCTCAAAAACAACAAGATCCTGTAAATATCTGTAGTTAAGGATAAGAATGCATAAGAAGACTAAGAATTACAGTTTAACATAAGAAGCGTAAAAAATGACCTCTTTGCTCTCATCCTTATCTATGTTGCCACTTTCATCATCGTCAATCTGTTTGTGGAGTGTTCTGATTGCTTCTAAAGACACAACATCTTCTTGGCATATTAAATCATCAGTGGCACAGTCTGAAAATACAAAAAAATAAAATCTGTTTAAAGTCTGGTGGTGATGTAAAACACAGAAGACTGTAGCACTGCAGAATACATTGTTACACTGTAGCACTACAGAAAACTCTGTCAGGCTGTAGCACTACAGAAAACACTGTTAGACTGTAGCACTGCAGAAGCATAAAATAATATTGTTAAGACTGTAACACTTAGACTAGAAATGTGTCCATAGGACACGGATGCCCCCGCTACGCATGTTTGTCATGGTGAACATTTATACCAAGTTATTTTAAAATCCAATAAGTAATAACAAACTCACAGCCCAGACAAGAAAATTCTGGTTTTAGTAAATGTGACCTTGACCTTGGACCTACAGGCATGGGAATTGTAATCAACACAACGCCTTGTCATAGTGAACATTTGTGCCAAATTGTTTTGAAATCGTTCTGTTAATAACGAAGTTATAGCCAGTACAAGAAATTTCTACTTTTTGTAACAGTGACCTTGACCTTGGGCCTACAGGCACGGGTATTGTACACAACACATCATCTTGATATAATAAACATTTATACCAAGTTATTTTAAAATCCAATCAGACATAATAAAAACAGAGCAGACAAGAGTTTTATAAGAAAATTATATTTTTAGTAACAATGACCTTGACCTCTGACCTTTAGGCATGGGTGTTGTACCGGATACATCGCCTTATCGTGGTGAACATTTGTGCCAAGTAATTTTGAAATCCCTCCATTCATAAGGAAGTTACAGCCTGGACAAGAAAATTCTATTTTAAGTAACAGTGACCTTGATCTTGGACCTACAGGCATGGGTATTGTACGCGACACACTCTCTTGATATGGTGAATATTTATACCAAGTTATTTTAAAATCCATTAAAAAATAACAAAGTTACAGAGCGGACAAGATTTTTCCAGCACAATTCTATTTTTAGTAACAGTGACCTTGACCTTGGACCTACAGGCATGGGTATTGTACGCGACACACCGCCTTGTCATGGTGAACATTTGTGCCAAGTTATTTTGAAATCCCTCCATTCATAAGAAAGTTACAGCCTGGACAAGAAAATTCTATTTTTAGTAATAGTGACCTTGACCTTGTACCTACAGGCATGGGTATTGTACGCGACACACCGTCTTGATATGGTGAATATTGATACCAAGTTATTATAAAATCCATTAAGAAATAACAAAGTTACAGAGCAGACAAGATTTTTCCAACAAAATTCTATTTTTAGTAACAGTGACCTTGACCTTGGACCTAGAGGCATGGGTGTTGTACGCGACACACCGCCTTGTCATGGTGAACATTTGTGCCAAGTTATTTTGAAATCCCTCTTTTCATAAGGAAGTTACAGCCCGGACAAGAAAATTCTATTTTTAGTAACAGTGACCTTGACCTTGGACCTACGGGCATGGGTTTTGTACGTGACACACCGTCTTGATATGGTGAACATTGATACCAAGTTATTTTAAAATCCATTAAGAAATAACAAAGTTACAGAGCGGACAAGATTTTTCCAACAAAATTCTATTTTTAGTAACAGTGACCTTGACCTTGGACCTAGAGGCATGGGTGTTGTACGCGACACACCGCCTTGTCATGGTGAACATTTGTGCCAAGTTATTTTGAAATCCCTCTTTTCATAAGGAAGTTACAGCCCGGACAAGAAAATTCTATTTTTAGTAACAGTGACCTTGACCTTGGACCTACGGGCATGGGTTTTGTACGCGACACACCGTCTTGATATGGTGAACATTCATACCAAGTTATTTTAAAATCCAATAAGAAATAACAAAGTTACAGAGCGGACACGATTTTCGAACATACACACACACTGACACACTGACACACCCACACACAGCCAGGGTGAACACTATATGCCCTTCCGCCATTACATGGCGGGGGCATAAAAATACTGTTAGACTGTGACTTTAGAAAAGACTGTTAAACTGTAGCACTGCAGAAAACACTGTCAGAGACTGTGGCATTGCAGAAATCACTGTTAGGCTGTAGCACTACAGAAAACACTGTTAGACTGTGGCACTGCAGATGCATAAAATAATATTGTTAGACTGTAACACTGAGAAAATACTGTTAGACAGTGACATGAGAGGAGACTGTGTAGCTGTAGCACTGCAGAAAACACTGTCAGAGACTGTGACATTGCAGAAAACACTGTTAGGCTGTAGCACTACAGAAAACACTGTTAGACTGTAGCACTGCTGAAGCATAAAGTAATATTGTTAGACTGTAACATTGGGAAAATACTATGAGACTGTGACATTTGAAAACACTGTTAAACTGTAAAACTGTAGCACTGCAGAAAACTCTCAGTTATCAGAAACGTTTGGCCAAGTAAAATTATTTAAATAAACAATATGTCTACTTCAAAATATGGTTGAGCCATCTAGGTGGATGACAGGCTTATGAATCTCTTGAAAATTATGTTTCTAACGAGTTAAAACTTATTTTTAACAAGCTTAAACAACTATGATGCCTGCATAAGAACTTGGATTGCTGAGGTACTATTGTTGTAGTGATTATTGTTGGAACCACTTATACCATGATCATAAGGTTCCAATTACCAGCATTATACATACGCTGCCTCTTGTTTATTTGTTATAAATTAACATCAGCTGGAGGTAACAGAACTGCAAAACTCAGCCTACACAAAACATTACAAAGTCAGAAAAAATGCTCTGTATACCTAACCAGCATAATGTTTTTTGTAAGGCTGCCTTTTCCATTTGAAATTACTTCATGTGATACATGTATCAAAGAACTAGATTTCATCATCTTAGTTCAATAACAATAAATCTCCTTAATAGTTCAATGGTATTTACACCATTTTTGCACCAAGGTGATGCAATAATGTTTTTTATTTAATCTGGATCTAGTATCACATATAACAAAGCTGTATTCCTCAATCTTCAAGAAACGGTTTAGCTGTTACTTGCAAAAAATAAAATTTGACAGTTATGAATTATCAATACTCAGAAATAATTTTTAAATAAGCAATGAATTGCAAACTTGTCACTTAAGGTAGAGTATGCCTAAAAAATTCCCGCGTTTTTTGGCCGATTTCGGATTATTACGTCACACAACTTTCGGTTTATAAATTTTATTATTTTTTTACTCTGTTTAGTTTAACTATTTGAAAAGGCATTCTACGTAATGGAAATTCAATAATATAAAGAAATTTTCACCTCTTTTTAAAAAATAGAACGTTTTTACAAGAAATGTGATTATTGACGGATGGTACCGAATAGTTTACGTCATTACGGAAATTGTACGGAAATTGCCGAAATGGGCCGAAATGGGCCAAAAAACGCGGGAATTTTTTAGACATCCTCTACCTTAATCATTGCTTGTGTAACCACAACAGTCACCTCCTTTATACTGCTGTTGTCTAATTTGAACCAACTTACCATGTACAGGAACATGATCCACTTTACATAGTGTGTTTGTCCATCAATGTTAAGAGAAAGGTGTGAGAATCAATTCTTGCGGTATCAAATGTATTCCCCGAGTGTAAAATTTTCCTAACACATGACAAGGAGAACAAAATATCATCCTATAAAAAGCATTAATTAGTCACCAGCCTACCCAAAACATGGGAATCCTGGTTTCCACTGAAAACTTTTGAATTTAGTTACGAACAATATTCAGTCCGGAACTACAGTTTTTAGGGATTCATAGTTTCAAACCAAGAACCTACTTTAACTGCCTTGAACTATAGTTCTTGGCCAAGAGTTATGATTATCAACAATAACTATGGTTATTGGACCGGTAACTATAGTTTTCATTCTATACCTATAGTTCTTGGATTAATTGCCCTTGACGATCGACATAAGTGTGACCTTGACCATTTAGGCAGGGTCATGGTTTTACAATAAAACACTCCACCTTATTATAATAACTTATGTGAAGCAAGGTTAAAATACCTGGAGCTGTTGCTGAGATAAACACTTAAGAAACCAGACTTGTGACAGAAGGTCAGAAGACATTCAGACACACAAGGCAATCATTATTGTACCCTACCTTTCGAGATAGGGACAAAAAAATTGATGCAACAACAAAACCTCTTTTATGACAATCCCGGTGATACATGTATGTTGGTGACTGCGCAATTTTCAGTCCTCTGAGATAATCTGCAATGTTCATAAATCAAAAGCCTGTATTATCCCTATACATGACAATGTACCTAGGTCAGTCAACAGGCTCAATCAAACCAAGCCTGCAATATTTTTCATAATTTTCATGTTCAGTGACATCCAAAGTTCACTTTTCATCTATTTCAGACTGAACATTCCCTTTTGGTTCTGGTGAAGGGCAAGGTCACCAAGCCCTTGTAATCAGGACGAAGTGCCAAGATTCACTTGAAATTAATTGTCCTTGAACTAAAAAAAAATTATTGAAATAACAATTATTAAACTATGATACTATTGCCTCCCTTTTTTCTGTTAATGAACAGTGCAGACCGTAGGTATGTGCTAGCTTATCGAAGTTGCTCAAAGGACTGGTTCTAGCAATTCCAGTTCAGTCTTAAATATCTCGATTTGTCTATTGTTTTTCAAAATACATGGTATAGTCAGAAGTTCAAAATATATCATTAATTTAGCCCTGTAATTGCTACACATGGCATCTGTCATATTGACAAGCAGTTAAGAACCAGGTCTGAAGGTGATAAAACTGAGATTGGAAACCTGTCTCAAATCTCAAGCATCTGATTGGCTGAAATGGCAACCAGGCACAGATGAGCCTGCCCATCCATTTTGTCTGATCAGGGTCTACACTGTTTACTATTTAGACTTTTATCTGTGCCATTTGATTTGGTTCTACACTGCTTGCTACTCTGTCAGAAATAAAATAATGAACCAAGATTACATAAAATCTTCCAAAAGGGAAGTCAGTTATATATTTTATAAATAATACACACTCTTTACTTTCGAATTTTCAAACACTTGTTCTTTATCAAGAAAAATACAGAAATAATTGTGTTTAAGTAAAATCCATGTTGCAAGCGTATTGTTGTTTAATGTTTCCCTAATGGAATAAAATAATGAATGTAAAAGTGAACAGTGTAGATCCTGATCAGATGGCACAGATACATGTATGCTGGCTGATCTGGATCAACTCTAAATGTCCTCTGAATCAAGGCATATCAGGAGTAAAGGGTAAATTATTTAGTAAAACTGACTGTAACCCTGATCATAATAGATACAAGATCACTATCAAAGCAAACAGTAGAAAATCAATTCTGTTCATTAAAAATGCTAATTTGATTATGTCTGATTCTGCATCAATGAATTACAAAACTGAACTGAATTATTCAATTCTTGAAATAACACGTAAGTCATATAGAATACATATCCAATCTGTTCCTTTAAATAAAGGATGGTCCCATTGAGGAATTTTCTTTTCAAAGCATTTATATTACTGACATGTTACATCTTTTGCGTGGGAGGATTATTGATTTAGCATATAGAAATATATATACCATATAACACCATTACACAAATAATGCTACCTTTTATCATTTTGTGGTGGAGCCAATATTACTTGTGATACTTTCACATTGGTATGTAGCACTTATTCATACATGTATGTGATGACACCACTAATACCTAATAATATTATGAAGTTACATTTCTATCACATATGATAAAACCATCACATGTATTAGACATGTCACCACATGTACAAAAAGATGTGTCATTATAATATGAAGGTGAAACCAACACATATAATGTTGACTCTACAACACAAAATGATTTTCTGTAATATGTAATGAAATTACGACACATGTATTTAAAGTGTAGTCACAAACATTAATATGAATAAAAGTGTTACACATCCAGGTAAAACTACCACATATAAGTTTGACCCCACCACATGGAATGACAATTCTGTCACATGTTATTATAAAATAAAACAACCACAGGTAATGATGAACATAGTACAATGCTGCTGCTAATGTATGTCAAGTTGGCAGTTGCAGCATTCCACATTTTACAGGCCGTAGTGTGGTAACTATAGGTAAATTGTTTCCTCACATCACTTTCAGGCTATGTTAACAATACTTTTACAGTGGTGAATCACTTCAGTATACGTCAAATATCACAAATTAAAAGTATTTTATTTATTTACTAACGGAAACCAGGCTTGTTTAAAAAAAATATTATGTTGAAAAGAATGATTAATGAATTGTAAATTTTTTTACTTGCAATAACGAAATTAAGTAACAAGACAGGATGTTGCTTTACATTACAGGATAACAAAAAAAAATTCTTTTTAAAATTTAAAATTGGCAAGAAAATCGTTAACTTTTAAATTCAATAACCTTTTCAAAACCTTCTGCCTCTTGGTTTGTAAACATGTGTTGTCAATAAATTCAGATGGTTACAATTTAAGCAAACAAAAATCTACTGTACATGAAAATATTTGCATATTTCTGCATGTTTTAGCCACATAAATCTGATTAAAAAGTGCAATACATTTGAAGTATAGTGACTTTGATCTACCTCTTATCAAGGTAGGTCAACGGTTCAAAAATTTCTTTATTAGTACTTAAGGTCTAATAGAAGTTTAAGTGGAACATTTTGACAGGCATTATATACTTATATCAATAGCTTTCCTGCTTACTATCTGAGTACATGTACCTCCATAGAACTACCATACACCCAAGAGAAGTAAGTTACATCAGTGTTCGAGGAAAACAATATATTGCCCCCACTGATGCAACATAATTTTTAATAACAAAGGGCCATAACTCTGATAAAAAGGGTTGCAGGAAAAAATCATTTCTTTACGATCATCTACGCATCCTGCTTGATCATCTTTGCAAGTTTGAAAGAAATCAGCCTTATAGTTTAGGAGGAGTTGATGCCACAAGATTTGGGACGTACGTACGAGTGCAACTCTATATGCCTCCTACTTTGTGGGAGCAAAATAAACTAGAATGTTATCTCGGACACTGATTCCCCCACTGCTGCAACATAATTTTTAATAACAAAGGGCCATAACTCTGGTAAAAATGGTCGCAGGAAAAAACCCTTTCTTTACGATCATCTACACATCCTGCTTGATCATCTATGCAAGTTTGAAAGAAATCCACCTTATATTTTAGGAGTTGATGCCACAAGATTTGGGGACATACAGACGGACGGACGGACAGACGGACGGACGAGTGCAACTCTATATGCCTCCCACTTTGTGGAGGCATAAAAAGAGAGCAGTGCAGGTTCTAATCAGATGGCACAGATGTGCAGGCTTATCTGGATCTACACTGTTTGCCTGTGCCATGAAGGCCTTATATGGAGGAAAGGGTAAATTGCTGAAGTACATTTTGTAAAGCACTTTAAAAGTCATACACATTGTTGATATTTCTCCTCGGACAACATTCTGAGCATATCAGCACTTCTTTCAGTATAGTTCTCCAACATCGTTTTCAAATGATATGAAATTTAAATGACCACAAGATATGCACCTTACAACAATTTAGACTTCCTGTTAAATACTTTATACTTGACTAAGGCCACTCCTTTTTTATTTTATGGTTTACAAAAATTTTTGGTCAAAGTGACCGTAAGGCGGTCGAAAAAAAAAAAAAAAAATTTCCACATCTAGTCTTAATATTAGTCTGACAGCATTAACTACTATATAACAGTCAAAACAATTTAAATCTACAGAAACAAAACTGAAAGTCTGGTAATGATTATCATTGAATCTGCATATATTTGTTGACAAGGGAGGTCAGATAGATCGTGTTCTGGGCAATACTTGTGACAAATATGCATTATTTATATTTTTATTAATGGATTAACAGACCCTTCTGTCACGCTCTGCTACAAAATAAAAGTTTCAAATTAAATTATGACACCGCGACATTTACAACGTGAATGTAAAATAAGTATTAAAACACTAACCAATTCGAACATATTCCAAAATAAATTACGTCCCAATTTTATCTCAAGTATCATATTTCAGAATTATTGCATCATCAACCAATTTTACCCAGCTAAAAAATGTCGAATGTCACGTACACACTTCTTGTAGATCAAACGATTTCAAAGCAGTGCCGATAAAACAACACAGTCTTGATACGAGCCGACAAATCCCTTTGAAGTTGCATTTCAAAGACGGTTGGTATGTGTAGGTTATAGTTCATATATTGGAATTGTATGCGAAATTAAAACCAAGTGAGCCGAAGGCGAACACAGGTTTTAATTCGCATACAATTACAATATATGAACTATAACTTGCTTACAGTTTACCCGCCCCTTTCATGTCGGAGAGCGAGCCAGACAGATTTGATTGACATTTGACAGCTTGAGTCGCAATATTGACTCAATAAGTCAGTTATTGGTGTCACCAATAACCCAATATATGAAATAAATCGAGCTAGAAATTCAAAAATGCAAGGGTTGTGATTGGCTGAAAAAGTAGGGTGAACTGTAACAACGTTTAACTCAATACTGACTGTCAATCAAATTCTGTCTCCGTATGAAATTAATATGGAAGGCGGATCAAAGAAATGTACATAAATCTATGAGTGATTGTAAAACATGTTTGAGAAAATTATTTTTGTTTGTTTGAATTGTGCGGATTATGTGATAATTAAAAAGAGACAATGGAATTTGAACGTGGATTATTGTAAGTACATGTACCTATTACGTCTCGATAGGCCTAGGTTGCTGTGTTTTTTTAGTAACGCCTGATTGAGTAATCTGTTTAAAAATTATGACAGGTTACAGTTTGTTTGCCCGGAGGCTTCACTGTTCTTGTTCATCGCTGCCGAGAAAATTTAATTGAATTATCAGCTGACAATAGACAAATATTAAATGTGACATAAGCTTTGATACGGACGATAAACGGTTCATCCGGTGTTCTTCCTGTAAACAGGCGATGAAAGTTTTGGCAAGACAATTTGCAAATTTTCAATTCGATTTGGCGATATATTCTCTTGTCCGATACAAATGATAGATAAAATTTACATTGCTTGTATAGGAAATGGTTTTGTGTTTGAAAATCATACCCCATTTGACGATATAAAACCCGTCTACCTATTTCGAGGGCGCGTTTAAAACGCGGCCTATTTATATAAAAACAATCAAAATGGGATTTGTTTCGATAGTTTTCGACTCGTTTCCATAGGGCCGGAAATTATTAATGAAAAAAAAATCGTCGATTTCGATTTTATTTTTTTTCGATTTCTTGAAAAAATAGGTCCGCCGGTTTTGTAAACCATTTTATATAAAAGAAGTGGCCTAAAGAGAGGGATAAGAAATTTACTCTTATTTAATGCCATGTAATAAAACAGCCTTAGTACTATGTAATTTAATGTCATTGCAATCCCACTAAATTAATGCAACGGACATAACTTTCTTACAACAGTCTGTTCATTTTTAACAGGGGTAGTTTATTAATACAAGAGTGAAGAGTATAGACCCTAATCAGACTGACATTGCAGCGTTGGATCTGGACCTACACTGGTCACAAATGTGACAAAAACAGTACTGTACTTAGCATTTTAAAGGGTTAAATGCTGTTGTACATTAATTTGGCATTCTTGAAGTTTGCCAAGACCTGAAAAGCTGTATCGCATAAGCATAATTACTTTTTAATTCTTGACACTGAAATTTGTGATTTAAATATAACCAGTTCCCTACAGTGACATGCAATGTATGCAAAACTTCAATGCTTCACACTAGAAGATTACTTTCTCAGATGAATGAACCCTAAAAATCTACTTCTGTGAACATCCATGGTTCCTCCACCCCAATCAAAGGTTGACAGGGATAAACATACTTGGGCATTCATGCCTTCAAAGATCTTCACCTCCCCTCCCCCCCCCCCCCCCCCCCCCCCACCACACACACACACACACCTGGTAAAAGCCTCCTTGTCTCAAAATGTACATTATACATAATTATTGCTGTTATTACTGTTAATCAAAACAAACAGCTATACAATACTGAAAACATAAAGCGATCAATACACGTTTTATTACAATTTAAATATGATAGCCCAGGGAAATAGAATAATTTCTACCTATTGGATGGTGAACATAATAACCTATTTCAGAATTGTTTTGGTTGCAAATGCTGTAATATGTATGTTACTTATTCAACAGGATTAACCTTCAGTGTAGACCATGGTACCCCCAGATTAGTCTTCAGTTACCACCTGGCTTGTGCTTACAGGCCTCTCCACTTTTATTAACCTAATACTAAGAGAATAAGGAACACCCCTATACAGAACTGCACCTGCCATGCTGCAAAAAGGCACATGCACTCAGGCCACATAGCCCATATTTCCTCAGTTACGCTGCATGTGTATCAAAAAGCCACAAGAGTCAGTCATAGAAAAAACATTTAACCCTCTACTCCAGATAATATAAGGTTTCATCACCCGTGTAACCAGAGTTGATCCAGATCAGCCAGAACATGTCTGATCAGGATCTCCAATTTTCCCTTGTGGTCAAAAATAACAAAATGAATCTAACAACAGTGTAGATTCTGCTCAGAAGGCATGGAGCTCCCCATGAGAAAAAAGCCATATCCAAACAGGTACAGTATAGGGTTAAAGTTAATTGACAGTTTAAACTGTTAGAACCACAATCTTCACACAACCATACATAACAACTCTGATCTCTGTTTAGGATTTACACTCTTTGCCATTTAATCCTGTTTAACTAAGAATGGAAGGATCCAAACTCACTGTTAGCTCTTTACCCACCCAATTAACATAATTGACTCACCTTTTTTTCATTCTAAGTCAGTCCATTCATTGTTAACAGGGATGTATTAAAGGAAATTCTTAACTGCATTTATTTTATTCTCTGAATAGAAAGCAGATTGCACTGGCGGATGTGAAAGCTCATGTGGGTCTACACTGTCATACAGTGCTGATTGGTTAGAGGCTATTCTATTAGTATTAAACATGGGTAAATAATTATATCTAGAATGTAAGTGTTTATCCAATAACTATGGCACAATGATACAGAAACAGGCTGGCTTCTGAACTTGGTACTGGCAATAGAACCTCAGTCTGTAGAATATTTGGCAGTGAATGTATGTCTTCATATTGTAACAGTTACTAGTGTGTTGTAGTATACACATCAATTACCGTTAGATAAAATATCATTTCTGGCAAAATGAAATCAACTGCTAACTTTGTTTCATGGGAATCATAGCACTGTATCATTGTGCCTAGGGGCCCAGAACTAACAAATTTATTAGTGTTTAGACAGTTATTACATCATAAAAATGGGGTCACACGACTTACCGGAATCCACCAAAATTACCGGAATCCACGGAATCCACTTTGATTTACCGGAATCCACTTTAAAAATGGGTTTAATTGCATAAATATGCATTAAATTTGATTTAATTTCATTAAGTATATATAATTTATTCAATTGCTTTTAATTAAAAGATGTTTTTAGCGGAAATGATGTTTATATTTCAAAAATTGTTTGCGACGCTGAATTGACGGGAATATGTTCGTTGCTGTGCGCTGTTAATCGAATAAAATAAGCTAACCTGATATTCATTGTATTAATCATTGTATTAATTAGATATATTAATAATTTTAATCATTCAGTATTTTTATTTCTACGATTTGCGAATACACAAAAGGATATTTACGATATTATTCACTCAAAATACCATGTCATCAGTTTGACAATTCATGATGAATATAACATAACAGCTTATATTATCAGCTTATGTATGAAAATTGATGTATTCTACAACTTTTACAAACAATTAAAACTGAATGCTAATAACTGCAAATCCACGCCGTGAAACAATGCGTTTGTTGTTACGGGCGCTAATTGCTCAAGACGAATAATTGACATGCGAGGTATATATACGTATATTAACAAATACAATCAGTTGTTTAAAATCAGACTTCAGACTCGAGCTTTGAAACGTACAATATCAAGATGGACAAAGGCATGAGAATAGCAAGTTATGGAGACAGTTATGTAAAACGCCTGGGAAGATTTACGAAATATGATATGAAAGTAAGTTATTAGATAATGATTAAATAATCTTATATAGATATTGGTATAAAAATTAGTCTCGTCTCAATTAGTTCTGGACAATTTCATTCATGTATTATAGTTATATATGTACTTTTTTTAACTTACAGGTTTCTGCAGAGGTTCGCTTTATCGGTCGGGGCGGAATGAATGCAGAGAATTTCTGCAACGATCTCATGGAGAACCTGTTCCAATTCAAGCCTCACTACGTGTTCTTGACAATCGGTGGCAATGACATTACTCACGGAACGAAATCATGATTTTCCGCGACTAAATTTTCAATGTGTCTAATGTGATCAGCATAATTGTTCTTATATCCCTCTACGTTTTCCGCCTTAAGCCTGTCACGTCTTTGTTTGTCATGAATTTGTCGCTTGCTTGTTAGTTGCGTTAACTCATCATACTTATTTATCAAATCGTGGGGTTCTTATGTATTCATTGTTTTTGTTAGAATTACCATGCGCCGTAAGCCCCGGAAATTTACCTAAGTACTCCACTAAAGCAAACGAACTAGAAATGCCGCCTTCTCTTAACCACGTTACTTTCTTTTTGTAATTATTGTCTAACTTATGCACCGTGTAATATCTATGAATTCGTTAACCGACCCTTTTTTAACGGACTTGCTACAACTGACCTCACTTTCATTATTAATCCAGCTCCTCCCTAGTGTAAGCTGTATGTCTGTTAATTCAGGAACGCTGTCACTAAGTTCTAGGCTTCCGAATGTACAGTTAGATAATGAACTCATATTAACTGCTCCTATATCTATGCAACTTGATTTGTCTACAAGCGGTACAAAATGATTCGCGGCAAATGAGTTGCATTTGCTTGGAACTGTAGTGCTTGTCCACATGAGGGTCCACATGAGGGTAACATGAGGGTAATCTTTGGTGCACCTACACCTACACTACTAACGACGTTTCTGCCACAAACTAATCTATTGAAGGCGGAAGACAGCTCACTACTTGACTGAGGCGGGAAGTAGGATATAATTAGCTGGCTTAGGGCGGCACTGAGTGCCATTTCAGCATATTCTCCTTCTTGCATAGCACCGGGTACCAGCTGGTCGTATGAACTAGTGACAATTCTGATATCAAAAAATTGTTGTATTTTTTTGGGTGTCGTACGAGTGTCTATTGAGTAACAATTCTAGAGTAGTTAATAAACGCAAGTGCATGTGGTAAGATTCTGTTCCAGTGAGGTACTTGGATACTGATCGATACATGCAGTTGCCAGTCTGTACTCAAAGGTAGAGAGTCATCGAGTTTTTTGGGATCAAACATTCCAATTATTGTACGCGATACATGGTCAATTTCTGTTGTGCTATGCAATGCCTGTTCCTTGACTGGAATTTCTACACCGTAACTCTTTATTAGCAGCATTTCAGACTTGGCTTGATTGTACATGGCATTTCGCCGACATGTCAGTTAAACGTTTTGAAGAAAAGTCTGTTAATTAGAAAGGTTATTAACAACCAAGTTTTTGGAGAGGAATATCCTAATAGGCCTGTATGAAGAGTATATATATTGCGGCTGTGTATGCTCAACAACGATGTGTGACAATTAAAGACAATTAAAGACGGCATGATCTAACAAATTTAATTACGTTACCTTTGCCGAGAGTAGAAACACAGGTGTCCGAGTAATAAGTGACATCTCTTTTATTCTTTAAAAACGCCGAACTGTTACAATTGAAGACGGCATGATCTAAAACTTTTAATTAGGTTGCAATTGGAAGCACTGGTGCCTAAGATTGGAAGTACAGGTGGCTGAGTAGTTAGTGTCATTATTTATGTTTTGGAAAACGCCGCCATGTGAAACATATTATTGTCAATAGCCACTGATTTCTTTGATCAACGTGATTGTATAAATTAAAAATTGAAAGACAAATAATTAAAAGTGATTAACAGAGATTGTTAATATTGAGTTTTACAATCTCTTTTGATATTATGTTTAACACCATTAAGTATTCTCTATGCACATGAAATGTAAGTTAATACGTGCACGAAATTTCATAGCGCGCGGGAAATTGGTGAATATCTAATCGGCAAATCTTAACATAATTCGTTTTAATACCCCTGGGGCCATTAAAGAACTGTCTTGTTCTCAATTCCAAAAAATATAACTTATTAAAACATTTGGTTTAGTAAATTATTCGATTAAAAGCGCATAGCAACGAACAAAAATCCGCCAATTAAGCGTCGTAAACAATTTTTGAAATATATACATCATTTCCGCTAAAAACATCTTTTAATTAAAAGCAATTGAATAAATTACATATACTTCATGAAATTAAATCAAATTTAATGCATATTTATGCAATTAAACCCATTTTTAATGTGGATTCCGGTAAATCAAAGTGGATTCCGGTAATTTTAGTGGATTCCGGTAAGTCGTGTGACCGATAAAAATGGGTAAGAGAAATCTAACAGTGCTTATAAGGCTAACAGTGCTGATCCTGATTTGCCAGCATATCCATGCCATTTGATCTGGATCTACACTGTTTGCTTCATGGCGAGTAAAAAACTAATGAATCAAAAAGTGAATAGAGTAGATCCTGATCATACAGCATGGATATGCCAACTGACTTGGAGCTATGTACACTGTTTCCCTTTCCCATAATAATGTATGAATGATGTGAAGGGTTAAAGTTACACATACCACAATGCTTTCGGTAAATTGGGTGACCCAGGAGAAATGGTCTCCCAGGTGTCCCTTTGAGCTAAGGGAGAAGTTTTTTCCCAATCAGTTTTTGAACCAAATTCTCCCCATCTAACAAACTTAGACAATACCTTAATGCCAATTCCTGAAATTGATTTGTTTGTATTACAATAAACTGATATTCCAACTCTAAACAACACAGCGACATTAAATTCTTTATTGATAACAAAATCAAGACATAGTGAAATTCACAAATATGTTTTGTCTGCTTACACTGGAAAATAACACACATTTTTTGGTTGCATTACAGCCATTATACTTGAATCTGAATGAAAATTTGTCATTTCATATGAATGTACATAAATTTGGTGATACACATTTGCAGTTTGGGTTAATATTGATGAAATTCAGCTGGACTTTTCCTGCAAAATTGGAAATGGTTAAGTTTTTACACAAATAAGTTGATAAAATTTTGTGGAAATTCAGTGCATTTTTAGTTGTGCTTGGATATGAAACATTAAAATTTCATAAAAACTGGTTTCAACTTATGAGCGAGCCTATCTCAAATACCTATAGATATCTGAAGTTCAAAGTGTGAAAAATCTTCAGTTTCATCCCGAATTAAATCTAACTACATCAAAACTTCTAAAATTCTTTTTAAAATTTAAATCCGTAACAAGAGCTGTCTAGGAAAGTCATTGCCTATGAGGGCTTTGTATGTAAGGGACAAATATAATGTAATATGTAAAAAAATACTAGTAAGAAAAATAATGGCGTCATGGAAAATTTGTCTTTTAGTGTGTGTCATGACATTATAAACATCCTCAAAGCTTTTAGCAATCCTAAATACTTTATATATTTTTGAAAAGTTGAAATCAGAACTAAATTTAATCAAAAGTACATGTGCGACCAGTGTAGATCCAGATCAGCCGGCACATCCATGCCATCTGATCAGGATCTGCACTGGTTGCATTTTGGTCAGAAATAACCTAATGAATAAAATAGCTAACAGTTTAGATCCTGATCAGACGGCACCGATGTGCCGGCTGATTTGGATTTAAACTGTTCTTCCTCGCATTAAGGTATGTCTATGGAGGAAGTTAACTGATACCCATGATGTGCTTAATTAAGTTCGAATACTGTGGTATCAGTTAGTTTCGCTGACACGGAATTTTGCGCAATCGCCGAAAAACACTGTTTTTTTCGCGCAAATCCAATTTTTCAAAAAAAAATATACAACAAAAAACAACAGAAAAAAAACATTATTATAATCGATATTTGACTGACCCGTTACTGTTACCTTTTGTTTCTTTGAACACGCAAGATAATCATGTGTCAGTTGGCCCCTGTCAGTTACCACTTCTTTTGTTTGGCAATTATCAGACCGCTGTTTATTTGGCGCTGCTAATTGATGCGGGACTAGTTTGATCCATCTATCTTGACCATTTATAACATAATTGGCATGGTAAATTGTGTACCCCTTATATGATCCAAAGTGTCAATTTATTGCGTAACAAATACAAAATTAAAAGGGTAAATTGAAACAAAAAATGTTACTGTAAGTAACAGAATTACGTGTCATAATAAACTGAATGAGATGACAACGATACTTTTTGGCAAAACGTGACCTGAGATAAATGCACTGACTTAATTGGCTTTACAGTTCCCAAGGAACATTAAAAATAATTCAGAAGAATTTCGACAGTAATAACTAATTTTATTTCCTCAAATTTATATCAAAAAGCAATACAGGCAACTAAATAAAAAGTGTAGGTCCATTCGGACAGCACGTTTCGGATAAATATGTGGAATTACATTGTTAAATATTAGCTTAGGTTTTAAATTCGCGCACTGGCCCGAGCGTGAAATACGCGAAAATTAAGCCATTGGAAAATAAAATGATACCACAGTATGTGATTTCAGGGTTGGGCGGTAAATACCACCCCCGGTATTTACCGGTGGTATTTACCGGTATTAACCGCCCTGGAAAATACTCCCCAAAGTGGAAAATACTGGCAAATACTACTCAGATGAGTTTTTTTGCTTTAAAATACTGCAGAAATCTTAACTTAGTTGACTGTTATTAATGTATAATCATAATAATAATTAAATTACTCATATATTTTAATTAAATTTCATATCAGGTTATCACTTTAAGCACTTTAAAGTAAAAATAATTCTTACAGAATTGTCTTTTTTTACTCTAAGAACCAAAAATACAGCAGGTAAGAAATTAATGCTGATCCACCTGTGCACCTGGCCATTGACACAAGCAAGGCCATAATGTCTAGTCTATTAAAACAACATTACAGGGGGCTGTAATAGCCAGGGGCAACAAAGGCAACAGTAAAGTGTCATAAATAACCTATACAATTTGTCTAGGTGCAAGTAAGTGTATTGATGTGACTGCAGAAAGCTGCCAAACTGGTGTTCTGTTACAGGTATCTTAGGGGGAAAGAAGAGATTGACTGGTAGACAGAGGCTTCTTTGTATCTAAACATTATTTGTTATTGTATTCATGTATATTTATTGTAAGTTGTGTACATTACTTGTTTATAATTAAAATTAACCCTCTAAAATGCTGACTCCATTATTGTTAATAATTGAAATTTGAATTTGTCCATATGCTGACTATAAGGGATACATTGTATTGTATAAATTCCATGGATGGTCAATTCAAATGACCACTTGTTCAGTACTTAAATTTTTATTTATTATGGATAAAGTGATAAAAGTGTTAAACTTAAGTACAAATATAATGGCAGTTAATGGGTAAACTTGAAATTATCTATATGAATGCTGATAATAGATAATATTGTATAAATTCCAGACTGGTAAATTCAATTGACCAGTATTTGCCAGTAATTGCCAGTATTTGCCGGTAAATACCGGTAAATACCGCCGGCATGGACAATACTCATATTTGCCGGCATTTTGTCAACCCTGTGTGATTACCAATAAATGTGCACAATAGTATGTAGCTTGCATGCATGCAAAACTTTAAACACATTTTTTCGAGTCAAACATGGGCAAATGTGAATTGCAGTAAATTCAATCAAATGTTAGCCAAGTTGTTTGATGCAAATTACGTTTAAAAACAAATCCCTTCAGTGGTTTTGGACAGGGTTGGGCGGCAAATACCACCCCCAGTATTTACCAGTGGTATTGACCGCCTCGGAAAATACTCCTTAAGTGGCAAATACTGGCAAATACTTTTCAACTGAATATTTTTGCCTGAAAATACTGCAGATATCTTAACTTCAATAATTTTAAATAATGTTTATTTCTTATATTAACTAAATTACTTAAATAGTTGTATTAATTTTCATATAAACGTATTGCTATAAGCAAATAACTCACATCTAAAATATTTTAGCATGTCGAATCTGCCAAAAATGAGTTTAACTCCAAGCCTTAAAATTAAAAACAAATACATTTAGTAAAAATTTAGAAGATTAACTACATGTAGTCTTTAATTAATTTAACCTTTAAGCTACATTAGAAATTAGAATTTAATGCAAATCCACCCATGCAACTGGCCATGGACACTTAACAAGCCAGGAAATAGGGAAGATGTTTCCAGAAGATGTTTATACAAGGGTATTGTAATAGCTAGAGGTAACAATGGCAACAGTAAATTGTCATAAATGTAATGTAGACAGTTTGTCTGGGTGCAAGTAAATGGATAACCTTTAGTACAAATATCAAAATGTCAATTTACCAGTAAATTTGAAACTAACCCTCCAAATGCTTACTATAATTAGGTTTTTGTTTAAATTACAGAGTGGTCGATTCAATCTGCGAGTTTTTGCCAGTTCTAACAGTTCCAAATTTTAAATTATTCTGTAACTTATTTTATGTTTTTCAATAAACTATTTATTGAATAAGTTGATTGTAGTATAAATATAATGTAAAATAATTAGTAAACCTGTCTATATGAATGCTGACTATATGGATATTTTATAAATTCCAGGGTGGCCAATTCAATTGACCACTACATGTATTTGCCAGTAAATGCTGGTATTTACCAGTAAATATCACTGGCATGGAAAATACTCATATTTGTCGGCATTTTGCCAACCCTGGTTTGGAGACCAATGCATTGATTACAGCTTGCATACAAAATTTTGACTGAACTGCTTACGTCCAACAAGGGCCATAATTTGTATAAAGTCCAATCAAGTGTTACTGTTTAACTTAACATGTTACACAACATAATTTTCTAATAGCCCTTAATATATTAAAAGAATCTATGCCATAAGTAGTTACTGTAAAATTTGCTAGATAGTAGAACACAGTAATACATGTAGTAACTGAGATATCTGTACAAAAGTGGCTTGCATGCAAAACTTTAATCTACAGCCATATCCCATTGAGTCAAGGGATTTAACACTTCTCTCCATATGCATGTTAATGCATGAAGAACCAGTGTAGATCCAGATCAGATGGCAAATTCATGCAGTCTTGCCTGGATCTGCACTGGTCACATCCTGGTCAGAAATAATCTCATGAATCTAAAAGCAAACAGTGCAGAACCTGATCAGATGGCACAGCAGGGTTTCCCCCAGGCCATTTTCGCTTGTCGCATGCGACAAGCCATAATTTCAGGACCCAATTTGCGACATGCCATAATTTGTCCGCCATGCCTTATCTCCCGCAGCGACTTGTGTACCTGTTGATTGCATTATCAGTATGAAAACTCTTCTTAATAAACAAGAGACAGATGATCGCGCCGATAATTGACAGCGTCATCAGCTTTGCGAGTTAACCAATCAGTAACAAGAACTGATGGATAACGCATGTCGGCCCCGCCCACATGTTAGCGACAGTTGATTATGACCGCATGTGACATAAATCGTAAACGAATTACTTTTCGTCCGCGTTGTCAGTAATCAGAACAAAACATTATAAAAATGACTTACTTCTGCCATCTGACCATTTCGAGCAAAGAAGGAAGGAACTAAAGCATCCCCTTTTTGATAATATCCACGAAAAATATAACTTTCTGACATCTTGATTATTCCGTAACACAGCCTCTAATGTAATTCAACAACAGCAACCAAGCCATTTTCATTTCGAGTAAATCGAAAACAAAATAACCTAGACGCTGGCATCGTTTTCAGAACATCGTCGGTTTGATCTTATAACATCCGCAGAACAAAAGAGAAACACTTGAAACCCATTTTCAATCCAAAATACGCTGTAACATCCAGCTAACATTCAATATTGTCATATGCCGCAGTGAAAGTTTACACAAATGACGTCATACAGTAGATCGACTTCAGAAGCAGTTTACGGTTATAATTTTTCTTTCTAGACATAGCGCGGTTAAAATGATCGATTTCACTACATGTTTTGCAAACGGGACAATGGTATGATAATAATTTTGTTGGGCTTATGTATCAGAGAAAGCATGGCGCATCAAGTTTATGTAAATTATAGAAGTTTTTTTAATATAAAAAGCGCGAGTTATTATTCGCGTTCCTATTGTTCTTTAATTGACAAGGCATGGCGCATCATTTCGCACGGGTAGGTTTAATTAGTAAATTATACGAGTTTTAATTGCAATCAACAAAGCGAAAGGTTATATTCGCTGTCAAATTCTGTTTGCCAATTTCAATTAAACTTCCTTACAACTTTTTTAGAAGCACTCAAGAGACCTTCATCTGCCTTTTTTCTTTTTAGGGGAGTACCGGGCAAACTCTCGGAATCAGATTTGCTTCAACATCCGAATCCTCAATGGGTCGCATTCGACCGTCAGACATAAATTGAAATAAGTTGATCTGAACCATTTTTTCGCGCTGCATTAATCTAGATTTCCAAGGAATATTAAAACCTCATCATTTAAAATTTATTCAGTTGTAAAGTGACACAGCTTCTATAAATTTGTACAATTATGATCTCAAAGACAATAGATCCAGTTACCGTTCATGCCAGTATCCGAAAACATTTGATGATTTAACCCGCCGATAATCCTTTAATTACTCAACAAATTTGATTAAACCAATTAACCGTTCATGTTTCTATAACTGTCCCATCATCAATGATCATAATATACAGGCGCGCATGAATTATCAATAATTTGTTTACACAGCAATAAACTTTCTAACCACCGGTGTGTTGTAACGTTTCAGTTAGCGAGACTGATTATTACAAAATCGGCGTTTACGATTGGCCAGTTGCGATTTCGTTAGGTGGGTTTTCGGAGTTTTTTTATTTGATTGACACACAGGTCCAATTTGCATGCACTAGATTTACGAGTCAATTTGGCGTATTTTATAAATCTCCCAATTCAAAACCCTAGCTTCCAGGTCAAATGGAACCCCTGGTCAAGGATATGCTGGCTGATCTGGATCTACTCTGTTTCCTCATGCTATAAATTTTAAAAGGTGTCAAGTTATGTATGAAGTAATTATCATGAAGGAATAATGAAATGGACAATAACACTATTTACTTACTTTCATTTGGTAAAGGAATTCTTTTTGCTTCTTCATCTGATAAATCATCAGACTTAGTTTTCAATGATATCTGAGAACTTATAATAACATTTCCACAAAAGCATGAAAAAACAACAAGAACCACCCAAAACGCTATCCAACTCTGCATTTTGAATTTGGAATTCCACACATTATTCACATGACATCACTGAAATAAATATATCCAATTTGGATCTGTTAAATTAAAAACGATTATTTTCTCACAGAAGACATAGAATTTTATCACACAATTGACATTTGTAAATAATTTATAAAATTCATCCACGAATTCTTCCTGTCAATGACCTTTTCGATTGAGAAGTAGCTGGTCATTAGAATCATGTTCGTTTTTCAGCCCCGTTGTTTCTAGACTGTGGCTCAAGCCAGTTTTTTTATGGGGATTTAATTTATTAACTTAAGAAAATAACAGGCAATAATAATTTTCCCTGTTTATTCGTAAAAACTATCTGTAAATTCAAAAAGAAAGGTTACCAACATGATATTCTACAGCGCTCAGCATGCCTTGTGATCAACCCATCTACAATTGATCACTATCCTTACCTCTTTGGTTGCACGACGGTTGCAACGGATTGAGTGTTTATGAAGGCTTATGGGGAAATCTTTTCTTTAAAGAACCTAAAGGCTCGATTTCTTTTTACCCCTGTCATCGTGTTCTTGCTAATTTGACTCAGGGGGCTCTGGTCTCGGTAATGTAACAAGGGTTCTGAAAAATCCACGCCTGAACCAAGGATTGAACCCGGGACCCCTCGCATGCCAGTCCGACGCTCTACCACGTCGCCATAAAAGCTAGCTCTATGGCGAGATAGTACAAGCGAGGTACTAACTCAACCATAGCCGGGTTACATACACCCCCTCCAGATTGGAATTCGTCCTCGAATTTCCATTGAGTACAGAGATTCACTTGTGAAGTGATCTCGAGGTGTTTAAACATCCTTGGCAGGTCCCACGTTGGGCGCCATTTGTGAGATAGTACAAGCGCGGTACTAACTCAACCATAGCCGGGTTACAGTAAGATCATCGAGTACTCGCCCATATGGCTTTGCAATGCTATTAGCTTCTTTTGTTTTATATGTTTGTGTGCTTTTGCATGCAACATTGTTGAGCTGATGGGTGAGTTGGAGTCATTTTACCAAGACAACTTGTACTCGTTTGTTAATATGAGAACCTGTTGGGGCAAGTGTGAGGTTGGTGCACCCTAGAACCTGGTTTAAACCCCCAGTGGCAATTTGTTTTGCCACTAACCGTTCCAAGGCGGTATCCCCATACATTTTCGTTTTCGTTGTTTGTTGCGTCATTTTTGAATTGCCATAATTGAAAATGAGAACCAGTGGGCTATGTGGTCTAACGGGATGCTGCACTGTTTGTCAGGGGTGACTACAGCTAGGACCACCAGTAGCACTAGCCATGTGATAAAGAACCTCGGATGGAAAGCCTTCTAAACGGAACAAACAAGAAGCTAGTGTTTGTCTCCCTGCTATTAAATCACAAACAAAACATTCCTTTACAGTACATGTTTAATAAGTTATATATTGAGAATGGATTCTGATTCTTCTAGAATAAAAACATTTATTTTTATATAAATAAATTCGTTGTACACTGTATATGTATCATTCAAATTAAAATGTAAACCTTCTTAATGAAAGTTTGGTCGTGGGGAATATTCACCCTAAAAATTCTAAAAATAGTTTAACATATTATAATGTTGTTGTTTTTAAGTAGAAGTCGAAGTGTCCAACCAGGTAGGGGTCGAAGTGTCTTCAAATCAGGGGTCAAAATGGCGACAGGTCTAAATGTCTCAGGAAATAAGTAGGGGTCGAAATGGTGAGGGGTCGAGATGTCCTGATGCCAAAAATTTTAGGAATGTTATGAAAGAGACTGGTTTATATATATGAAAATGGCAATCGAAATGTTGTACAACATGTTTTTTTTTAATAACATATTCAGTAAACATCATTTTAAATGTAATGCTGTTGATGTTTATTGTCAGCAAAAAACTGACATTATTTGTTGTTTAGGTGGTGTGGTGGTGCACCATCAACAACAACAACTCCGAAGACCTACAGCAACAGTAACAAAACTTATTCTTCGAATTCGATTGAGTTATATACCGTTTACATGTTAACTGTACCCATGGTGTTGCAGGAACAGATGTTGGCGATGCCAGAGTTGTGGGCGTCATTGGCAGCTGTGTCTGCAGAGGAGTACATGCCGTCTGCATCAAGATCACTTTTGTCCATTCAGTCACATTCGGAACTGGTGTCTTTAATGACTGTACCAATGATGATTTTGGAACTGGTACTGACAGCGCCCCTCTTCCTTGGAAAACATGTTGTCTGCATCTAAGATGTTGTTTCCAGAGTCTTTGATGTGGAATTAGCCTCCATTGACTTCTTTCACAGTTCAGCGCTGACTCGCAGTTATATGTGCTGTTTGGTGAAAGTCATTGCTGCTCAGAATCTTACCGTTATTGCACATCTAATTTCTGCAGTGTGTTATTTTATTAAATATTCTGAATACAATACACGTACGCGAGCAAAAGATGTTGCTTGAATTAATCTCTCTCTCTCTTTTATATTCAATTTCATACAAGAAATATAAGCCCTTCTGGGTTTGTCACACTAAGTTCCAATAAAGCTTTAATTTGCACACACCAGCAAAGGTGTTAATTTAATTATAATTTAAATGGATGGATTGCAAATATGTCTGTTTAGTTATTTTCTATATTCATCATCATCATCATCATCATCATCATCATCATCATCACCGTCGTCGTGATCATCATTGACATAATCAGACAAAATCACCGGATTTTTAATGAAGAAGTTTTGGCAGGCCTGTAATTGGATAAATACATTGGGTGGAGCTGTATTCGTTCTTTGGTCGATTATATGCGGGTTGCAAGAATCATTTTAAAACTCGTCGAAATTAAGAATTTAAAAAATGAATGCAATAAATTTTTCACACTTGAAGATATGGGCAACCCACAAAACGCAATGTAAAAATATAGATTAGACCCCTTGGTTTTGCAGGAACAAACCAATGTTATCAGGTGGTTATCCATTGAAAGCTCTAGATCTTTCTTTGGGATTTAAATGAATGTGTTTCATCACGTTTTTAGATAAAGTACATGGTGCTGGAGAGAAGGAATTTAATATAATTTAGATTAGAAAAACGGGAAATATACAAACGTATAGATTATTAAAAGGTGCATGTCTTTTGATTACTTTAAAGATTATCTCAACAGGGATGCTGATGGAAATTTGATGCAACTCACAGATTAATTGCAATACATGTACTGCTCTTTTCTTGCAGCTGCGCATCCTGATCATTGTTATTGATCATTAATTATACCAATTATTGGTGATCTAAAAACTCTCGAGTTGCACAAATGCTGCAGCCTGTCAGTTTTTTTTAAGTAATCAGTGTATCTCCATCTAGTGCGTTGTTGCTTTGGTTTAATGTTTAGTGTTGTACATCTTTTGAATATCATAAATCCCTGTGATGTTCGTTATTTTTGTCAAAATTATCATTATGACCAATTGATTAGATGCTGAAGAGAAGATTTAAAAAAAAGATAAATGGCAGCAAGTGTGACGTCATGCAATACCCAATCAGAGGTTCTAGGTTTGGTTTATAGCAGTCGTTTATTTTATTTTTTAACGACTGAGTATGAGTGTTATCCTATTGTCCATATGCTCTTCTGAAGTAGGTATATGCGCAGTGTAACAGTCATTGCGATAGACCGTATCGTCCATTTAATGTTTTAATGAATCGAGCGCGGACAAAGGCAGATTTTGATTGGTTAACAATTAATGACACGTGTTTTTGTTTATAATGGCAGCATCCCGTACTCGACCAGGTACAGTAAGCCTATAATTTTAAATCACCATTTATTATTGTCTCTACAAACATTGTTTGCTACAGTTAGCACTAGTTACAACAAAAACGACGGTTTTATAAGAATGTATGATATCTTCAGTGCAATGAACCCGATACCTAGTGATCTTGACATAACCCTCACTATTGAAATGTCAAGTTGGGAAAGCTACACCTTCATTTTTGTTTGAAACCACAGACACTTGTTTAGGGGTCATTTACTGGCCCTATATGCCTATAGAGCTATATAGACCTATATATAGGCTTACAGGTCTCTAGATCCAAAAGTCGGCAATTTCAGGAAATAAACAGATGATCTACAGCATGAAATACAACTACAATCACTTAGAACACAAAATATCCCAGTTTGAAAAAAATACCCGTTCACCTATAATTAACCAGAGTAAAGATTCCAAACTTCCCATTTCACGATAAGAAGTACATTCAAAAGACTACATCGATTTCAATGACAAAATCGTAACTTACCGAACAAGTATTGATCGCCGTTGATAGATTATCTATTAATCTCTCCGATGACACCAGTAACTAAACATAACTCCCCATATTAACGGAAGAAAATCCAATTTTCTATCACAGCCCCCCGAACTTTTCACCTTCGTCTTGACGATATCTGTTCTTTTCCGATGGATTCCGGTTTATTTGATAAACGACTTGGCTGCGCATTAGAGCCGGGTTCAAAAAACCGTTAAATTTGGTGGAAAATTCTGAACGTCCGCAAAACGTCGGTATGTTTCCTGTACGTACAATATGTAATTTAAATAAAAATCAAGTAAATAGAATGTTGACCATCAAAACAACAGACACTTACCGAGATTGCTTGTTATTTTTAAGGTTTGTTTCAAACGATTGTCAAATAATTTCTTCAATTTTTTTTAATTTACTCATTTTTTGAAACTATGGGCGTTACCGGAAATGACGTAATTTGCATAATTTCGGAAAAGAACAGATACCGCCAAGACGAAGGTGAAAAGTTCGGGGGGCTGTGATAAAAAATTGGATTTTCTTCCGTTAATATGGGGAGTTATGTTTAGTTACTGGTGTCATCGGAGAGATTAATAGATAATCTATCAACGGCGATCAATACTTGTTCGGTAAGTTACGATTTTGTCATTGAAATCGATGAAGTCTTTTGAATGTACTTTTTATCGTGAAATGGGAAGTTTGGAATCTTTACTCTGGTTAATTATAGGTGAACGGGTATTTTTTTCAAACTGGGATATTTTGTGTTCTAAGTGATTGTAGTTGTATTTCATGCTGTAGATCATCTGTTTATTTCCTGAAATTGCCCACTTTTGGATCTAGAGACCTGTAAGCCTATATATAGGTCTATATAGCTCTATAGGCATATAGGGCCAGTAAATGACCCCTAAACAAGTGTCTGTGTTTGAAACAAGAAAAGTATAACATGCACATATGTTACACGTGTACAACATTAAATGGAAATAGAGTAATGAAGGCATGAATTGTTTCTTTCCAAGTCACCGACATGAATTAAGCAGTTATAAAATATATATATTTGTATTAATTGTATAAACTTATAATTGAATATTTAATGCGCAACTCACAGTGTCACAGAGTGTGAACAAAGTATTGGAGACTGAGGAACAAGTTCTGGATAATCTGGAAACTGGAAACTGGAAATTATGAAAGAGACACTTTAATATTTGTCCTTTATTTTAAGCAGTTCAATGATGATACAAAACATATCAATTTATCCAAAAATGCATGTTACAACAACATATGATCAAATAGCTTTAATTAACACTTTTATCCAACTAAAGAGAAGCCACTTTAATTCTAATTTAGAGCAATATCAGCAAAACTTATTTTACACTTAAAAGCATTTTAACAATACATGAAAAAACTTGCTTTACAAAATGTTTAACAATATATATGGGGAACTCGCTTTAATAATTATTTTTAACAAAATATGGGGAACTCGCTTTAATTGCATGTGAGAGGATTGTTTCACAAAATAAGATGTATAATGACATTTCACAATTATTCTACAAACTATTTGAGTAATTTTGGTTCAATTTTAACAAAATTCTAAAAACATGATATTGCAAGTGGCAACTTGAATAAGAAATACATCTTTAAGACAATAATTATCAATATTGTAACTCTCAAGTTTTCTAGTAAAAAGTATTTTAAAATTCCTGATAAACACAAAAATTAGAACAAAATAATTATTATAATTTTTACATACCTGGAAATTATGAAAGAGACACTTTAATATTTGTCCTTTATTTTAAGCAGTTCAATGATACTGCTTTGGACTTGGTCTCCACTTATATACCAAAATCACAACCCAGGTGACAGCCAGAGTAATTTCCAGTGAAAATACCGACTTGATAAGCAATCAATATTTTATTTATTTAGTTAATTCATACTTAATAGAAAAGGGGAAGTCTGGCTTCTGTTTTTACACTTAAGATGATTAGTTGACAAAGTTATAATTACAACACAGAACATTTCAAAGAATAGGTGTAAAAACAAACCATATGTCAATCTTAAGAAGTTGACAATTTTACCTCAAGCATACTGCTTTGCTTGGATAAGGGTTTCCTGTCATATTGATAAGTTGATTAAGTAACAATTTGAAAGTTTGGGAAAAATGTCATTAAAGAAAACTTGAAAATTAATGTTTTAAAGTATTTTAAGAAATTATTTCTTATGAAATAATTAGGTTTAATTTCAATATTTCCCAGCAGTATAATTTGAATAATACCAAACTTACTGCCTAATTGTTTTTTGTTGTTTTTTTTCTATTTTTTTTATAAATTATTTTTTTTATTCTCAAGGTAATTATATACAAGCATATGATGCAAAATATGGGGCATAATAACTCCCCCTGCTGTCTTTACTTTGGTCCCCAAAGTTTGGGAAAAATTTAAAGCATAGTACATCAAGACAATACAGAGTAAGCAATAGTGAAAAAAAAATCTCAAAATATAAAAACATACAAGCAATAAAACATATGTACAAATATAACAAAGTATGGGGCAGGGATTTATCTTAACCCATTTGTTCAGCATCATACCTTAGTGAGTTAATTTACCCAATTATTGAGTGGGATCAAAAACCCTTTATGTTTCTTGTACAGTTGAGCCAAGAATGATCTTCTCAGAATGTATGAGAGACTACGTGCTTTTGATAATTTTTTTTCTTTATTTTTTTCTATTTTTTTTCCGTTTTGGATTTTGCATTTTTTTTTTTTAAAAATAAATTATTATTTCAATACTTCGAACATGGTGCAATTTAACAGTACTTTTAATATTGAAGATCCCTTTGAACCACATACAACTGTTACCGAAACCAAAAGTGTCACCAACCATTGAAACCAGTAGGATCCTGAAAGTTAGGTAGAAGGGATAGAGCGCTCGTAGTAAGCCACATAGAGAGAGAGAATTTAGCACTTTAAAACACAACAAAAAGAGAATGTTGCAAGGTTCACTACGAGAATTCTATATTAATAGATTTAGGAAAGAGTAGAGATGGCCAATTGGGAAACTACAGCAACAATAGCCCATGTAACACAATTAGATCAGTTTTACATAGTTGAAGAGTAAAAAGTTTCTTCTTCTTGCATGTTCTGGATTTACCACTTGAGTCTATGAATTTCTAGGTGTTTTTATACTTCTTAAGTACCTTGACCAGATAATCATAGGGTGGCTGCATGGCAGTATTGAAAGCCAGACTGTCCATTCCTTGTTCCTTATCCAGTAAGCTCGTGTCCACAGATCCATTTTGTCCAATAAGCCCTAAAGAAAATTCAAAGCTGTCGGCTTAATTCCTCATCGCTTGACTCTTCAAATGATGGCTAGTCTGTGTGTTGGTTGCTTCTTAATTGTGATGTTTGTTCAAAGGCATACTCATGGGTTCGTACCGCTGTGCTACTCCACCAGTTTTAATGCGCAACTCACAGTGTCACAGAGTGTGAACAAAGTATTGGAGACTGAGGAACAAGTTCTGGATAATCTGGAAACTGGAAACTGGAAATTATGAAAGAGACACTTTAATATTTGTCCTTTATTTTAAGCAGTTCAATGATGATACAAAACATATCAATTTATCCAAAAATGCATGTTACAACAACATATGATCAAATAGCTTTAATTAACACTTTTATCCAACTAAAGAGAAGCCACTTTAATTCTAATTTAGAGCAATATCAGCAAAACTTATTTTACACTTAAAAGCATTTTAACAATACATGAAAAAACTTGCTTTACAAAATGTTTAACAATATATATGGGGAACTCGCTTTAATAATTATTTTTAACAAAATATGGGGAACTCGCTTTAATTGCATGTGAGAGGATTGTTTCACAAAATAAGATGTATAATGACATTTCACAATTATTCTACAAACTATTTGAGTAATTTTGGTTCAATTTTAACAAAATTCTAAAAACATGATATTGCAAGTGGCAACTTGAATAAGAAATACATCTTTAAGACAATAATTATCAATATTGTAACTCTCAAGTTTTCTAGTAAAAAGTATTTTAAAATTCCTGATAAACACAAAAATTAGAACAAAATAATTATTATAATTTTTACATACCTGGAAATTATGAAAGAGACACTTTAATATTTGTCCTTTATTTTAAGCAGTTCAATGATACTGCTTTGGACTTGGTCTCCACTTATATACCAAAATCACAACCCAGGTGACAGCCAGAGTAATTTCCAGTGAAAATACCGACTTGATAAGCAATCAATATTTTATTTATTTAGTTAATTCATACTTAATAGAAAAGGGGAAGTCTGGCTTCTGTTTTTACACTTAAGATGATTAGTTGACAAAGTTATAATTACAACACAGAACATTTCAAAGAATAGGTGTAAAAACAAACCATATGTCAATCTTAAGAAGTTGACAATTTTACCTCAAGCATACTGCTTTGCTTGGATAAGGGTTTCCTGTCATATTGATAAGTTGATTAAGTAACAATTTGAAAGTTTGGGAAAAATGTCATTAAAGAAAACTTGAAAATTAATGTTTTAAAGTATTTTAAGAAATTATTTCTTATGAAATAATTAGGTTTAATTTCAATATTTCCCAGCAGTATAATTTGAATAATACCAAACTTACTGCCTAATTGTTTTTTGTTGTTTTTTTTCTATTTTTTTTATAAATTATTTTTTTTATTCTCAAGGTAATTATATACAAGCATATGATGCAAAATATGGGGCATAATAACTAACATACAGTACAGGTCGGGTGTCTTTTACATTTTTCACTCATCACCGCGTTTCAGGGTGAGCGCGACATCCAATTTTTTTCCGGTGATCACGGGTGATCGTCGATCTTTCCACCGCCATCATTTGTCAAGAAAATCACGGTGATTTGCCGCAGTTTATCAGCGCGAATCGCGGTGAAGAATTACCTTTGATTTTAAGACATTCTTCCAAATTTATTTATTTTAAAAGATATATGTTGTTCGTATTTTCGTATCAGAGAAAATATCTGAAACTTGATCAATGCACAAATATATTGTCCATTATTTGAAACACTGGGTTTTTTCACACCTTCCGTGTTGACATAAACACCTTTGTACATGCCCCGTAAATTGCTGTCAATTATGCTTCTAAGTGGTATGTTGTCAGGGTCATTGCAGAATAACGAACTTATTATGCAAACATTACAAAAAATCTTTTAAAATGAGTTAACTCATTTAAAAAGTGAACAACGGTTATTAAATTGTTAATTATTTTATGACTAATTATAAGAATTCATCGACATGTAGAGTATTTATCCCTCAGATCGGTCATTTAAAATATGAGTATAATTGCAGTTGAAACACACAGTAAACTGGACATAATAGTTCCAGTGCTCCAGCTAGGATTTCGGAAGGGCAGGGAAGTGGATCTCAAAACAGGGCACATTGCGCGCGGCAGGCTCAAAATTGGGCACTTCTTTTGCAAATCTTGGGGCAGGGGCAGTGTATTTATTAACATTGCCTTTGAATAAATAATTTATAATGTTAGCAACAGATACTTTTATTTCACCATTCTGTCTTTATAAAATAATCAGATAAAGAAAAAAAACTTTTAAATTTAACTCAACTAGCCTCAACATTTAGAACTTTAAAAATAATACATTCAGTATCAAGTTTCTTTCACAATAAACTATATTGTCCTCCATTTTGCTTAGAACTTTGAAGATGTGCAGACTTGGGCACTTCTAGCTATTTAATTTTTTTTGTTGATGTTTTGCTGCTTAATTGTCCTGCATGTTATGATGAACATTCAGCCTCATTGTCTGAAAGTAATAAATACCACATTCATTTTTTAACTTTTACTCATTATTTCATATTAATAAGAAAGCATTTTCTGCCAGTGCTGATCCTGACCATTCTTCGCATCGAACAGTCTGATCTGGATCTACACTTTATCAGGGTCTACACTATTTGAAATTCAGTTTATATTTATAAATTAAGGGCCTGCCACACTCCTCCCAATTCTATTAATCGATAAAAAGAAAATTATCAAAATCTCAATAACGGCAAACTGCTGTTAATTGAAACTTTGCACAAATGTATGTTATTAATGTATCTTTATTTTACAGATGGTAAGACACATTAGAAAAGTAAAGAACAATAGCGAGATCAAAAAATTCCCTCAACTTCTATTTACATAAATTCACAAAAACTAAAGAACACAAAACATCATTTTAAATGCCCACATGAGTAATATGATACTGACAACAATTTATTGTGCCCTCGTGATTTACATATGTAAACTTTACGAGATATTAGTAAAAGTGTATTTGACCTTCAATTTCCTGGTCGCGTACACTGATGACAATCACTGATTTCGCTTTTAATAGTTGAAAGTTTTTTACAAAGTACACAACATTTTCTTGTCAGTATCATTGCGCTCACGAGGGAATTTAAAATTATGTTCTGCATCCCTTAGTTTTTGTGAATTTATGCAAATAGAATTCAAGGAATTTTTAGGTCTAGCTTTGTTTCTTTACTTTTCTAACGTGTCGTTCTGTATGCAAAATAAAGTTACATTAGTAACATTCATTTGTGCAAAGTTTCATTGAACGGCATTTTGCCATTACTGAGATTTGATGATTTTTATTTTATCCATGAATAGAATTGGGAGGAGTGTGGCAAGCCCTTAAAACTACTCGCAATGCATTTTGAAAGCTGACAAAATTTAATTACTCAAAGAAATCAGTCAACTTTCTCTAATCTCTCTGCCTGTTTTGGCATTCTGTAATAATCATAATTAGCGCCAATTTTTCATCAAATACTTTACCTTAATCTAATTGTTGCTCATTCAGTAATCTCCTGTATATCATTTGTAATTGTTATAAAAACACTGCTGCAATCAAATTGCAGTTCCCAGATAAACACGATAACACCAGTTGAGTGTAGTAAAATCAATGAGTGTGACGTCCAGTTTGTAGGTCAAAGTTGTAAAATTCAGTGGCTGCTTAATATCCGCTAAAAGGTAGTGTATACCCACTTAAAAGATAAACTTAAATATGGGCATGGCACTATGATTTTAGGGCAGGGCGCACAGAATTTCGGGCAGGGCGCGGCGCCCTTTTGTTTAAGCCTAGCTGGAGCACTGAGTTCATTATTGAGAAAGAAAAGTGAATAAAAATTGTGTCGTTCTTACCTTATCGTTTCCTTAGTTGTTATTTTGATGAAAGATAAATGTATAATATTCTTTTTCTTAATTACTCCGAACATGTTGAGAAAATAAATAACGGAGAAAATATAACAGACAAGTACATGTAGCTACATGTATAGAATCCATCTCGTCAGCTTTTTCCCCAATCCATTCCTAAAACATCTTCATTTATGAGCAATCAAAACCTGTTTGAACACCTGTGTGATCAGCATTGTATATTTCATCATCATGTCTGTAAGAACACCGACGAGTAATATTGATTTCCCGAGATCAAAGGTGCCGTGTTGGGTAAAAAAAATTATTGATCACACGTCGGCGTTTTTTATTCTCGACAGATTGACTCATTTGTCAACTCTCAACAAAAAATGAAGATTGCTCAAACAAATTAGAGTTGTACATTGTAAAATCAAAACATGCTGGAAATAAATAGCATATGCCTGTCACAAATGTTATTTAAATAAACAATGTTTGTGTTCACAACTTACTCATTACATTCAAAATGTTCATTGAAGAGGTGATTTGTCATTGAGTAGTGTGTCATTTTTGTTTGGCAATCAACAAAGCTGTTGATAATTGGTGTTTTATATGGATTAATTAACCCAAAGCTGCTTACGTTGACAGGTAAGCACTTTCAAAATAGTTATTAATTCATGTCGAATACGAATACGAAAATTTATTTGCATTAAACATTTTACAATGCTTATAGCAATATAAACAAACACAGAGAGAACATGATTAACAGAAGAGATTGCAAAAAACGAAGCAAAACTAAACAGGTATAATGTTCATGTTAACAAGTGACCTTAAGTGTTTCTGGATACAGAATCTGATAATAAATGTGCTTAATTAAATATCTTAGCAATGTAAAAATGACAATTTAAACATCCTTACAAATCCTAACAAATAATGTATAGATATTAATACATGTTTCCTGAGAAATATGGCATGTAAAAACTACAAATTTATTACTTCTTGATATTGATTCAAGATTTTTAGGAATAATGTATTTTAAAATCGTGGAACAATAACAAAAATTATGCATCTCTTTTTTTTATTAGCAAAATAAATGTATTTTGAAAGGTTATGTATGGTTTTGTTTGATTTTGAAGAAAGAAGACTTTCAAATTTATAGATGTTCGGCCAGTGACAATAATATGGTTTCAAATATCTATTTCTTAGTTCACGGTAATTTGGACATACAAGAAGGAAGTGGTATTCGTTTTCAATGACATTCATGTTACAGAATCGACAAAGCCATGTCAGTTTGCAAAAATCAGGCATGGGTAATAAAATCAAGCTCTATTATATTGAAAAATTATTACATTTATTAAGAAACTCGATATTTTCACAGAAGATTTGCAAACAAAGAAAAAAATGTTTGTTTAATGCTGACAAATCGGCACGCCCGATTACGCGACTAAAAATTTTACATTATTTTGATACAAAGTTATGTTCAAATTGGTTAAAGAAAGAATGTTTTACATTTAAAAAAATACATTTAAATTGTTAATTAACACTCCTTTCTCGAAAGATTTTTCACCACGATCCCCCGCGATGTGACCTGAAGCTAAACTGCTGACAATGAACACTAGAAGAGCGAGAATGACTGCAGAATTATCGCCGCGAATCACGGCAAATCACCCGGAAATCACCGCGTCGGAAGGACATATTTGCGGTGAATTTCCACCCGGACTGATTTATGAACGCGGTCGACGGGTGAAAAATGTAAAAGATACCCGGCCTGTACTGTAAGTTTAGCCTAATGAGCCTCTTGCTTTATTAAGCGTGTTGAACGCCATCTTCTAAACTAGCTGGGTCGGTTCAAAGTTATCACGCGAAATCACTACAATAAATTAACTGATTGAATGTATATAGAATTTCGTCCTAGCCATCTAAATAATAATATTTTGTTTATATGCGGACATTATATGATATCATAGAACACCTATAACATAATTCAACAATAAAACTTCACATACTCAAGCAAACATAAAATACTTTGAAATCTCCCCTCTTAAGCATAATATTTGGTACCCACAATCATTGAGCCAGGAACCAATCTTTTCCTGAAAACCTCTGTATGAAGCCGGACCCCCTGGTACTTATCTTTCACTGAAAACCTTATTATGAAACTGGACCCATTATCTCTTGGGTTATGAAGTTATTTTGGGATGGTCTAAAACCCGTTCTGTACGGAACAGAATATGTTTCGATTTTTTTACCAGTAAATGTTTTTGGGGCGGGTGGTTTTGGACAGGGGCGGGCGGGGATGAGAATCTAAAATATTTTTTTCTCTGGCCTAAGTACTAATAAGTTATGACCCATAATTGTTCCAGAAAAAGCCATTTGATAACTTACTTTATCTGTGTTTGATGCATATTTTTATTTGTCCGTGTTGCAAAATCTGTCTACAGTCAGTGTTTTTTTTCTCTTTTGGGGGAAGGGGGTCGCAGCCCTTTGGAGGGGGAAAATTGCGACGCAAACAAAGGAAAGGGGGAATATTTGGAAGATACTTGCAGCCTGTCAAACACAACATAAAAAAGTATTCACTGATCTTTTAATTCAAAGAAAGTCAGTCGTCTACAGTGAAATGTCTTTTTCTGTCTGCAAATTTATCAATTATTCTTGTCACTGTATTGTCTATCAGTCGGGCAGGGATTCTAAAATCGTCGGCAGATCGGTCATTGACCGATTTTCGGTAAAAATGTCCGATTGAAATTTCAAAATTAGTAAGAAAAATCGGTCATGAAAATTTCAAAGTCAGTATAAGTTTTCCCTTAGTGGCCCATAACTTGTTAAGGAAATTATCTACATGATTGTACATTTTTTAACGCTGAATCCGCTATAAACCTGTCAATTACCGACTGCACAACTCTGCTACCATGACTACAGTCACTACACGCCGCTAGAATAGCCTGCGGCATAGATGAAACGGGAAATGGTCGTTCTCATTTTAACAATGGACGAGTTCATTTAATTTGCAATTGAACTAAGGCTTGTCAAAGGCAGGTAATTAACGAACTATATGTTTGATGACTGAATTAAAAGACTTAGTATTTGTGATTATCATAATTTACGAAAACAATATAACCAAAGACCTATATTATACATCTATTTATATATATAGGTCTCTGATATAACAGTTTGCAATTAAAGACAGATGAGTTTGTTCGATGTGCGTAATTCTAATTGACCGACGACGGAATAAAATAAAAAGGACGTTTAAAATTGCTGTTTCTCAAATTTTAAAAAACGTATATAATGCAGATTTTTCTAAAAATTTTGCCTTTCACAAAAAAGTTAATTACTTTGTTAATTCCCGTAGTGACTAGCACAGCACAACGCATTTTCCTTACGAGTGACGTAATTTTTTACTTTCGGTTTTGTTTTTAGCTTACCGATTTATTCAGACTTTGATGACGGTAAAAATGTTATTTTGTGTGGGACGTAGAAAATTATTAAATAAAGATCAAACAATTGATCGGCGTCGGTGTGATTGCGGATGATATTGGGGGGGGGGATAACTTTGGCTGGGGTGGGTGGGGGTTGGTCGTAATGGCGGGAATTTCGGCGGCAAATGTCCGATTGGGATTTGGAAATTTTAGAATCCCTGCAGTCGGGTATCCATTAAACATATCCAAAATTCAGATTTATCATCTTCTTTTTCGAACAGTGCTTAACAGACTCCGGCAAAGGGGGAATTTTTTATGGATGTGGGGGAAAAATATATACTATTTTGAGGGGGGAATGGGGCCCAATTTCTCCAAATATTTGGCATAAAAAAAAACACTGACAGTGTTAAAGTCTTCATAATTATATGAATTCTGAATGTTCAAAGGGATTTACATATCTATTTTGCTGCAATTGACAATATTCAAGGTGTTACCATTTACAAAGACTTGAATTTTTTTAATCATAAAATTGAAATAGTGAATAATTTAAGTGTACAATTTAAATTCAGCTCAAGAATTTATTTGAAACATTTTAAAATAACACTTCTTTTGGATATATTGTAAAGCCCAGCATTTTTTTGTATAATTGGTACTTACCCATTCCCATACTAATTAACTTTTATTCTTCATTTTCAGTTTATCTTCCGTTCGAGCTGCATTTTCCAGCTTTATCACATATTTACAAATAATGACCCTCTATAAATAAAGAGTTAACATGTATTTCAACATGTGTTAAGCACATTTTTTATTTCTTAGGTACCCTCTTGTACCAACATGCTGTGGTCTTCCATGACTGAATCTTGTTATTTGTACATAGCAGGCAACTTTGAACATTTGGATGCTTATTGTTTTTGATTATTTTTGCATATAATTCATAGAGAATCAAGATGAACAATAGAAAACAAACTATAAATGAGGTAATTAATAATAATTTCCATATTTGTTTATATATTTATTGTTTAAAGTGCAGTGTTCAAATGGACCATGAAAGTCAAAGTTCATCACAAGCACCTGCGACGCAGGATAGGCTGTGCCTTCACAAGGGCGCACTGTGTCCAGTGCCAGGCGCTCTTTTCATTGTGACTATTCTTTCTTACTTGTAGGAAACCCAGAAAAGGGCTGGAATGATCCTCCAATGTTTAACTTTGAGGCGATACCTCAGGGGGCTGCACCCCCAAGGCGTCTTTTGAACAAACGAGTAGCCTTTCCAGCTTCAGGGGTAGCTGGACCTCTCCCAGGGCATGCTGGTAAGTATTTTATACATTGAAATAACATTATTGGAATAAGGATTTCACCAGGATCAAGGTTAATTTTCAGAAAAGAAAGTCCTTGTCCTTACAATAACATGTAACTGTTATGAGCTATCTTTGGTGTATAAAGGAAGGCTATGTTGAGACTTTGTAATTGAGATGACTGAGATGAAGGTTGAGGGTATTGTTGCTAAAATAGAAATTTCTTGATCACATAATAACTTGAGACAAGTTAGAGCTATCCTTACCAAACATGGTATGGTAGATTATGTTCAGACCATGGGATTGCATTTGAGGCCACTGAGTTCAACAGTTAAAGATCAAGGTCACTGTTACTAAAAATAGAAAATTCCTTGTATTCCAGCTATCCTTAAAACTACTTTCAGCTATCCTTACCAAACCTAGTTTGTAGTTAGCCTGTGTTTAGACATTGCTTTTGGCTGTATTTGGGTTCACTGGAGTCAGTGTCATGGCCACAGTTTCTCAAAACATAAATTAATTATCATAATTTTCATATGGTCTTGTTAAATTGAATATGATTTCATCATTTCATACTTTACTAGGTAGAGTCATGTTCAGTATTGAAAGTTCACCTAAACTTCTATGAAACATGAATGTAGGGCATTCTGCTCTTAATGTTTTGATAGTTGTCATATGGACAATATTACTGTTAGATAAGGCGAGTGTTTTTTTATTTGTAGTTACTCGAACCCGCCGATGAGATTTTTCCGAAAATCAAAAAAAAAAAAAATTCCTTGGTACTGATTTTCTGTGCGCATGCAGTACGGTATGATACGGGATTTATCATTACACTACAACTCTGTTATATCGCGATATCCAATATATCGCGCTCGGTCCGTGGATCCCAATTTTCTGTACATTTACAATGTATATGTTTGTTCTTTCTTCGTGGGTGGTAAAAGAGATCAAATGATTAAATCAACGTTGGCGACAAATTCACGAAACGCACGCTTTTTCCGAATCGTATTACGTCATTTTCGGCGAAGGCTGTTTATTACATTTTGTATGCAGGGATTAAAGACGAGATTGTACAAGTACACCAACAGATACAATTTAACATCAAACGTATGAAAATAGATGAAAGGTTTTTTACAATTCTGTTGCTTCTGATTGACATGAAACTCCCTTTGTGATGAACAATAGGTGCGAAAAACTCCTAGCTGAAACGGCACTGGCAGAATTTTGTTCACGAGACAAACCGCATGTTAGCCACATTTAATGCAAGTTGCTAACCATAATAGACATGAGCAGGAAACGTCAAAACAGTTTGTTGTTTTGACATTACCTGCTCATCGACATATCAAGCTGGTAAACGACGGACGACAATGAACTAACATCGCTGACCATGACCGACCAACAGATCGTCCATCATTTGAAAGTACCAAAAACAATAATACCACCGTTGGAAAATGATGACAGCGATCTTTGTTTTGAACATTAATTAATTTCTTTTCATTAAAAAAATAAATCTTAATAAATTATATAAAAAAGTGTTTTAAAACATTTTTTTCCAGCACGGAACGTACTTCCTGATGTACTCGTAGATTTCACGGCGTGTTAATTACGCAACACATGCATCTGACAGCAAACACAAATGAATTATTCTTGTTTTAGCGCGATTTTTTACTTATATCGCGCTCCGTTTATATCGCGGTTGGCGGGCTTGGACCCCCCTCCTTCGGAAGTTTATTTTAGCCTATGCTTAACCCTTTAGAAGGCGTTTTTCCTGTCCAGGGGGGTTTATTTTGTCCAGGTGGTCCCTTGGCGAAGGATTATGTCTGTCCGGGGAGGGGGGGGTATTTTCGGAAGTTTTTGTCTAGGGGGGGTCTGTCTAGGGGTTATAAAAATGAGTTTGTCTAGGGGATCCCTTTGAAACTATCCTGCCCGGCATTTTTGCTGTCTAGGGGGGTGTATTTTGGCAATTCTGTCCAGGGGGGGGGGGCGGGTCCCACAGCGAAGCCTAAATTTAGCCTAGAGTACATTGGATAAATTGTACTTTAAAATTCATATAAGGCAATGTCTAGTGCAAGAATGTAACATTATGAATATCGCTTTATTGTTGAGAATGCCCTGCAAAGAAAATTAATCAAATAATTTTTCCTTTTTTTTTTTTTTTTTTTTCCCTCCTCCTATGAACAACTTTTTTGCCAGACTTCGAGTAACTAAAAATAAAAAAAACTCTGGCCTAATATAAACCTGACCATTTAGTCCATTGGATATGGCTTATATCTTATGTGCAACCAGTGTACATCTGGATATGGATCTAACATGTCCACTTCTTGGTCAGAAATAACTCGAGTCTCAAAGTAACTACAATGTAGCTGCTGATCTGCATTAACACTAGTCGCACAAGAGATGAAAGCCCTATTCATGGAGAATAAAGTTTGTCTTTGAAACAAGAACATTGGCAAAATATATTCCTGTTTTTTGCCTGTTTTTTTTTTGTAGTGTTAAATCCTAACCAAGGACCTCCTATTGTGAACCCAGTCCTGCCAGCTGATCTCCAAGGACCTTCAGCAATGATCTCCAGACCACCATTACCAGTAGGGCTGAGAGACACCCCCCTAGGGAACCAGGCTGCCCCAACATCTCCCATACAACTTCTGCCACCTACAAAGGATACGTCCACACCCCAGACTGTTCCTGTTCTGGTACCACTCTTAATACCGTCTTCTCCTCCAAAAACCGAAGAGCAGGTTCTCTTTTACTTCAATTATTTCTTGCATCAGTTAGTTTATGATAAACATGTATTACTGCTGATAACCAGACTAGTTTTGTCTAAGTGTTTTCTTTTTACACACCATTCATTCTGCAATTAACATTTCTTAAGTCTAGCCAATGGAACTGTGTAGATCCAGATCATAATGAATAGATGTGCAGTATGATCTGGATCTACACTAGTCAAACATTGGATATAAGCTTTATCCCATGGAGTAAATTAAACTGTTAAAGCTGTACTTCCTGACCCACAAGGTTTATAGTTTGTTTCATTTACTGTAGGAACATAGACCAGAATCTCATTTGCACCCACCTGAGCGTCTTGATGAGCTGATGGCTAGATTGAGTATTGATGATGATTCACAACTGCTGCAACATGACACTGAAAACTTCCAAAAGGTGCTTGACAGATACAGGAATATTCTAACTGTAAGTTTTTACATTTTATACAGAATGAATAACATCTGATTTCATCAAATGAAACAAGCATTTAACTCTTTCCTTGATATATACGCATTTTTACGCATGTGCGACCAGTGTAGATCCAGATCAGCCGGCACATCCGTGCCGTCTGATCAGGATCTGCACTGGTCGCATTTTGGTCAAAAATAACCTAATGAATAAAAAGCGAACAGTTTAGATCCTGATCAGACGGCACGGATGTGCCGGCTGATCTGGATCTAAACTGTTCGCCCTAGCAATAAAGGTGTATCTATACAGGAAAGGGTTAAAGCTGCAGAACAAAGTCAATGACAAATAAATGAATGATATGTTTTGTTTTCTTGTGTCATCATCTGCCAAAGATCCAAATCCAATGACACACTGAATGTAAAGTCCCTTCTCCAGTGTCAGTATAATAAAACTGGTCTTTTTTGATAAGCTAAAGAATTGCCGAGATTGTTCTAGTCTTCTGCATTTCAAGAATTTTCTAAGTTACTTGTAATATTTGGGAAGAATTTATACATTTTGATGTTAGGTTGTTAACTCTAATGTTAACTATTTAAAACAGTTTAAAATCAAGAACATGCAACTTTGTAGTTTCCCTAGTAAGACTTTTTAGAGAAACTGATTTTGTGGCTTTAAAAATATACTGATGGTCATATCCTAGGCTTTTGAAGTTTCACTTTTAATTTAGGTCTGCTTTAACTTTTTCGATCATGTCATATTCAAAATAAAAAAAAATTATGATTCATGGGGAAAGTGAAAGAACAAACAAATTAAACATTGAAACATCAACTGACTGTGGTCCTACATGAATGCAGATCTCATAACAGGCTTTGATCTTTGCAATTTGGGGGAAATAGTGTAATATTGCCTCTATAAAAAACATGCTTATTAAAAGTTTGCGGAAAACTGCATAATTTGAAAGAATTTTGTGACACAAGGCAATTACTAAAGAAGGAAGAGTCCGGATAAACATGGGAATATGCAGTCTAGTCACAAAATAAAAAAAAAATGATCAACCAAAAATATTTATTCATTAAACAGTATTTATGTTGCTGAAAAAAGAAGTTTTAAATTTAATATAAAGCCATGACAATTTTTTTTTGTTTACAGCTTAGAGTATGTGATGAGATACAGAAGAAACTTGAAATATTTGAAGATCGTTGGAGAAAGGGATCACTCAGTGATGATGTCAAAGTTAAAATATCTCTCTTGTCTATTGGTAAGAGTGAAGAAAAATCAATTTTCTGAAATTTGGTTTTTATGATGTGTAATTCAGGTCTTTTTAGAACATTTGGGTTCACGAATCGCAGATACTTTAATTTAATTATTTAAGTGCTAAGCAAAGCATTTTTTTATTTTTGTGATCATTGAAGGTGCAGATTGAACATCCACAGAATCTTATGAGGGTCCACGCTCTTAAATACCTGTTTTCAGTTAATAAATTCTGTGAAAAAACGTGTTAAATATGAACAATGAATGAACTGCAATGGTCATTCTTTATAAGGAGATTAAATTCAGTTTGTTAATTTTTATTGTTGGTGTTTTGAATTAGAGTTCCTCGGAGAAGTTGAATTTTCACCGACTGCTGTTGGAATAAGTTTTTAGTCATATTCTAACTTTGAATTTGGCTGAACAAATGTTTTATGAGTTGGCAAGTGACTGACATGATTAGAATACAGAGCTATGTAAATTAAACCATACTTATTTCCGAGAGTTTTGAGCATGAGATTCAGTTTTGAGCATTCAGCTTTAAATCAGAATTTCAGCATAAATATGTTCTGTTGGAAAATATTAATACAAATTAACTTTACTTTTCAGCATGTCTTTACATTACAGTGTAGTTTCTTAATTTATTTGAGGTTCTAACAGTTTTTGTGTGTTTAATGAAATATATTAACACCAATCAAACATTGTATATTTGCACTTCAACTTCGTTCTCTACGATAAAGTCTTATTCATCAAACCGATCATAATTTCTGTTGGTAAACAGTGTGACGTATTTTTTAAAAGGCGTGGCTATGTTCATAATTTATTGGAAGTTGCAAAATGATTAGATGTGTGACGTCGCCGAGCACGCATGTTTTGCCACGAGTAGCTACAAAAAAGCGTGCCCTAATTCACTGTGTCGTCTTCACTGTGTCGTCAACATTGCAGTTCCAACAGCCTTTTGAAAAAGCCGTAATATCATGAATTCTTCTCATAATTTCTGTATTAATGAAAGTGTTTATGAGTGTAAATATAAGGATTTAATCAATATTTAATGGTTTTCATTTGGGTATGGAAAATAGTTGGGTTGTTTAAAGTACGAATGAGTTCAAGGCTTCACACACTTTAAACAAACCAACTGTTTTCCATACTGTAATGAAAACCATCAATATTTTTGATAAAATGTATTGATGTTTTTGGGGTTTTTTGTTAGCTCTTAAATGTATTGATGTTTTTGGGTTTTTTTTGTTAGCTCTGGTGAATGAAGAGACAGATAAAGTGAATCACCTACACCTAGCACTAATGGTGGACCACATAGCTGAGGTAAGAGTGACTGTTCCAAGGCATAGGGTATTGGTCATGTTGTAGTGGCTTCTCTTTTACCTACATTAACTAGTTTTTGGATGCATTATTTGAAGTTGGGCTTTTATTAACCTTTTAAACCATATATAAGCCTTAACGGCATAGGCAATCAGTGTAGATCCAGATCAGCAAGCACATATGCCTCAGCTGATCTGGATCTACACAGGTCACTTTGATTTATTAGGTTATTTCTGACAAAAAAACGAACAGTGTTGTTCCTGATCAGATGGCATGGATGTGCTGGCTGATCTGAATATATACACATATATGCAATAAAATCCATATGTAGTGAATAGTTAAGTTACCTTGTCAAGTACAGATTCTCGTTTTTTACATACAATGGAGAACAAGTTATCAAAAATGGAATTGCATGACTACATAACTAATTTATTTTGGTAATAGAGATGCGCGGTAAATTCAGACCTCGAGTATGCATACATTTAGCTTTGTTATTGATTTTAGGTGAACCAGTGGATGATGGGGATTAAAAAATTGATGCAACAACAACAACTGGCCATCAAAGAGAAAGAAATTATTGCTGAAAATAGACAGGAAAACAACTCCCAAGTTGATAGTGCTGTCTTGGGCAGCAGTGTTACAGACGGAGAAATTCAAGTGAGTGAAGAAAACCAAGAAAACCTGATAACTGAAGTTGCGTCATCTTGTGGTGGCAGTTCTGGTGAATTTGGGGAAGCAACTTTTCAAGGGGAAAGAAGGGACATTACTTTAAATGAAGAATCCAGGGAGGCAAATACTGGTTTATCAGGGGAAGTAACTGCTGAAAATAAATTAGAAGAAACTGTAACTGATGCAGGCTCACAGGAAGTGATTAATCAAGAGAGCTGTGATAAAGTTGAGGTGCATGAGACTGGATTGAATGCTGCTGATAACATGCCTGAAAGTCACAGCAGTGATAATACAGCAGCAGAGCCTACGCAAACTGAAAACTTGTCATAAAAAGAAGTGCTATGTAATGACAAGTGAATTTTATGCATTTAATTGTTTACTCTAATTATACACATTTTATCACTTGTGCTACCAGCGTAGATGCAGATTAGCAGGCACATCCCTGCCATCTGATCTGGATCTGCACTTGTGGCATCTTGGTCAGAAATAACCCTAAATCTAAAACTGGAGAGTGTAAATCCTGATTAGATGGCAGGAATGTGCTGGCTGATCTGGATGAACAACACATGATAAAAGGCATATATAGAGAGTAAAGAGTTAAGAAAAGCAATAATGAGTTATGTAAAGCATTTCTGTGTTTATATGTTCAAGTATATGCTTGGTTGTAATACTGTTACAAAACTTGGGTTAATTTATATATAGCTGTTATTAGTAATTTATATACTGGTTACCAGTTTGACTATATTGAAGTTGTGATAAACAAGAAATATGCTGTAACATGTTTTGGTTACATGATGTTTATATAACACTACACTAATTTATGGTTGAAGGTCAACACTGTAAAATGTATGGCTCAGTGCTTTTGTAAAACAGATTTAGAAAGATTCAGAATGACTCCAAATTCGCCAGACATGATTAAACTAATATAACACAGTTTCCTGTTTAAATCTAGAATAGTTTTCTACAAAATATACAAATAAACATGAAAGTTTTATCCAAGATTCAGAATTGAATAATATTGCTAAATGTCATAGAACACATTTAAAAAGATGAAAAATTTCCAGTAATTTCCAACACTTTCACGGGCCTCAACCAAAATATTTATTCCTTTTTTCCGCGGATATGACTTATATCCCATGTGTGTCAAGTGTATATCGAGAAAATTGCTCAGAAATAACCTTACAAATTTAAAAGAGAAAAGTGTAGAACTTGATTAGACTGCATCTTAATCTACACTGGTCACCCATAGAATATGAGCCATATCTAATGGATTTAAGGGTTAACCCTTTCCTCCATATATACGCCTTTTTACGTGTGTGTGACCAGTATAGATCCAGATCAGCTGGCACATCCATGCCGTCTGATCAGGATCTGTACTGGTCGCATTTTGGTCTGAAATAACCTAACAAGTCAAAACGGGAATAGTATAGATCCTGATCAGATGGCAAGGATGTCCTGGCTGATCTAGATCTAAACTGTTCGCCCTTGCAATTAAGGTGTATCTATGGAGGAAAGAGTTAAATAATAGCCAGGTATTTTGCAGTAAAGTTGAAGGATACTGTAAACCCTTTACTCCATATATACACATTTTAATGCATGTGCGACCAGTGTAGTTCCAGATCAGCTGGCACATTCATGCCTTATGATCTGGATCTGCACTGGTCGATTTTTGGTCAGAAATAACCTAAAATAAAAAAGTGAACAGTGTAGATCAAGATCAGACGGCTCGTGGGCAATAAAGGAGTATTTATGGAGTAGATGATTAATTATTTTGACAGTGCTGTATTTTTAACATGTGAGTTCTAGTCAGTTATTGAAGGCCAGTGATTTCATCTCTGGGACTGTACTCATGTTGCATAGACACTGGGTGCTCATTAGTAAGCTTGTGAGAGCTTTGTATATAGTGCTTGTTTATCTGAGGGATGTATGATGATGTTAAATTGAGTGGATGCAGTTTTTTTATAATAGAGGAAAAGATAATGATTGTCAAAAAGATTTTTTGAATTTGAAAAGTCTCTTGCAATTCATAATAAGAATGGATATGGCTTGTGTCTCATGTGTGACTTGTAGAACCAGATCTTTTTAACAGGTCTAGATCTACACTTACCTGGGTCTACACATGTTTGCTTCTTGGTCACAATCAAATTAATCTAAAAGCAAACAGTAAGGATCTTGATGTGTAGGCTTATCTTGATCAATACTGGTTGCACATGTAATAACAGCATATCTTGAAGAAAAAGAGATTTTTTTAATACAACTATGGCATTGTTTGCTAGAAGCATCACTATTAATAGATATACTGAATGCTTTAGAATGCATCTTTGTATCAAATAATGGGTTAAAAATAGAAGTAGACATTTACAGTTCAGTAACAATATATTTGCATTCTTTGTGTACTGTGGTATCATTTTATTTAGCGATGGCTAAATTTATGCGTATTTCGCGCTCGGGCCAGTGCGCAAATTTAAAACCTAACCTAAAATTTAACCAAAAAGTTCCACATACGTATTCGAAATGTGCTATGTCCGAATAGACCTACACTTTATATATAGTTGCCTGAATCGCTATTTGATATAAATTTGAAGTATTGAAAACTTATATTAATAAAGGAAATAAAATAAGTTATAACTGTCGAATTTCTTTTGAAATATGTTTTATGTTACTCTAAAACTTGAACGACAATTTAGTCCGCACATTTAGGTCAGGTCACGTTTTACCAAACAGTATCTTGTCATCTCATTCTTTATTTTATCAACACTTTTTTTAGTAACTGTTTCGCAATTAATTGACACTTTAGACCATAAAATGGGTACGAAATTTAACATGCCAATAATGATATGAATGGTCCAGATAAATGGATAAAAGGGGGCCCCGTGTCAGTTAGCAGCGCCGAATAAACAGCGGTCCGATAATTGACTAACAAAGGAAAGTTATAATTGACAGGGGGCCAACTGACATGATTAGCTCGCGTGTTCAAATAAACAATAGGTATTAGTAACGGGTCGGTAAAATATCAATAATAATAATTTTTTTGTTTGAAAAATTGGATTTGCGCGAATTTATGTCCGCGCTAAACAGTCTTTTTAGGCGAAATTTCGTGCCAGCGAAATTAAATGATACCACTGTAGATTTTATAACTAACACTGTATGTTAACCCTTTACTCAATGGATATGTGCTGAAGGTCATAAAGCTGAGATTGGAAACCAGTCTCAAATCTCAAACATCTGATTGGCTGAAATGGTGACTGGTCCATGCTCAGTTTTATAACCTTGGTCACTGATCTTGTAGTCAATGTGTGACAAATCTCTAGCATTGGTTGGCTGAAATGGAGCTTTGATTGTAGCCATATCCTGAGAAGTAAACGGTTAAAAAAGAGTTAATTTAGGTATAAAACTCTCTTTTCAGTTTATATTTGTCATTTAATATGTTTGGCTTGTTTGATTAAGTGCTATTTATAGAAAAGGGGCATCTACATGTAGTTTATCTTGAATTTATGAGAAATCCATTTATGTACTGAAGTGTATTAATGTGTGTTTTTCTTAAATAAGTGGGCTTACTTTTTATTACGGATATTGTAGTCAGTGATTAGTGTGTCTGAGAAAGTCCAGGGATTCTGCCCTTTACTAAAACTTGTGACATAACTTTAACCCTGTACACCATCACATATTGCTGTTTTCCATTTGTGCTATCTGATCAGGATCTACACTGTTTGCTTTATGATAGATTAAGTTATTTTTCACCTAGAAGTGAACAGTGTAGAACCTGATCAGATCTTATTTGTGCCAGCTGATCTGGATCTACATTGTTTGCACATGTGATAAAACCCATATATACTTAAGGAAATTAGAAACGCAACTTCTTTTAACAAGAAATATATTTCATGTTAAAAGAAGTTGCGTTTCTAATTTCTTTAGGTACATATAATAAAGTAAAAGAAATTAAAAACGCAACTTGTTTAATCACGAAACATATTTTGTGTTGCGTATCTAATTTCTTTAAGTATATATGGAGTAAAGGGTTAAGTTGATGTCCAGTATAGAAGTGCTTTTCACGGGGAAAAGAAAAGAACCAGGGACAATGCTGTAATGGAGTTTTCCCTGTATCTTGCACTTTCCTCCAAAAACCTTAAAAAAGTTCAATCTACTGGAATCACTGCTTATATGTCCACTGTTAAGACCACTTCTACTAGCAATGAAAATAAGATAATGTAATCCGACATGAAGGATAAGCATGTTACTGATTGTGAATTCCTAATCTTGTTACAGTTCTTTACCATTATGTGATTAAAATTTTAAGAGATTAATTGGTTTTATTTGTTCCCCTTTTGTCAGTTCTATTTGATGTGCTATTGTTGTCTTACTTGTTTAACCCTTTCCTCCATATACAATCATTTATGGCGTGGTTGATCCAGATCAGTCAGCACATATGTGTCATCTGATCAGGATTCATTTATTATGTTATTTCTGATCCAAAAGCTTACAGTGAAGATCCTCATCAGAAGGCAGGGATGTGCTGGCTGATCTGGATCTACTCTGGTCAAACATGCGATAAAGTGCATATATATGGAGTAAAGGGTTAAACAACATTTTACTGTTATCTCAACAATTCTCAGTCCCTCTTGATAACTGTGCATTGTATACATCTTAGATCCACAAGATCTTGTACTACAATTTTTAACCCTTTACTTCATACATTCCTGGTAACTCTTGTGCGACCAGTCTTATCTGCCCTCTTGTGTGCCCTCTTATCTGGAATGGTCGCATCTTGGTCAGAAATTACCTAATGAATCTAAAAGCTAATAGTGTAGATCGTGACCTAATTGCATAGATGTGCAGGCTGATCTGGATCTACACTGTTTGCACATGCAATTAAAGATTTATATATGGAGTAAATGGTATCTTTTTACTACAAGATCTTGTGGATTTAAGTAGTTAATGCCTTTTTTACACTGAGAACTAATCGACTGTTCCAGTCTGATGTATCTGAGATTTTTAATGAGATACAACATGTAAGAGCAAATTATAAGACATGCATGGCAATAAATATGCTAATGGCGTGTGTAATTCAATGGCTGTTTGTAGATTTATTTATAATGCAAAATATTGCTTATAAGAACCTGAAGCTAAAAATATCGAATGAACCACAATCACTTTCATCTATATGAGGTCCCAATCTTATATTAAAAATTCCATCTGAACAAAAATCCTTGTCACAACTTTCAAAAAGAAAACATTCTCCATCAAGACATCGGCTTCATGACCTTGACTACAAGATGTTCAATACATTTGACAACACAACAAGAAGACATTAATTATGAGACAATGAAATCAAAGAAAACACCAGAGATGAACGTCAAAAATAACTACAAACAGACAAGGCATTTCAAACTTCAACTTGGAATTACACTTGTTATTACAGTGAAACCTCACAAGACCACTATGCAGATGTTGGCTGGAGGTTATAAAACTGAGTTTGGAAACCAGTCTCAAATCTCAAGCATCTGATTGGCTGAAATGGCGAATCAGATGCTTGAGATTTGAGACTGGTTTCTAATCTCAGTTTTATAACGTTGGGCACTGATCTTGACAGTGGGTGGTCTTAATTTTTGGGGGGAATGTTGTGCCAAACTTTAAAATGGGGCAGATAAGTAATGCTCATAATATCAAGGTGGTCTTTTCCTTGGGGGGGGGGGGGACTGTGGTCTTATGAAGGGTAATACAGGGTTTTAAGTTCAGAGATTGGGTTAAAATTCATCAATGAACTACTCATAAAGGGAGAAGGGTCTTCTTTCTCAACAAAGCAATCTTAAAAAAAGGTCTTTAACCTCTATATTTCGTCTGTGGTAACATATTTCAAGGAAGAAATATTTCAACAATCATTAAACATTTTCACACTTGAAATATTCCTAGCTGAAGTACACTTTCTTTTGTTTTGTACATGTAAGGACTTGCAATAACCTGATAAATCAACATCAAACTGAAATCAAATTTTAAAGATGTTGTTTTCAATAGAAATTGGAAACAATAACATTAATTTGTATAATTTGCCAAAGGCAATATGTTTGCCAATTATCTAAATAAATGTATTATTGTTATTGTTGTTGATAGTATTATATCTAAAGACTGAATCAAGTTTCTGTGAAAATTTGTCTGATACAATATTCAACAGTATGTACTACATCTAGAAAATGCCATTTACAAGTGTAATAAATGAGAGTTTCTAAAGTGAAATAATAAAAAAACAACATACAAAACAAGTAAAACAAATACTAGATACTCTCTTTTCGATACCAAATAATAACTATGATATGGAAATTTTTTATATAAATTATAGAGCTCAGTCTTTTCAGTTCCCAAACAAGTTTTTATTGAAAACCCATCCACAAACTGAACTTCATGTAGACAGCCTTAAAAGTAATCATTTATTCACTACTGTCATTTAATTGACAAAGGTTTCAAAAAATATACAAATTTTTATAGGAGTAATTGAGAAAGAATCTGTCTAACTGGATATATAAAATAAATATAAAGGTAGTTATTTTTGTAAAATAAATCTATTTTTGCAAGTAGGTCTACATACATTCTGTATAACATACATTCTGTATAAAAAAGTCGTCTTGTACTGAAAGCCCGGATGGAAATAAAAGACTGTTGTTATTGTTAATGTCGGTAAAAAGCTTTATAGCTTATGTTATTATATGTAATCTTTTATTTAAGTCTCATCATTGTACATACATTTTACATCATATATACATACTAAAATTGTACAATGCCACTCAATTAGAGTTACAAGAGACTGTGTAACATTATGTCTTAAAATACTGAATTAAAAGACTAAAAAGAGAACATACAGGCATGGTTAATCACATTGAAGTTAAATTTAAGAGAAATTGCATATTAAATTCCATAAGAGTTACCATTATTTATAGAGAACAAAACACGTGTGTTTATGTGGACCTAAAAGACTTCAATGAAGTTATTAACCCTATCTGAATGACTTTTTAAAAATCACGAATGCGTAATAACATTCACACATATTTTACAAAGATAAAATTTAACAAAAAATGAAATAAAAAAGTAAAAGTTATCAGATTGACATACATGTTTTGTTTTGGCTCTTACTTTACTTAGTTGTATAAAATATTCGATCCGAGTTAAAGAATATTATAGCAGTTTTTTGCAGTTATTTTCATAATATCATTGTTGGAGAGTATAAAGATCGGTTTGTCATCTTCACTAAAATTAAAAAAGTTTGGTTCAAGCTCAGTCCTTTGGTTAACAGTTGTTGTCTTAAATGGTCTTATGATCTACAGTGAAGCAAAACATGTTTCTAATCTTCAACTGATGATTTACATATTGGACAAAGTCTATTCTCAACTGGAAGATTTTCAAAACGGCCAGTTTCTAAACAAATAGGTGCTACCCCACATCGAAATATGTTATAGTTTGACTACACAAGCAATAAATAAAAGTTGTATTGTACTGTACTGAGCATGTTAATGATAATTTCTATGTGAAATAAATTATACAGACCAGCAGAATAAATCATTTCACAAATTACTTGTATATTTAGTATTTAGAATAACCTTGAGGTTTTGTATTACCATAAAAAAAATAAAGAAGATAAAATTGGAAACAAATTATCAAACAAAGAAATAAGAACATTTCAAGACATTTTTCAATTCCATGTAACATTATTTTAAATAGGAATCTGAGAATCAATACACATATAACTTGGTGTGTATACATGAGTTTCAATGCAATCTGACACAAATCCTGTTTACTTTAAAAGATAAATCATTAAATAAAACAGTTAATATATAATAAATTAATTTTGATACAAACCTAATCAAAAGTTAAATATTTACCTCTGTTAATTAATTATTGATCATAATTTATGTGAAATGAATGAAATTAAACCACATTTAATCATTAAATGTGTAATGATCGACTAGTATTAAAAAAACACAAATTCAATAAGTTAAATTTTTTAATGGTGCAAGATTAATTTTTATGTAATTTTTATGTAAAAACAAAATAATATACATGTCATTTTAATGCTCAGAAATATTTTGATATTAAGATGTCTGACATATCAATTATAATTTCTGAAGTTTAGATTTTAATCTCTGTCTGCAGATAAGAATTTCCTGCTCAGAGGGGAAAACAATTATTTAATTCTTTTGATCAATCAGATAAAAAAATCAGCAGTAAATAAAACTATTTATCACCTTTCAAAAACTGAAGTTTTTCTGTCTTGGAATATTAACTTGTCATTCAAGATCAGAGATTGACATCTTAATTATTCACACTTGATCATGGCTATTGACAAAAGATAAGCACTGTTACCATTTTGGCACATTTAACTTTTATCAAAAGCAACAATCTGCTAGATTTTAAGAGCAATTATTTTCTTTCTGTGACAGCTTGGGTCTGGTTGTTAGGCCATGGTGTCAAGAAAGTGAAATCCTGTATAAAATGACTGAATATTCAAAATTTAGTATCAGTCTTAATTCTGAGATAGTTGGATAAGTACAGAACAACAAAATTAACCACTGTTGTTGAAGGAGCATTAGAATAATTCATTGGTATTCAGAGGCATGGAAATAATTTTACAGATTTAAAACATTTGTCAAGTTTGTGTCCTGGTATTTACTAAGTGCATGTTTGATCATTCTTAATACAAGCACTAGTGCATGCTGGGATATGGATTTGGCTTAGCACTACAGTTAGCATTGAAAGCAAATACACGAGCGAAAGGACCTAAAGTTCACTGGTATCTTTTTGTGGTTGCCTTTGTAATTGAGTGCAAGCACTAAATGATGCTGGTGGGTAATTAGGATCATTTACCACAGATGTATTATTCAATACAAAAATCTTTGCAAAACTGGAAAATCTTCATTTTGATGAGGCAATATGCTATCAGAATGGATTAAAATTTTGAGAAGGACCCATAATTGACTGGTATCTTTTTGTGCCTGCCTTTCTATAGGTCTGCAAGCACTAAATGATGCTGGTGGATTATTAAGGTCAATAACTGCAAATGTACAGGCATGTGTTGTGCACGATGGGAGAGGCATTTGTCAGAATTGACATGCATACTGCATTGACATTGATGTGCATGCTTTCCAGATTGGGACCTTAAATTTACTGGTATCTTTTTGTGCATGCTTTCTTTGTTGCAAGCACTAAATGATGCTGGTGGATTATAGAGGTCAATATCTGCAAATTATTAATATGAGCATGTGTCATGCAAGATAGAAGAGGGAATTGTCACAATGGACCTGTGCATGCTTTCCAAATTCAGATCTAAAGTTTACTGGTATCTTTTTGTGCTTGCCTTTTTACTTGCTAGCACTAAATGATGCTGGTGCACTGTTGGGTCAGTGACTACCAAAGTTTAATTCAGGACGGTAGCAGTTTTGCTTATGCTGTAAAGGTAATGCAATATTGCTGTTATAATCATCATGATAACAAATCGAGACACGAAAAATACACAAAAAAAACACAACAAAAGAGATATATTTTAAACAGTTACACTGTGTAGTTCCCTAACTCTATTTTAAATAATAACATTAAAGAGGAAATGTTGGGACAGACCCCGATCTTCCCTGTGTTCCTCTATTATATACATTGACAACATATACACGACAACAAATGCATAAAGAGATATAAATTGAAACAGATAGATAATAACATGGAAAACAAAGAATAAAGTTCGAACGTTAATAAATACTTATTTTGTTGAAAGTGGTACTTCGAAACTTGTGAACCGAATTCATACTTTAAATATTTTGTGTTGATTTTTTTTTACAAAATCAGGGCGAGAATAACAGCACCTGAATACGAAAATGATTTTCGATAAAATTCATGTTATGGATTTTGGGACATACAAAGAAATAAAGGTTTTTGAGCGCAAGCATTTTGAATGTTTATCAGAGACTAATATAAATCGGTTGTTGAGATAGGTTGGGACAGCACTGTGCATTGTTTTAAACATTAATAATGCATTTTTTAATCTTTGATCGAATGTCATCCAGTTGAGTTCTTAAAAGAGTTGTTGTGATGGGGTTTGGCTCTCGGGATGAGTAGCCTAGACCAGGACTCGGACCGCCGGCTTACCGTGCCGACGCTCTATCAATTGAGCGGCATCCGCTGGTACGAAATCTACTATATGCTCCCCAATTATACGAGACATTTCCAACTTACTCTGCCTAGGTTCGGGGTCGAATACCCATGCTTCGCCCGAAAGAGATCCGAGGGTAGCCGCCCTGCCGACAACGCCAATGTGGCAGATTTGGGTCTGGGAAATGGTAGTCTCTTTAGTAGATCTATCTACTTAGTTGCTTTATATTACAAAAGATAGCTGCTTTAATGTAATTGGGTTGACCGTGATCCGGATTTTATACATAGATGTTATTGTTTCATCGATATTCGCGATGTCATAAGACTGTCACAAAACAACAAAGTTTCTTCGTACAAGTGCATGATAGATAATAGGATGTGAATGGGAAAACAATTAGGTATGAACATTCGTCTTTCTTGATTTACTATTTATATGAACTATATGTTCTTTCAGTCAGATCGAATGGATCACATGACAACTCATGTATACAAAATAGAACGTAAATAAGTGATACGCATCGTTATACAGTTCATGAAAATCAGAGGTTTACAGATCATAAAACAGAACATAACAAACAAAGAATATCTATCTTTAACAAATTGCAAAATCTGCACATTACCAGTGCCATAAATGATTGTAATAATTAGTTTATGATTAAACTGGTAAGTATATTTTACTGCTTTTATGGTATCGTTAATTGATTAAACTTAAAAACTCATAATTAATAAATAATTTATAATAGTTCATTAAAATCTACATGTTCAGAAACTAATTTAATTATTTTTCTAAGTTTAGGGTGCTTAAATCCTCTTGTCAATATATTCATTCATAAAATTAAATAAGGTATACTACATACTATGACGCAGATCAATACTGATAACAAATTAGGCAATAAAAAGGTCAAATCATTGGAAATTTTTAGTTTTCTAATGAGATGAAATGTTTTCTTTTATACATAAATGTTTTTGAGCGTTTTCTTACTAGCAAATGACTCATTAATTAAATGTATTTACTTAACATAACCCATTATGTAATTGATAGTGAATATGCAAGGTGTAAGCTCTGTTGATCCAGATCTACTTGCATATTAATAATGTCTGATCAGGATCTTCAGTGTTAACTCATGTCTCAGGTCAGAAGTCGCTCAATGAATTTAAAAGTGAATCTAATTTGGTTGGACATGAGATAAAAACTGTAGCCAAGTAGTAAAAGATTAAAATCATATATTGCTTTCATGCTTTCAACATTTACTACATTAAATTATTAATGAAAAATAAAATCTGAATATATTGCTTACTCAACCATTAATAACTTGGTTTAGAAAATAGAACAGATTGTGTTTGTTTTAATACCAGTTAAGTATATTAAGCTCTCATATAGATAGATTATTTCAGATAATGGCAGAGGGAACAGTAAATGTTGGTGTTCGAGGGGCTGAGTCCTCACCCAAGCATGAAGAATTTACAAGGAGTCTTCCAGGACCAGATGTTCTGCCAACCCATCATGTGCGACGTAGAGGAACCAGTGAACATGCATGTAAGATAGTTAAATACGAAGTAACATTTATCTGTAATTTTGGAAGCTTGTATTTTAAAGTATTTAGACTAATCACCAATCAATATAATCAATCAAATAAGTGTGTTATAGGCATGTCTTGATAGCAAGATAATAAGATGGTTGTGTATTTAATTGTGGATTTTTTATGCCCCCGAAGGGAGGCATATAGGAATCGGACCGTCCGTCCGTCGCATCCGTCCGTCGCGTCCGTCCGAAATAATCTTGTCCTCGCTTCTTCTCCAAAACCGCTTGAGGGATTTCTTTGATACTTCACAGGAGTGTTTGTCACCAAGCCTAGTTGTGCATATCATCAGGAATTTCTGCTCGGATTATGTTTGGATGCGTTATGCCCCTTTTAAGCAAAATCTTGTCCACGCTTCTTTTTTGATACCGCTTGAGGGATTTCATTGAAACTTCACAGGAGTGTTTGTCACCAAGCCTAGTTATGCATATCCTAAGGAATTTCTGATCGGATTTTTTTTGGCGGAGTTATGGGCCTATTTACCTAACCCTAACCCTAAGCTTTTTTGAAACCGCTTGAGGGATTTCATTGAAACTTCACAGGAGTGTTTGTCACCAAGCCTAGTTGTGCATTTCCTAAGGAATTTCTGATCGGATTATTTTTGGCGGAGTTATGGGCCTTTTTACCTAACCCTTACCCTAAGGTAAATTTTGTTAAAGCAGTAGAGGTTACATTTTTTGTCCGATTGTCATGAAATTTGGTATGAATATTGATATTGATGATTTCTACACAAATGATTAAAATCATGTTGTTAAATTGACCAGGGGCCCCGCCCTGGGGATTTTAATTTTGTTTTCTTTCAAAATCTGTTTTAAACCTTTGATTTTCTACAGTTATTAACCAGATTTTGACACAAGCTTTATACCATCTTAAAATTCAATCTTTCCTGAACAATTCATTCACTGGTTGTTCAGTGATAAAATTTGAAACAAAAATTTTAGTAGCAGAGTGAAAATTTCAAGTGTCAAAAACCAGTATTTCTACCTGTCTTCAGCTACATATGATATTTACCAGTTTATTCATTAATATTGGTCAAGTTGCTGGACAATGACCTCATGAACTTTGCTGCTTAGATCTGTGTTATGCAATATTAAGAACTTTGCTCTGGAAGATTTTATAGGGTAAATTTTGTCATTTTCTATGGATAGTGACCAAATAAACTTTCTTACTTTATAGCACTTTGAAAATCAGGCTTTTCTGAATATGTTATTCACTGTTTGTAAGTAAAACAACAAAAAGAACAACAACAACAAATTTGAAGCACATTCTCAAAATGTTAAGACTAAATTTAAGAAAGTCTTAGATGTATACAGTGTATGTACACAAACTGGCAAGTTAAGGCCACACTTTTTTAAGCTCCCCGCAGAAATCGGGGAGCATATAGTCGCCAAGTTGTCGGTCAGTCCGTCAGTACGTCCCACATTCTTTAACACTCTAGCGGTCACATATTTGCCTCGATTGTTTTGAAACTTGGTCAGGATGTTTGTCCCAATGATTTCTCAGATGAGTTCAAATATGGGTCATCTGGGTCCAAAAATTAGGTCACTGTTACTAAAAATAGAATTTTCTTGTTAACACTCTAGCGATCACATTTTTGCTCTGATTGTCATGGAACTTGGTCAGGATGTTTGTCCCAATGATTTTTTGGACAAGTTTTAATATGGGTCATCTGGGTCCAAAAACTAGGTCACTGTTACTCAAAATAGAATTTTCTTGTTAACACTCTAGCGGTCACATTTTTGCTCCGATTGTCACGAAACCTGGTCAGGACATTAGTCCCAGTAATTACTTGGAACAGTTCGAATATGGGTCATCTGGAATCAAAAACTTGGTCACTGTTACTAAAAATAGAATTATCTTGTCTTGGCTGTAAATTTGTTATTTCTCATTGGATTTCAAAATAACTTGGCACAAATGTTCACCATGACAAGGCGATGTGTTGAGTACAAAACCATGTCGGTTGGTCCAAGGCCAAGGTCACTGTTCCTAAAAATGGAATTTTCTTGTTAACACTTTAGTGGTCACATTTTTGCTCTGATTGTCCGATTGCAAAGAAACATGGTCAGGACATTAGTCCCAGTTATTAATTGGACGAGTTTGAATATGGGTCATCTGGGGTCAAAAACTAGGTCACTGTTACTAAAAATAGAAAAATCTTGTCCAGGCTGTAAATTTGTTATTTCTCATTGGATTTTAAAATAACTTGGCTCAAATGTTTACCATGACAAGATGTTGTTTCACGTACAATACCCATGGCTGTTTGTCCAAGGTCAAGGTCACTGTTACTAAAAATAAAATTTTCTTGTCTGGGCTGTAACTTCCTAATGAATGGAGTGATTTCAAAATAACTTTACATAAATGTTTACCATGACAAGGGGTTGTGTTGCGTACAATACCCATGCCGGTAGGTCCAAGGTCAAGGTAACTGTTACTAAAATTAGCATTTTCTTTTCCAAGCTGTAAATTTGTTGTTTCTTATTGGATTTTAAAAGAACTTGGTGTAAATGTTCACCATATCGAGACGATGGGTCACATACAACACAACTTTGTTGTATTCAGGTGAGCAATAAAGGGCCATCATGGCCCTCTTGTTTCCCTTGATTTTACCTAACTTGCACACAACTCTTGCAACCATTGAGCAGTTGTTGACAGGTGAGCCACCCTATGGACCCTCTTGTTGCAAGGGTTATAGGCCCTTACTCTTTACTATTTAACTTCCACAGGCATATTTTTACTACATATGTATACCAATTCGATTTCAAAGCTGCATTTCGGGGGCATATGTCAATTTCAAGTGATAGCTCTTGTTTATTCAGAGCCTTGGTCTTTTACATAAGTATATGCAGCACACTCAATTTTACAATGTTTAGCCCTTCTGTGCACACATTAACCATCTAATACCTATAATCATCTGGTATTTTACTCGTGTCACCGAAGTTTCAGCCTTGAGCAGCTTATTGGTTGATGTTTTAGACCAGCCACAAGAATAACCAATCACACGCTTGAGTTTGCAAGATTTTGGTCTCCAATCTTAATGTCATGAAACAAACTTTTTGGTGGTATATAGAGTCACTTTGGATCTCAGTCTGTCTATAAAAGCTAGCAACAAACTACAGTCTGGCTATAAAAGCCAGCGACAGACTACTTCTACATTTGTTAGCAGATTGCAGATCCTTTTCATCAGTGCATTTTTTGGAGGGTAGAAAATTCTTGTGATGAAATACTTCTACAGTTTTAAATATATTTACTTGAAATTGAACTATAATAATACCCAAACAGTGAAATTTTTCAGTTCAATTAATTGCATGTTGTTAAATTTTTGTTAGATTTCTCTTTGACCACGAACAAGCTAGCTATTATTCAAAGTAACTTTAAGGGTCGTAAGACCAGTCAGATTATTTGTTATAACTTTCATTGTAGTGGCAGTAATCTATGAAATAGCAGCCAGGAAGCAAAGCTGTTTTATTTAAAAAAAAACTTAAGCAATGTCATCTTTGTTATAAGATGGTGCATAAATTATCTGTTGGAACAGTACGTCATTACTCGTCTTTCACCATCACTACCAGATACCAGGAACCTCTGTTTAAATTGTTACTCTACTATTGAGGGATCCTAGTTTATGACCTGCCAGTTGTTCATGACATGAAATGAATGCAAGACTAATACTTTGTACAACTGGAAGTATAGATGCAAATGCTATACATGTGAATGAATAACTCAATATGAAAATAATTATGCTCTTGTTGTTCTAAATACTTAAATATGTACCATACACATTAAAATTGTTAAATGAGCTTATTTGTGTATAAAAATAAAACTGGGATGTCATGAGGTGACAGTAAAGCAATGAATTTGGAACATATTATTAGGAAGCACATATTTTCATAGTGTTTAAATAAAGAGGACGTTGCAGATGGTTCTTCATTAATCATTAATTCATTAAAAAATGTACAGTCGGACTGCTACACTCAGTCTTTGAAACTTGGGACCAGTCTAGACCCAGATTAGCCTGCACTTTCATAGTCTGATCAGGTTTTAAATTATCATTGCTAAGTATTAAGTTGTAAATTCAGATAACTGCTGTTAAATTATGTTAAACACAATGATATGAACAATTAATAGACTGGTTCATGTTGAGAAAAAATATTCAGTTGTATTAACTCAGTTGCATCAGTTTAGACTGATATCAGCAAAACAAAAGTCTTGTTAACAGAATTAGTTTTGTGACACAAAAATGTTTATTCATTGTATATTCATTTGTTGTATTTTGTCAATATAAACTTCACATGTTCCGTGTGTGTTTTCAGATGAGCAGTCTGGGGCACACACATCAAGGAGTAAGGAATCGCTGGATGGTAGTACCAAATTTGAGGAAAACTGTGTTGTAGTACCACCAGAAAATGCTATTGAGGCTCACAGAATGGTCAACAACTACAAGGTATATCCTGCCCTTACTGGTAAATGATCATAGAATGGCTAAGAGGGAGACTTGGGAGAAATAGTCTCCAAATTTGGTATTCTCACTCTACTAAGCCAAGGGAGAGATTTTCCCTATGTTTCTTAAAAAAAGCTGAAAAATTTCAAAACTTCTCCCTAAAATTGAAAAAAAACTTCTCCCTGTTCTCACAGCCTAAGCCGATCCCTTAATGATTAAACTGTACGATAATTAAAAGAAATATTTAAACTGTACAAGACAGACAGAATGGTCTACAACTATGACATGCATCTGTTGATGTATAGATTCAGTTAACAAACTTGTGGACCCAGGTAAAATACAATCTGATAAGGATTAAGTTTGATACTATTGTGAAAAAATTCTTGCGAAAACATCACAGATAATCATAGAAATGTTCTTTCAGGCATTAATATTTTACAATTTCCTTGAAAACATAGTATCTATTCTTTTATTTCTGGGCCATACTATCAGTCAAATTATTTGTTCCTTCTGACATTAAGAGAAGTGTATTTACATGTGTCATATACATGTAATAACATCCACCAAATTTGACAGCAGGAGTTTTATCTTCCTGTTTTTATGAATGGTAACATTACAGGTTCTGTTCTCACAAAAGATGTTCTCTATCATCTAAATAAGTTTACATTTACTATTGTTTATTACAAAATAGTATCAAGATTGCAAACTTTGAATTCATAGTTTCAACTCAAGGTTATTCTGAAGTGATGTAAACAAATGTTATGTGTATAGTAGCTTGAAAAACATGAGACTGAATTTTGAAAAAGCATTGCTTGAATTATTGAATAATGCTTTAATTTTCTGGAAAAGAACAATTTTGCATGCTATCCAGCAACAACTATAATTATATTTTGGACGAGTATTTACTATTGTACTGGATCCCTACAAGATCCGTTAACAATGCATTTAAAATTATAAGTGTTTTTATGTTAAAGCATATAGGTTATCATGAACAATAATTACCAAACAGAACATGATCAACCATTTACTTCATCTATACATCTTTATTGCAAACACTGTAGATCCAGATCAGCAGGCACATCAGTGCACTGTTTGCATTTTGGTCAGAAATAACTTAATAAATCAGAAAGTGAACAGTGCAGATCCTGATGAGTTGGTACAAATAATCTGGATCTTACCTGGTTGCACATATGTTAATATCCATTTAGGGTGCAAAGGGTTAAACAAGTTTTTATATATATATTTTGTATACAGATTTTTATAGAACTTGGTGTGAATGTGAGCCTAACAGGGGATTCAAAACTTTTGATTCTCTTGTAAATGGCAACGTTTTGTTTACAATAGATTTCATACTTTTCAGTTTGGGTTTAAAAAGTGGAAAAGTCATGTGACTGAACGACCGCTTTCTGTAAGATCAGATGTAGTAAAGGAGCTTTATGAAGATGTGTCTACAGCAAAGCCTGTCAGGGGTAAACAACCTCAACCCTCTACTCCATATACTGCATTGGGGAACAGTTTAGATCCAAATCTACAGAAATAACCAAAAAGTGAACAGTGAAGATCCTGATCAGATAGCACAAATGTGGCAGCTGATCTGGATCTACACTAATTACCCATGCTGTAAAGGCATACATATATGGAGGAAAGAGTTATACAACATTTATTTGTGAAACCATAGATCATCTTTTACCTGATAGGGAAATCTTCCAGTTGTTGAACCCTTTGCTCCATGTGATATGGCTGTTATCACATGGTAGAAAATGGTAGATCCAGATCAGATGGAATGGATGTGCCATATGATCGGGATCTACACTGGTTGCATTTGAAAAATTAACCATTTATATGGAGTAAAGGGTTAAAAATTGTGTCCCTGGGTTGGATCATTCACAAGGAAAGGGCTTATCAATAAATCTTAAAAACAACAATAACATTTTCTTAAAATTGCATGCCATATTTCAAAAATACATTAAACACATATATTACTTTTATAACAGTAAAATTAAATGTCAACATGCTGTAAAGGAAAAATAATTGACTTAATAATAAACTTAATTTTACAGAACAGAACATCATGTATTTTCTCAGGTATATAGATATACAACCAGGGCAAATAACAAAAAGCACTTTGCAGTATAAAGTGAATTTAAAATAACACTAAAAGCAAAAAATACAGAAATGTTAGTTAATCCATATGATGTGAAATACTTCCAATAAAAAACCTGACCCAGTTCCAGTGAATGATTTGATCATAGGATAAAGTTTAAGTGGATATAATCTCATTTTGATCTTACGATCAATGTTTAGGAATTGGGGCCTGAGAAATAGTCACATTTGTCATTTTAAATTGCGGTGACATCCATCATGTTTAGTTTCATGAGGTAACAGCTTTAACCCTTTCCTCCATATATACGCATTTTTACGCATGTGCCACTAGTGTAGATCCAGATCAGTCGACACTTCTGTGCCATCTGATCAGGATCTGCACTGGTCACTCTTTTGTTGGAAATAACAAAACAAATCAAAAAGCGAACAGTTTAGATCCTGATCAGACAGCATGGATGTGCCGGCTGATCTGGATCTAAACTGTTTGCCCATGCAATAAAGGTGTGTCTATGGAGGAAAGGGTTAACAGTTAGTGTTAAGACTGCACATACAAGGATATGTACATAAATAAAACAGTAGTTTCACATTATATATTATAGTCTTCGAAATTTATTTCAACCGTGCTTCTAATATAAGTCATAAAAGCTAATAAATTAGGTACAGTTACAAGCTAACTTTGAAATGAACTGACATTGAACCTTATTTACTCATTTAGTCAGGAACATTAACTCTATTAAAGCTTCTTGTATGACACTGTAGCTCGACGAAATAAAGTTTTGTTGAATATCACATTGTGTCAGCTTTTGTAAAGGAGTATGCAATCTTTACGGTATTATCTCTTTAATCCTGTTCTCTATAATTACTCTTTTTATCACATTGTGACCAGTGTAGATCTAGTTCAGCTGGTACATCTGCACTGGGTGATCCAGATACAGTCTGATCAGGATCTGCACAGTTCTGTCCAGGATCTACACTGTACACCCACACCATAAAGGTGTATATACTGAGGAAAGGGTTGAGCTAAATGTATGGTCTGAATGAAACTTTTGAATTTAACATGATTATCAGTTACTGTGCTTTCAGTATCTACGTGTAGACCAGCAAACATTGTTTATCTTCTGCTTGTTGGATGGTGGTTGGCACTGATCTACGTTGTTGTAGCTTTGTTAATGGCTGTGACTGTCATCGGAAGATCATATGGTAAATAACTTCTTATGTCCCTGGCATCAGATGGTTGGGTGCTTATAGTAATTAAGGCTCCCTCACAAAATCTGGTTTCAATGATGAATGGGAAACAATGCGCAAAGTAGGTTTTGACCTTTTACTCCAAATAAATGCTTATTTGCATGGGCAAAAAGTGTAGGTCCAGATCAGTGGGCACATTTGTGCTCTCTGATCAGGATCTACACTGTTTGCTTTTAGATTCATTTGGTTATTTCTGACCAAGATGCGACCAGTGTAGATCGAGATCAGAAGCCACAGATATGCCAGCTGGTCTGGATCTACACTGATTGCACACACATTAAAATGTGAATTTATAGAGTAAAAGATTAAAAAAGGTATCCAACTTTTGCTATAGGTATCCAAGGTACAAAGAACTCTAGTATTTGAAGATTTAGCTCCATGGATGAATTAAAAAATGGTTGGAAACCCAGTATTAAATGTTATCGCATACCAGCAGTCCGAAAATGTGTATTTTGTGTTGCCCTTTTGAAGAAAATGCGATACTTAGGGATCACTTTGTCCATTCATCTGCACGTAGGTCTGTCCATCTGTCATGAAAAACATAATATTACTCTGACGTTTATTAATATTTTCTTCATCAAACTTCTGCTTATGTCGACAGGGTTTTGATGAAACTAACTTTTTTAGGTCAAGGTCACATTGACAGTTATGCCCCAGATTGTACTTGGATTTTGTCACAAAAACTTAACATTGATTCTGACAAAGACAAAACAGAAACAAAATTGTAACCAAGGCCCCTAGCGGGGCCCAAGATCATAAACCTAAGTTTGGAGACCAGTCTCAAACCTCAAGCATCTGATAGGCTGGAATGGCGACTGTTTGCCATTTCAGCCAAGCAGATGCTTGGGATTTGAGACTGGTCTCCATTTTTTGTTTTATGATCTTTGGCCCTGAACAACTATCTAGCTATGCAGATTTAACAAGTTTTAAATGGTTCTTGCATGTGTTTTTTTTCAGCTCCATTTAGCTTGAGAATGGCAAAATACTTCCTGTGGCCGTTTGGAAAGTTTGTTTTCTTGGTATGTAACTAATTATCTAAATATTCATCATTTTACGATTAGTAAGCAATTTTATCACAGAAGTGATCATATTTTGTGATATGAAGTTAAAATAATTTTGTAGTAACTGGTTCTTCAATAGAATTTTGCATAGTTAATTAAGTCATGACATGCTATTTTAACGGAATGTTTTTATTCTGTAGGTTCATGCCTCCCCGAATGCTACAAATATGGAATCTCAGTATCACCAGAGACATGAGCAAATAGAAATTCACGAAGAAACTAGTTTACTTAGATCTGAAAACATTACTCAGATGTCATACCAAACACCTGTCTGCGGGAAAACATTCTGGGTATATTATTATAATATAAAAGAGTTCTATAATTAATCATTTGGAGCACATCACAGGAAAAGGTTCCTGCGGTTAAATTGATGTTATTCCTTGAAATGGCATCATAAATTTGAGCAGACAATATTGCTTACTATAGTCCGATTTTACGCATTGAGCCGTGAATGTACTTTTGTATTTATAGATTTTTGGAATATTCCACAAAATAGGGATGTTAGATATTCCCATCATAGCTCATTATGTTGAAATTGTACTGCTCTATAACAAAAGGTTTCATGGCCGTGGCAGTAACGCTTCTGATTTATGGTAAAATGGCATAAGGGTCGTGTTCAAATCCCATGAGGAGATTTCTTTTTTTTTCTGTTTTAAATGTAATTTTTAAATACATTCATGTAGACACCGACACAAATGACACTTAACCGTACAAATTTCGAGTAAGCTTTCATTAAGCGAGTTGATAAAATGTCGCGATTGATCCATACTCAAAACACAGGTTTTGGGCGATGCAAAACATTAAACAAATGATTTTGAATTATGTAAATTATAAAAGAAAGAAAATGTAACAAGTGTTTACAGAATGCCAGGATTCACAATTGTCAACACTCCTTTGGTACGGAGGTGTATGGGGTCAGGGTAAGCCGCTCAACAAATATATCTTGTTAATTTATTATAAAACTGGAATGAACATGAACAAAATTAAAAGGGGGTTGCAAAATATAAAGATTAAACAGCTAAAAACTATAAAAAATATCATATAAACTAAATTAAAATTATAAAAAGGAAATGAAAGACAAATATAAAAAGTTACTATTATTGGATTCGAACATGCAATGTTTTGCATCAAAGCCCAAAATCTTATCCACTGAGCTATTTCGTTGTGACTAAATATCTGCTACTTTGAACAGTTTTTAATGGCATATAAGTAAAGTAATTTAACGGTAACTTTGTAAAATTACTTACCCATTTAGTACTATAACAGTGGACTTGTCCAAAAGGTCACAGCTCACGGGTCAAAATCGAACTATACATGTATGCATTTCATGGAAAAAATAACAAGATCACCTTTTAGTTATGAAGAATGATAGATAATTGTTAGATCTTTTTTAAATATATAAACAAACACATGTTGAAAAATTTGACCGGAGACAACTTTTCCTGTGACATGCCCCATTTTATTTTGTAGTTAGACCAGAATAAGACACATTGACAAAATAATGCATTGAAGAAAAGGTGGTCCAGTAGCTGCCAGCCCAAAGATTTTGGATCTCACTGATGAATCCAAGTTCTAAAACAAAATATCAGAAACCTACTGTAAATAAACAAGCTGATAATGAACATTCTTCATTTACAAAAATTATTTTCAGTCTAATATTACTAAGTAATATACATGTATATTGAATTTTCATGAAACAGAATATTTATCTGTTTTCTTGCCATTTTTTACTACTTTTTCTTAATTTCCCTTTCATCATATTGACCCCAAGCTTATTATTACATGTATATGGGGTCAAAAATAATGAATTCAAATTTGCTGGCATCAAAATGCAAGAATCAGCATCATCAGCAGCAAAAACATGTAAAATCAAGAACCCATAATTATTATCTATAGCTTAAATAAGTCAACTTTATATTTTACTGTTTACTGGGATTTATTACGTTATGAACTGACGCTGATCTGTCAACTTCGCGTGTGGAAATTAAAGGAAAACTCTGCCAAAAATACAATTATTTCTTATCACATTGGAAAAAGAAATCTTTTAAAGTATTTTCTCATAAATTTGGGAAATTGTTGAAATTCTAGAGCCAGTTTTTCTTCAAATGTTAAGTACTTGTAAAATATGTATGTATTTATGTATTACTACACAAATAGATAAACATGCTTAGGATGTCATATTGCTCTTGGTCTAGTCAGTAAGGGATGAAAATAAAGAACAAACATTTCTTGAATAACCTGTGAATTACAGTGTTAGATATTTTTTCTGTTTTAGACCAGTTTGAGAACGTATCCATGGTTATTACTTGGAGCACCGATATTGCTGATTGTCCACTTCATCGTGTGTTTCCTGTCTTGGTTCTTTGTTATCACCATACCAATAGCAAAGGTGAGTGCTGTATAACCACATGATGGAAACCTCACGACAAGTGTACAGTGATCATGAACATCACAGGAAAAATGGATAACTAAGAGACTATTAGGAGATATATAAATTTTCTGTGCCATGACAAAATTGGGATATAGCCTATGCAAGCAGAGTAGACCCAGATCAGCTTGCTCACCTGCCCAGTCTGATTAGGGTCTACATTGTTGTCCATTCAGTCAGTGAAGCTATCTCACTGAATCTAGTAAACAGTTTAGATTCTATACAATCATGTAAGTTTTCAATTAGGTCAGGGTCTACACTGATCTCAAACCCCAATTTAGTCACAAATGTTACAATTAATGTGTCCTGATAATAGAAGCGTTCACTCATTTTACAAATTATTCTATTAAAATCTCACGGAATTTGGTCGACACAAAACTGCCTTATTCAGGAAGACCATGAGATCTTATGTCCATGAAATTAAAAGATTTTACAGTATTTGGATAATTGGCTGTTAGTTATGCTAATTGGAGTTAAAGTCACAAGATTATCGTATGTTTGTTTTATCACATGTCGCTGACTCATTTAATAAGTAACAGTATTTTCTTTAACTTGAAAGATTAGTACTAATTAATTAGACACTTTAACAAGTACTTTTGGAAGCTGAGTGATTGTCTAGATTAATCCTGAGCCCAAGGTTATAAAACTGAGCATGGAAACCAGTCTCAAATCTCAAGCATCTGATTGGCTGAAATGGCGACCAGTCGCCATTTCAGCCAATCAGATGCTTGAGATTTGAGACTGGTTTCCAATCTCAGCTTTATAACCTTCAGCCCTGGTGAATAACCTTTTTTTGTTGTCAAGTATGTTTTTGTATGTGACTTAACACAAAATGTTCTGGTTTGTAAGAAATGGAGATTTCGGCATCAAAGTTCCTTACCGTCTCTCAAAGATCAAGGTCACACTTAGGCTTTTAAGGTCAAAAATATTTTTAGTAACATGTCTGGAGCATTACTTCACAACTACTTAGGTACCTTATCCAAACTTCACACAATGTTCACCTAAATGAAAAAAGTGCAGTGGGCAGGTACATGTTTTTTAGGGGTTCAGATGTCCTAGAGTACAAATATAACATCATTCTACCAAACATAGAATTTTGAAACAAACATACTATAATTACAATTGTACAAATGCAAGATATAGGTACTTGTGTACAACAATTAAGTTCTAATGAAATGGTGTTGAGAAAAATTGTTTATTTTTCAGGTCAATCAGAAAACCATTATGTATTTACTGTGGTTGCCACCTGACAAAGTCAGTATCGGGGATTCAGGAGTAATGTCACATGATCCAAAGAAGACACGTAGTGAAATCATCATGTATACCCACCAGTCCATGAATATATATTATTATAAATATACTGTGGATGGGATGAACATCATTTTAGTCAGTATCCTTTTCAGTGTTATAGACTTCTTGAAGGTGAGCAAGGTATATTAACCCTTTCCTCCATAGACATAACCTTAATTGCATAGGCGAACAGTGTAGATCCAGATCAGCCAGCACATCTGTGCCATCTGATCAGTATTTGCACTATTTGCTTTTTGATTTGTTATGTTATTTCTGACCTACGAGGGATGATCCAAAATAACGTAGACTTTTGTCATTGCATCTTAATTTGAAACACGTTCGCAATAAATTAAATCAGAACACAAACGTAACAAACTGAGCTAAAATATTCATATATTTAATCGATTTCAAAAGTGCGTCGCTTATTTAAAAAACCATGGTAACATGTAGGCGGCGCACACCGTTGCCATTGTACTTTATAAAGCATAAACCTGTCAATAAAAACAAAACTACTAGTGGAAAAAGAGTCAAACTTCGCAACGTCAAAGCACGGTATACAAATGATGTCATGCCGAAATTTTACGTCATTTTGACTATGCATTTAAAAAACAGTCAATATTTAATAGAGCTATCACCAACGTTAAAACGTCAGAAATGTCGCCGTCAGATCGCCTGGAAATGCGTGCTATTATAAAATTCTGTCATGGTCTTTGAAAATCACCTCATGAAAGCTATAATGATTTAGCAGACGCAAATCAAAACTTCAATAAGCCGAGCTCTAGTTTTTAAGTAGTACCAGTGTTTTTTTATACGGTCAGATGAGCCATTAAATAGGCCTGGGGTAAGGAAAAACAAAATCGACGTTACAGCAGTGACGTCGAGTCGGGAGGCAATTGAAGCGGACTAAAGTCAACTATTGTGGCGCTTTTCGACCAATTCTAGACTGGATTAGGTACCATGCAACGGATATTGCCGAACAAATGACATTTTTAAAGGTGTGTTAATAATTAATTAACAAATATGTTTTTCAAAAAATGTTTTTGTTTGCTATTTGGATCATTACGAAGTCATAAATTATCAAATAAGAATAAATAAGTTCTTTATACATTGTGTAATTTTAATTACACTTGAGTAAACAGCTACACAGACTGTGTCCACAATGCAAAGACTTGTTATATATTAACAAACACAAATTTGTAATGAGTTATTTTAACAGTTACACGCCGGTTGCTAAAGTACTGCGATACTGTGGGTATTGCATTCCCGGTCGTTTCTTTGGCGGTACGAGCGAGAAGGGGACCACTTTTTTGATCGCCTCATAACCACTTGCGAGACTTTGACCAGCAATGATACACTACTATGTTCGATCAATGGGTTCCCCAGCATCGCATTTCGGTGACGGAGTCTATTTAAAGAAACTTAGAACATATGCCGCTTCGCTAACGCTGCGTCCGAGAATTAACGTCGTTGACGTTTTTAGATATAATTTGACGTGTGCCGGATAGCGGTTAGTGTATGATTTTAATTGTTCAAAGTTTTTTTGTGTGATGTTTTATTTTGCTGATATTTTGTAAAAATATGCTGGACATATTCCGATTAAAGCTTGTGTAATTTTATTTGTGGTATCTTGAATAATATAAAAACTATAACAAAAGTCTACGTTATTATGGATCATCCCTCGTAAATGCGACCAGTGCAGATCCTGATCAGATGGCATGGCTGTATCAGCTGATCTTGATCTACACTGTTAGCATATGTGTAAAAATGTGTATATATGGAGGAAAGGGTTAATTTTGCTTTTGAAGGTGTAAGAGGGATACAGATTATGCTGCATTAAGGTCTAAGAGGCATATTAACTGTGCTACTGAAGGGTAAGAGGCATATAAGTTATGCCATGATTGAATGTGTAAAGGGCATATTGATAGTTCTTCATGTATTCATCAGTAGTTTTACATCTTTAAGAAGGTTGGCATTCATACATTGAACTATAATAAAGGTCCATGTATTTGTTCTGTTCAAGTTAGTGCGAAAAAGAGGAATATAAGATTCAGAGTTTTTTTGGCTTGTGTAGATACTAAATATACCAGTATTACAGAAACTTGCATTATGCAGATGACATTAACACCATTCATATGCTTAACTAACCAAACAGTTTTAATCAATAATACAGTAAAGTTCAGATGAATTGTAAGATCATAAAATTATGTGTGTAATTTTAGCACAAATTGCACTGTTGCTTCTGGAGTATCGTCAGTAATGCAGCTTGAGTGTTGCATCATGGAAAGCAGAGTAACAGATCTTCCTTAACTCATTGTTCAGATCTGTTGGTATTTGTGGTGCTGTCTGTAGCTCTAGGCTATTCAGATTCTACCAATGAAATCACCGATGGAGTTACTGTGAGTATAGATAAAATGAAATAGGTTTATTTTGCAATCACTTCAACCAAAAATTAATAAATGAATGACTACTTTTGCTGTGAAGTAGTCAAACAAGTTTGCATGTGTGTGAATTTTAGAAAATTGCTACCAGTCTAGACTTTTTGTATGCAGTGCAGAGAGCTCTATACTTGCAGTGCAGAGAGCTCTATATTTGCAAAGAATATCTACCAGTCAAGACTCTAAACATGCAAGGTAGTGCAATCAGCTTTAACTCTACACTTGCAGATAATTGCAACCATTTCTAGACTCGTGACAGTCAGAGAGTTGCAACCTTTTTAAACATGTACATGCAGATAATTGCAACTTATTAGTCTTGGTACATGCAGAAAATTTCACCAGTTTAAACTCAATACTTGCAGAAAATTGCTCTTTATATAAAGTGTTATGACCAGTTTAGCCAGATCATTTGAAATATAAATATTTAAAGTTAAAAACCAAAAAGGGGAAAAGACCCCAGCAAGAGGCTAAAACTAGCACAAGAGTGCTGCTTAGGATAAATTTTAAATAGGAAGGTAAACCCTTTTAGCAAATATCCTTTTTTTATTCTGCATGGCACAAGAAACGCTGCAAAGCCACCTGTATCATTCACTTACAGCTGTGATTTTTTACAACTATTCCTTAAAAATTCTGCAGAGCACTAGATATCTATATGAAATAAGAATACAGTTATGGTAAAATTTCATCTTTTTCATTTTTGGTCCTTTGTCTATGATTGACGCTGAGCAAATTGAACCTGTAAATTGCCTTTGTTTCCTTCAAAAATTTTCACAAATTGAAATGATGCAATATTTCATTAGTCAACCGTTATCCTTTGTCTTACAAATGGAGTGAGTAATGGTGTATATGTGTATATAATGCGAGTTATGTATGTCAAAATGTTCCATTTTCTTACAGAAATGTGTGCTTGCAGTGTTAGCTATTGTACCGTTGACTTATTACATCGGAATGGCAATCATTAGGTAATTTAAATTTAAAATTAAGATTTACATATTGAAGCATTTAACCCTTTACTCCATAGATACACCTTTATAGCTTGGGGGAACAGTGTAGATCCAGATCAGCTGGCACATCCATGCCATCTGATCAGGATCTGCACTGTTTGCTTTTTGATTTATAAAGTAATTTTGCTTTTTGATTTATAAAGTAATTTCTGATCAAAAAGCGACCAGTGCAGATTGTATGCACAAGGGTTAATTGTATGAATCTTAGCCAATTTGAATAATTAAAGAAACAAGTAAGCTACACAGTACTTCACTTTGTTAATGATATAGCATACACAAGCTGAGGATATTTCTCAATTAGACATTGTAAAGATAAGCATGAAAATCTGCAATTCAAAAAATCAAATTTATATGAAATGGTAGACACACATACAATTTAAAGAAAACAAAAGAAGTAAGCAGTTTTCATAAAAAAATGCAAAAGTCAAACTTGTCATAACAGGTAATCATTGATCTTTATTTTCAGTATATCAGCCCAGAGTAGTTTTGCAGTGGGAGCAGTGCTGAATGCTACATTTGGTTCTATAGTAGAGCTGATACTGTATGTTGTGTCACTTGTTAAGGGCAAATCTAGTGAGACCCAATGTTACGCTGAGCTGGTACGCTCAGCTCTTACAGGTTTGTGCAGTATTTATGTTGCTTCTATTAAACAACTTCTAAACAAGAATTAACTCTTAACTCCATGGGATGTGGCTGTTATTCATGGTGAACATTCTAGATCCAGATCAGCTGGCACATCTGAACTGTCTGATTAAGATGTACTCTGTTTGATGCATGAGGTTACTTCTGACCACAAAGTGAACAGTGTAGATCCTGATAATTTACATGGATTTGCCAGCTGATCTGTGCCACTAGTTGCACATGGGAAAAAACCCATATGTATGGAGTGAAGGGTAAAATACTGGTAATGACTGATATTTCTGTCATTACCTTATTCTCTTGAAACTTATTCTTTTACTGAATGAATATAGAGTAACACTCATCCGTACATCTGTCCATACATCTGTACAAACATCCATCCATTTGTATATATGTCCCCAAATCTTGTGACATCAACTCCTCATTAACTATCTGGCAGATTTCTTTCAAACCTGCACAGATGATTAAGCAGGATGTGTAGATATTTGTAAAGAAAAGATTTTTTGGCTCAAATCTTTCAAACCTGTGTAGATTGTTGTAAAGGAATTTGTCTTGCAACCATTTTCACCAGAGTTATGGCCATTTTTTATTTAAGTAATAAAATTTTGTGGCACTCACTCCTCATTTACTAGTCATGTTGTTAATACCTGCTACACAATTTCGTTACAAATCTGCCGGAGTGGGGGCATCACTTTCCTGACACACAGTCTAGTTATCTCGCGGCATCAACTCCTCCTAAACTATCAGGAGGATTTCTTTCAAACTTGCACAGATGATCAAGCAGGATGTGTAGAAAATTTTAAAGAAAGGATTTTTTCCTGCGACCATTTTTACTAGAGTTAAGGCCCTTTGTTATTGCAAATGTTTTTGCAGCAGTGGGGGCGTCAGTGTTCGAGTACATATTCTTGTTTTTAATTACTATGTTATTATGTTTAATGTTATAGTTCAGTTTTGGTGACTTTAGGCTAAGCTGTAAAAGTTTTTGACTTTGGTCCCAAACAGAGGGATACATCCACCTAAAGTTGGAGATTTTATATGAAACGATATAATCTTGCAGGAAATCCTGTGGATCATTGACTGTTACTAAATTAGAAATATTCTATTTTCAGGAACTTTGATTGGCTGTGTTTTATTCATACCAGTGAGTATACATCATACTTAATGCTTAACATTCTATGACAGACTAATAGTATGTATTAATTTTTTGACTCCACTGATATGAACTCTATCCCATGTTTGACCTTTTTTCAAGATCAGCCTTCGAATACCCTTTTCTTTGGAATATTTACTTGACTTAATTAACCTTTTCCTCCATATAAAGGGCTTTATGGCATGGGTGAACAGTGGAGATCCAGATCAGCCAGCACATCTGTGACGTCTGATCAGGATCTGCACTTTTCGCTTTTTGATTTGTTATATTGTTTCTGACCAAATTGTGACCAGTGCAGATCCAGATCAGACAGCACAGATGTTCCCACATATCTGGATCTACACTGGTCACTCATGTCCTAATTATGTAGATTAAACCACTTTTTGAAAGATAAAGCATGGTCATCTTTTGTTGTTAATTGCAAAATGTATTTTAGAACAAGTTAAACTGTAGTAACAGTATACTTTTTATGCTAAATTCTTACAGTTTTCTTTACAGTATAATAATTGTGATTGTTGCAAAAGATGTTAAATTGAGTATGGAGTCTGTACCCGTTACCATGTACTGCATTTTGTAATAAAAATGTTCTTGCCCATACTGGGAATCGAACCTGTACAGTACATTGACGGCACAGAGCCATGTAATTCTGATTATGCTACTGATTGAGCTAGCCGGAACAACACCCAAAAAGGCTGTTTTGGTGTTTGTTATAAAGTTAAATGCAGTAGTGTTTCATTTAGCACATTTTCATATGTTCTAACAGGGTATTTGCATGATCGTTGGAGGAATCAAGTATCGCTCACAGCGATTCAACCCCAAGTCGGCCAGTGTTACAGCATTGCTACTGTTTGTAGCCATTGGAGGTGGGTAGATCTTTTTTTTTGGGATATTTACTTACCTGCTCATTTGCTCATTTGCCCCTTAATACTTTGAAGAACATTTCTCTTGTTAATCTTTTAGTAAGAAGTGTCCAACCACCCTTTTATTTACTAAGATATTGGAAAAAGCTGCATGACACATATAAATAATCTCTTTAATTACAGGGGTGTTTGCACCTTCATTATTCTCAAAGATATTTGGAGACCTTCAATGTGAAAGGTGTGAAATCAACAGTACAGTAGTGGGTTTTCAGAACCATACATCAGGCCTGCAGTGTACCGGCTGCACCCAGTCTGTGGTAAGCTTGTTTCTACACTGAATCCTGAAGGTTGTTAGCTAGATAGGTAGGCTTGAAATCCAGGGTAGATGGTTTGATCCCTGATGCCATAGTCAAAAATACTTATGTCTACCCTGAGGCTTCTTATCTTCAAAATTTAACAACAAACTTTCTGGCATGTGTGAAAAATCTGCCGTTTTACATTTTGCTTGCTAGAGCCATTTTCTCTTCACTTTCTTTTGAAAATAGCATAGACAATGGCAGAAATAATAAGAAAAAAAATAATTTCAGATTTACATGGCAAGAAAATATTTGGGTTGGCCAATTTAGTTGTTATTGCAGTCAAATTGACAATATAACAAATGAAATGTTTGTATTTTCGTACGCCTTTCCTCCATAGATACACCTTTATTGCATGGGCGAACAGTGTAGATCCAGATCCGCAAGCACATCTGTGCCATCTGATCCGGATCTGCACTGTTCACTTGTTAATTTGTTATATTGTTTCTGACCAAAATGCGAGCACAGATGTTCCCACTGATCTGGATCTACACTGGTCGTTCATGCATAAAAATGCATATATATGGGGGAAAGGATTAACCCTTTCCTCCATATAAAGGCCTTTATGGTGTAGGCAAAAAGTGTAAATCAATCAGCCAGCTCATACACACAATCTGATCAGGATATGCACTGCTAGCTATGTAAATTATTAGGTTGTTTTTTACCAAAAGCGAGCAGAACAGATCCTGATCAGACAGCATGGATGTGTTGGCTGATCTGGGTCTACACTTTTGGCACATGTGATAAATGGCATAAAGGGTTAAAGGTTTTGCTGCTCTTTGGAAGGTATTGACATAAATTTTTTACAGGTATTTGAAAAATATGAAAAGCAATGTTTGTTTTCAGCTTGGCTTGGATGGTGACAGGTCGCTGTATGATAAGCACATTCAGCCCCTGGTGTATGCTATATGCCTGCTACTACCCATTTCATATGTGATTGGAGTTCTGTTTACCCTCCATACTCATACGTCTTACGTGTATGATGAGTTTTATGAACAAATGGAAGAAGACAAGGCTAATTCTGAGCGTAAGTTTAAACTCTGCTTAGTTTAAAGGATGATACTCAACATTTATTGTATGTGTTCCTTGTGAACAAGAGAGTCAAATGAACACATTCAAAGATTTATTAGACTGTATCTAAAATTGCAATTGCTCCATTAGGAATACTTTTGTGTTAATCAAGTTTTCTCACGGAATCTCTCGAGATCAAGATAATAAATTGACAGTTTGTAGACCAGTCTTCAATCCTTAAAAACTAATTAGTTGAAATTAAATACAGCCTTAAACTTGACAAATAATAAGCTAGAGTTTTGATAGCTTTCCAGTATTGGGAACTGACTATTCCTCCCACTAAAGATTTATTCATTTAGTAGTTAGAACATAATGAACCTTTTACTCCATGGGATGCAGTTCTCATGTGCAGCCAATTTAGACACAGATCAGTCTGCATATACATGTGTGAGAAGTTTTATCAGGATCTACACTTGTTGCTTTCTGTCAGAAATAAACTAATGAAATCTTAAATTGACTTGTGTAAATCCTGATCAGACTGCACAAATGTGCAAGCAGATCTGGATCTACACTGGTTGCCCTTGGGAATAAAGCAGTATCTAAATTCTATATAGTAAAAGGTTAAGCGTTTATAAAATTACTGCAGCCATTCAGTTGAACCTCAAGTTGTAATTAAGAGTGTTTGTATTGCCCTTGTAGATCATGGTTCACCACAGTGGTCCAGGGTGAAGAGTATAATTATACTGCTCGGGTGTGCCACACTCATTGCATTGTGTGCCGACCTTATAGCCGAAAACATACAGGATCTGCTCGAGACCTCCGGTGTGTCTGAGGTAATGTGCAAACACTTTATATTAATTGTCATTCTTAATTGGTACAATGGAGTTTCCTCTTATGCTAGGACATGAATGTAGAGCACTAATTTATTAATTTTTGAAATATTATAGCCGAGAATATAAATGATCTTTTGAATTGTCATTGTCTGTTGATCAAAACTGTTCACTTGTTTAACTCACCAAGTTATTTGTAGTTGTTTTATCATGAATCAAAGATTGTGCTTTGGTGACTTGACACTGGCTTATTTAGTCTGAAATTAAGATCATCAAACTTCTACAGTGCTGATATGGATGGAAGCCTTTAAACTTCATCAAAATGTTGCTCTTGATAGCTTCACCATACTTACTTCCTTGACCCAGTGACCCTTTATAGCTCAAACATTCAAAGAATCAGGGAGCTATCCTAACACCTGCTTCGATGATCTTGTTGACATCTTTGGCTATTAAAGTTTTTATGCACTTGGTCCATGACTTAATTGCTACTTGAGATATCAACTTGAAACTTGTAGTATTTATTCACTATCAAAATCTGCATTGCTAGCATGAGCCATAACTCTGCTCTAAATACCCATAACTCTGCTCTAAATACTTTTAAAGTTATGTCCTTTTTCATGTAGATTTTGCATTTTGCATAAATATACCTCTATGACCGAGTGACCCTTTTTAGCTAGACTTTTGGAAGAATAGGGAGCTATCCAACTAGTCAGTGTCAGCGTTTTTGTCAGTTCAGTTGAGTGTGAGATGGAAAGTGTTACCAGAGATGACAAATTTATGAGCTTGTATAAACCATGCACAAAATGTTACTGTTATTTTATTGCAGTATTTCATCGGTGTGACAATGATAGCAATGATTCCAGAATTACCTGAAGTCATCAATGGAATACAGTTTGCATTGCAAAATAACGTAAATTTAGGGTAAGTTCACTAATTTATACACTCATCAAAATTAATTAAGGTCATATAATTATGTGTCCATCAAATAAGTCTTTGAATAAAATCTTGAATTTCAAAACTTGAAATGTCAGTTTTGAACTTGATAGAAGTAAATTATTTTTTAAAAAATCTAAAGATATTATGATTTGTTTAAAAATTAAGATTAGTATCATTGTACCACAGATTTTGAAGCACCATATATTTTGACGCACTATTTGTTTTGATCTCGCTTTTATAGCATTGTAAAAGATCATTAAGCCCAAGTTTAACACATTACTCTATGCTATGGGGCTGTTATCCCATGAGCAAACAGTGTAGATCCAGATCAGCTACCACCTCTGGATCTGCACTGTTTGCATTGTTTGTTTTTTTATTAATTTTGACGAAGAAATGACCTGAGTAGATCCATATCAGACAGCATGGAAATGCTGGCTGATCTGGATCGGTATTGTTCCCACATGCAAGTAAACCTGTATATATTTAGTAAAAGGTTAATGTTTTGATGTTTGTTCTCTTACAGTATTGAGATAGGAACAAATACAGCCATACAAGTGTGCTTAATACAAGTACCAGCCCTGATACTTATAAATCTCATCTATGTAAGTGATTTAATACTTTAATAGTAAGTTAATAATAAAATAAAATATTATCTCCAGAAAGAAATTCATCTCAGCAATGTGTAAGGTGATTAAATATACTTTGTTAAATTAATTAAGAAAAGGATAATTTAACAATTCTATTTTAACCAGCTGCCCAAGTGAGTAAAAAAAGTTGGCTGCTTAACACAGGTGGTTGTTTAAGACAGGTAAAAATTGTATATAATTAATGTTCTCTGTTTTCAGCCTCTGAATTTTATCCTGATATTCAATGATGTGCACCTATGGGCAGTTATATTTTCTATTGTTGTGATAAACTACATCTTTCAGGATGGCAAGAGTGACTACTTTCAAGGTAAATCAATAGTGCATTTACCCTTTACTCAATGAATACTGCTTATATCCCATGTGTGACCAGTGTAGATCTCATATCTGCCTGCACATCTATTCAGTTAGATCAGGATCTTAAGGTTTTAGAACTGTAATATGCACTTTTGCAGATTGGGATTTTGTTGTTTTCATTTCCAAGTACATCCATTTAGACATCTAAACAAGAGTTTTAAAAAACATTTATCATGCGTTACTCGGGAAATTCAGTATTTTAGAAGGGGACCCTCTGTTTCTAAAAATGGGCTTAAAATCATACATACTAGAAGCTAAATTCATCTCTATTTCTTTCAAACCTTGTAAAATTTTGTAAAAGGCTAATTGTTAAAGGACATCATACCTGAACAGGAAAAATCGAGCATTATGTTTAGAATTTATTTCTAACACTTTATAAATTGACTAATTTTAAGTGCACCACAGCTTGGGAAATGCACATTTTTCTGAGCTGCAAAAATTAAGCAAGTTTTTATCTGAGATTTTTGTGCATGTTTAATGCAGTAAAATAATTATGTTATACATAAAAATTATCTGCAATGTGTAAAGAATCAAATAATAAAAAAAACATAGCACTTCACCGTTTCGTTTTCATTTTATTGGCCTACAAAATAGGTAGCTAAAACCCAGACCAAAGGGTTAAAAACTACAAAAATCAAAGGGCTTGGTTTACGAATGGTCATTTTTTGATACCGCCTCAATTTATTTGAAAAACAAGAAATACGCAAGAAATCAGCTATGCCGGTAAAAATTTAACTTAAAAAAAGTAATTTTGGCAACCGTAAGCATAGCAACCAAAGAATTTCTTTTAAATGGAAAAATCATCGTGCAAACACATAAAATTACTTTTATAAGACAAGTATCACAAAAATTACTGTTCAAATATAGAAACAATATAATAGCAACATTTTTCTTAATGAAAGTACAGATTCCACAATCATTTTAGTTTCATATCGTGATTCTGTTGCTGTATTATAAGAGTTAATATTTTGTAATAATTTCATTACAATATTTCAGTTTTCATGGCTACAAAATAAAATGAAGAATAATAACAATTATTTTGGAATTGTAAAACGATTGATTATACCATTTTTCCCAAAAATTAACTCACAATAATTAAAAAAAAGAAGAAAAAGGATAAAAAAGTTCTTGTCCTGAGGATTGAACTGGTTCCGTCAAAATAAAGTATCCTGATCGTTACCATTGCCCCACAGAGGATTGATCAAAGTGTGTAAATTTCATATGACCTATATTCATTGCTGAGTGTTGTTCGGCTAGAGTCTTATTTTGAGTATTTGTTATGAAAATATTTATTTACATTACATCAATTTCATATAGCATTTTTTATTATTTGATTTAGTTATTTATGACATCATAATCGCGGGAAACACCTAAAGAGTAGTCTACATTTACGAAAAATAGTATCAACCGGAAACATACGAATCGGCGTTCGGAAAACACGAATAAGGAACGGCATAAGTCGATGTTTGGTGGAAATATTACAGTTCTAAAACCTTAACTGTTCTCATGTTGGTCAGCTGATTATGGATCTTTACTGGTTGCACTTTGGATAAATTATATGCCGTATCCATGGACAATTACTATTAAAATAAAAAACATGTACCTTTGAAATGTGAAGGAGTGTTTTGCACTTGAGTGATGTCAGTAATTAGTGCTTTTAACATCATTACGTTGTACAACTATTAAGCTAAAGGTCTGAGCCTGCAAGTTATTGCCAAATGAAAGCTATTTGTAAAAACTCACAATAATCTGCCATAAAGAATGACAGGTTAAACCTTTGCAGATAAACAAATTGTGTTTTAGGTATGATATTTTAGTTTCATAAAAAGTGCTTTATGTACTGGTGTGAAACTCAAGAAACATGTTAAGTTTAATGTCTCTTGGTTCAGTTCGTATTTGGACATATGCCACCAAACAGATGTTTACTGTATCAAATTCCATGTGGTACTTCATTCCCTTTATTGTTAACTAGCCACTGTTGTCATTAATGTGGATTATATCTTAATTTGAGTCACCTCATGAAAATATTCAAGTTAAATCTGAATAATGTTCAAGACTGAATCTAGTTGTATGATATCAATGTTAGACATTAAATTTTGTCATGATGTAGGAATGGTCTTCGTCCGTCCTTCCGTCCATCCGTCTGTCTGTCCTTCCGTGCGTGCACATTTCGTGTCCGCTCCATAACTTTTCAACCCCTAGAAGGAATTCGATGAAACTTTACTCAAATGTTCTCCCCATCAAGACAACGTGCAGAACACATGTTCCAACCTGGCTGGCTCAAGGTCAAGGTTACCAGTGGTGTTTGAAGATTTGAACCATGTATTTCGGTCCGGTTCATATCTTCTAAACCCCTAGAGGGAATTTCATGAAACATTAGTCAAATTTTCTCCGCATCAAGACGATGTGCAGAACCATGTTCCAACCTGACGGCTCAATGTCAAGGTCACCAGTGGTGTTTGAAGATTTGAACCATGCATTTTTTCGTGTCCAGTTCATGTCTTCTAAATCCCAGGAATGAATATCATGAAACTTTAAGTCAAATGCTCAGCCTATGAAAACAATGTGCAAAACCCACGTTCCAACATGGCTGGCTCAAAGTCAAGGTCACCAGTGGTGTTTGAAGATTTGAACCAAATTCTTCATGTCCGGCTCATATCTTCTGAACCCCTTGAAGGAATTTCATGAAACTTTAGTCAAATGCTCAGCCTATGAAAACAATTTGCAAAACCCATGTTCCAACATGGCTGGCTCAAGGTCAAGGTCACCAGTGGTGTTTGAAGATTTGAACCATGTACTTCATGTCTGACTCATATCTTCTGAACCCCTTGAAGGAATTTCATGAAACTTTAGTCAAATGCTCAGTTCATGAACCTGATGTGCAGAACCCATGTTCCAACCTGGCTGGCTCAAGGTCAAGGCCACCTGTGGTGTTGAGGCCCGCCCTGGGGATTTTAAAAAAAAATTCTTTTAAATTCTGTTTTTAACCTTTGATTTTCTACAGTTATCAACCAGATTTTGACACAAATTTTATACCATCTTAAAATTCAATCTTTCCGGAACAATTCATTCACTGGTTGTTCAGTGATAAAATTTGAAATAAAAATTTTAGTAGCAGAGTGAAAATTTCAAATGTCAAAATTCCAGTATTTCTACCTGTCTTCAGCTATATTAAGATTCAATCATAAGATGTATTAGGATGCATTATCCAGTTCCAGGTCAATGACCTAATGAACTTTGCTGCTTAGATCTGTGTTATGCAATATTAAGAACTTTGCTCTGGAAGATTTTATAGGGTAAATTTTGTCATTTTCTATGGATACTGACCAAATAAACTTTCTTTCTTTATAGCACTTTGAAAATCAGGCTTTTCTGAAAATTTTATTCACTGTTTGTAAGTAAAACAGCAACAAAAAATTTGTAGCACATTCTCAAAATGTTAAGACTTAATTTAAGAGAGGTCTCAGCTGTATACAGTGTATGTACACAAACTCGCAAGTTCATTGGAGGTCTCTCAACCCCTGGAATGAATATCATGAAACTTAAGTGAAATGTTCAGTTCATGAACATGATGTGCTGAACCCATGTTCCAACCTGGCTGGCTCAAGGTCAAGGTTACCAGTGGTGTTTGAGCATATTTCGTGTCCGGTCCATAACTTTTCAACCATTAGAAGGAATTTCATGTAACTTTAGTCAAACATTTTCCTCATGAAGACGTAGTGCAGAACCCATGTTCCAACATGGCCGCTTCAATGTCAAGGTCACCAGTGGTGTTTTTTGAAAAGCCATGAAGGAATTTCATGAAAGTTGCATGCTTTGTGTCCGATCTTTAACATTTTAACCCCTAGAACAAATTTCATGAAACTTCAGTCAAATGTTCTCCCCATCAAGACGATGTGCAGAACCCATGTTCCAGCATGGCCGGCTCAATGTCAAGGTCACCAGTGGTGTTTGAAGATTTGAACCATGCATTTCGTGTCCAGTTCATATCTTGTGAATCCCTGGAATGAATATCATGAAACGTAAGTGAAATGTTCAGTTCATGAACCTGATGTGCAGAACCCACGTTCCAACCATGCTGGCTCAAGGTCAAGGCCGCCTGTGGTATTTGAGCAGGCCAATACTCTGAAACTTATCTGAACACGACATACCCTTGCACTTGAATTGGCTTCCACCTGCCTGCCCTTTGCCCAGAGCTATTGTTTAATTTGCTCTTAACCATCCATAACCTTTCCCACATTCTCATCTGCGGTGGGGGATATTGCTGTCGTTCCGACTGCCTTGTTTTATTTTAAATTGCTGTACATTGTGGGTAAAGGTATGTGTTATACTTTATTTTCAATATATTGTAATTGTTATATTATTATTTTCACAGTTAGAGAGACAATTTTATGAGATGTGAACTATTCAAGACCAGTACCAAGTGAATACAAACTGAGTAAAATTGTTGTTTCATGTCATTTCAGGTTCTGCACTTGTTGCCATCTATATAATTCTCCTATGTATGTACTATTTTGTTCCAACCCCAGACAGTGCAAAATGCTGAGATACAGACATCACAAGAGGTCTTCAACAATGGAGGACAGTTGAACTGTAAAATACTAACTGGAGGAGTTTGTTTGACCCGTTACTCCATGGAATATGGCTGTTATCCATGTGCTTAAAGTGTAGATCCAGATCAGTTTGCACAGCCATGCCATCTGTTTGTTTATAGGTTCATACAGTTATTTCTGACCAAGAGGTTACCAGTTTATATCCAGATTGGGTGGAATGGTTATGCCAGTTGATTTGGGTCTACACTTGTCACATACTATAGATAATTCCCATATAATTTTATTTAGTAAAGAGTTAATGTCAGATGAAATCCCATCTGCATATTTTTGGCTTATGTTGAGTCAAATGCCAACATATATATGATAATTTATGTCTGGAATTGTCATTGAATTTGTTTGTTAACACATGTTTTAAATCAAATGACTTTAAAATAATTGAAATACTGCTTTGTAATATTCTGTTCGAAAAAAGGGTATACAGATCAGTATTTCCAGAGTTTTCACCATGAGTATTATGTGGGGTCATTTTTGAACTATCGGATCAAGCTCTGCAATGTATTTGAATTATTATTAATTAGAAATAAATTCATTGTAATTTATTTAACTACAATAAAAAATGTATGGATTATTAACAAAATAGAAAGGTAAAAAAGGATATTAAAAAACGTATCTTTTTTGTATAAATGATTCAACTGAGTAAACCCTTTGTTTCATAGATATGGATTTTATCCCATGGGTGAACAGTGAAGATCAAGCTCAGCCATCAAATACCGGTACCAACCATCTGATCAGATTGTCTTTGTTTGCATTTTGATTCATTAGGTTATTTCTGACAAAGAAGAGCAGTGTAAATCCTGATAAGATGACAAATGTGGCAGCTTGTCTGGATCTTCACTGTTTGCACATGCAATAAATGCTGTATATATGGAGTAAAGAGATATATCAGGCCATCAGGCAACTATATTGTTTTGATGGTGACTTGGTAAAGCCTCATTATGGCTCAAAAGAATTTGGGTCAGGCAGGATTTTCCCATCTGGATCTGGCATATGTGTAACATTGATATTTTACAGATTAACAAATACTCGACTCTTGTTTGTTTTGTTTGTTAAATTTTTGTTAGATGCAGTGTTGATATTTATATGCATATGTGATAACTTTTTTTTTTTAAATTCTACTGTTTGTTTTCAATGCCTGCAGCAAGACACCCAGACATTTGAGTGTAAGTGCTGTGTACTGGAAACTTCATTATATCTTACAGCCACTACTGTGATATCATTAAATTTCACGGGGACGAATTTTTACACACAAGCTATATAGTTTTTAATGGTGCAGGCTTAAATAAGTGCAGCGTGCAGTTATATATTTCTATTATAACATTATTGCATGCTGCAATTTCGTTGGGGTTTAATTTTGCACATTTACCCTTGTTAAAAATATGCAAAGTTTTAACCGACATGAAATATAATGATACCACAGTAAAATACCTAAGTCCGTGCTGTAATCATTTTTTATACTATAGATGGGATTCTAGAGCACATTTGTTTGGACTGGAAATTACAAATGCGTGTAAGACATTTATAGCTGGAATCTGGATTATTTCATTTATAAGTATCTTATCCCTTTCCTCCATATATATGCATTTTTACACATGTGTGACCAGTGTAGATCCAGATCAGCCGGCACATTTGTGCCTTCTGATCAGGATCTGCACTGGTTGCATTTTGGTCAGAAATAACCTAACCAATCAAAAGCAAACAGTTTAGATCCTGATCTGATGGCACAAATGTGCTTGCTGATCTGGATCTACACTGTTCGCACATGCAATAAAGGTGTATATATGAAGGAATTGGTTAAATAAAAAATACTCAGGAAAGCTGAGTCTATAATGTTCCCAGAACTGAAATGTCTACAAAGTTTTTGGAGGTTTCATAACAATATGTGAATGATATTTAGTGACGGCACTGTTTGCTATTTAGTCAGAATTTACCATAAAAATGTTTATTATGACCTGATACCATTGCAATTTCAAGGAAATGGGTGTCTTTTGCAATTGTTTATGTGTGGGAGGGTGGAGTTGATATCAGGTAAATGCTTATTTTAGAGACTGTTTCAGAATGTTCCATTAAGGGTGATTTGTATGTAGGTTGTACTTGAAACGGGTAGTTGAGATCTAGAAATCAAAAAGTCAAACTTCTGTGTTAAAGACCAATTTTAAAGAGACAGAAAAGACAATTTTGCTTTTTCTAAAGAACTGATTTAATGAAATTAAACTTGCTATGAAAGACTGCATGGCAAAAAAATTCCACTTGTTATTTGTTTTCAAGATTAGTTTTTTCAAAAAGTTGCTCTTTATCCACAATTTGATTTTACTGTAAAGAGATTTTACCGCTCTTATTTATTGGTTTACACATTTTTTATACATTCATTAACTAATGTTAGAACTGCAATGTAGTTGATGATACATATGTATGGTTATATTATTGTTATCTTTAAATTGTTTATTTTTACAGAGTTTTAAAGTTTTTGTCATATTATTTGAATAATTATTTGATTAAATCTATCACTGTTTAATATTTCTCAAAACCAGCAAATAAACATCAACAACAAGGCACATATGTGGGCAAAAGCTCCCGATTTGTAATTCTGTAACCTTTTCGCATACTGTCCTATTTGCATTGTGGTCAGTGAGTAATTGTCAAAACAAAATTAACTTTTGATAATACAATAGTATAACTTGAACATATGATATTTCCAGTTTAAATAATTTTGAAGATAACAAGCAATCCCAGAGGATTTCATGCTGAGTTCACGACATGAAAAGTTAAGATTTATCTAAATATATTTTGTGAATAACAAGCATAGAAATTAAAATTAGCACTCCAAATGATACAGATTTTAATAAATATAGTATAATATAATGTAAGAGGTTTTGTTAGTTAATGCCCCACTTTCCTCCATATATAGGCATTTCTACTTGTGTGTGACCAGTGTAGATCCAGATCAGCCAGCACATTCAGGCTGTCTGATCTGGATCTGCACTGGTCACATTTTGGTAGGAAATAACCCAATGAATAAAAAATCGAACAGTTTAGATCCTGATCAGACAGCAGGGATGCAACTGTTTGCCCTTGCAGTAAAGGTGTATATATGGATGAAAGGGTTAATTGTGTAATCTTTTTTGAGCTTGTTATATTTATTCCTACAATTCTGATATACATGTAATATATGCATAACATATATAACTCTTATCATGTATTTTTAGCTCGACTATTCGAAGAATATGTCGAGCTATTGTACTCACTTGGGCGTCGGCGTCGGCGTCCCGCTTTGGTTAAAGTTTACGTGCAACCTACCTATATCTTAAAAACTACTATAGCTACAGCTTTTAAACTTGGCACACTTGTTCGTCATCATGTCCCGAGTGTGTATGCCAAGAACCATAACTCTAACTTTCATTTTGATCAAATTATGGCCCTTTTTCGACTTAGAATTTCAGGTTAAAGTTTGCGTGCAAGCTACTGTACAAACTCATAACTTCAATACTACTTATACTACAGCTTTAAAACTTGGCACACTTGTTCATCATCATGTCCCGAGTGTGTATACCAAGAACCATAACTCTGACTTTCATTTTGATCAAATTATGGCCCTTTTTCGACTTAGAATTTCAGGTTAAAGTTTGCGTGCAAGCTACTATACAAACTAATAACTTCAATACTACTTATACTACAGCTTTGAAACTTTCAACACTTGTTCATCATCATATCCCAAGTGTGTATGCCAAGAACCATAACTCTAACTTTCATTTTTATCAAATTATGCCCCTTTTTCGACTTAGAATTTCAGGTTAAAGTTTGCGTGCAAGCTACTGTACAAACCCATAACTTCCATACTACTTATACTACAGCTTTGAAACTTTCAACACTTGTTCATCATCATATTTGAAGTTTGTATGCCAAGAACCATAACTCTAACTTCCATTTTGTTCAAATTATGGCCCTTTTTCTACTTAGAATTTCAGGTTAAAGTTTGCGTGCAAGCTAGTTACTTTCATACTTCTTGTACTACAGCTTTGAAACTTAAGACACTTGTTTACCATCATGACCCTGACTATTTCTACCAAGAACCATAACTCTTTCTTTCATTTTTAATCAAATTATGGCCCTTTTTCAATTTAGAATTTCAGGTTAAAGTTTGTGTGCAAGCTAGTTACTTTCATACTTCTTGTACTATAGCTTTGAGACTTAAGACACTTGTTTACCATCATGACCCTGACTATGTATGCCAAGAACCATAACTCTTTCTTTCATTTTTAATCAAATTAAGGCCCTTTTTCGACTTAGAATTTCAGGTTAAAGTTTGCGTGCAAGCTAGTTACTTTCATACTTCTTGTACTATAGCTTTGAAACTTATTCACCATCATGACCCTGACTATGTATGCCAAGAACCATAACTCTTTGATTTTTTTCAAATTACTGCCCTTTTTAGACTTAAAAATTAAGGTTTAAAACTTTGTATACCTTAA